>CM077249.1:13006524-13574024 GCA_039654775.1 Spinibarbus caldwelli | reverse complement strand
CAGTCGTGCCCCTGAAGAGCTACATTTCTGAAAGTAAACTAGATCGAAAACAGATCTTGAGGAGCAGGACTAAGCGATTAAAGAGATTTTATTAGCTGCTTGCTGTTTGTGACTGGACTGTAACCTCTCCCCTGCTGTGTGCGCAGTGGTCTTGCTGTTGAAAGAGGGGGGAAGGAAGATAACAGAACTAAAGTTTTATTATAAGGCCAGTGAGCCGTATCAAACCTCTCCAGGTGCCTTCTGCTTCTTTAGCGAGTGTTTACCAAAAAAAAGAAAGAAACAAATACAAGTAAAAGAACATAAGACGTAGCATAGTAGAAAGTGTGCAACACAATACTGTTCTGCCTCTTTAACATCTATATCTTTGCAAGACTTGGTTCACGAGTTGGGGAAAATATTCTGCACACGCTCTGCGAAACTTCAGCTAAGTGAGTCAAAGTGAAAGAGAGCCATTACAAGTGCCTCATGCGATATTCCTTTATACGAGACATAGACTTCCCTCAAGCTCAAAATCGGGGTCCCAAAGTTTTGATTTTTTTCCATTGTGATACTTTTTTGCGTTTGTATGCTTTCCGATTCAATATTTCAGACCCATTTCATTGCCCTCGACATTTCTGAAAAATCGCAAAAACGAGAAAATGAAGGCCTGATCTGTCCTCATCCCAAGCCCTCCACCAATCAGCATCGAGCATCATGCGGAATCTTCATTTCAGGAGACAAAAAGAAAAAAAAAACTAAAAGAAAAACAAAACCAAAAAAACAAGAAGAAGAAAAAAGGGCATTTTGATACAGGTCTTCTATGCATTTTGTAAGACTTACTGATCAAAAATTGCGGTAGGATTTTTCTACCTAAGATATGAGATTCGTAATTTTGTGTACTGTTAAAATACACAGGCAGGTTGGTGAATCGAAACCGAAAATTTTAAGGAGATCCGGTGATAATCAGACATGCTGTACCACCAGCTTATGCATTGATCTTTACCTCAGAACTGTCTGAGCAATAAGTGCTATCTCTTCTGTTCTGTGTCATACCAAGCAAAGCTCTAGGCAAGCTCATCAGAAAGCTGAGTTATAGAAATATGCACAGTAAAATCATCTGTGATAAATTAATTAGAATAAAATGCATCCCTATATACACACATTTGATTTTTAAAAATAATATAATATTTTATCAAATAGATTTTAAATGTATTTAAATTCATTTAAATATTCTAAAAACAGAATTTAATCCTGCAGATTTTAAAACTAGATTCCAATATGTTTTAATTTGTCACTGGAGTTCTTTACTGTGCTGTAACATATCAATAAATGCTTACATAGAAGATCACATGCAAGTTCTGTTGCCATACGCAGCCTGTAAGCATTTAACAATTTGCAATTCGATCGATCTTAAGTGTTAACACTTTAAATCAGGGCTTATACATGAGTATTACACAGCGTTCAGCTGTACATCTGAGGTGTCATCTGAAGTCCACTGCTCTCAGAATCCTCAACCAGCCTGGGTATTGATGTTGACTTTGTACCTGATTATCCCATTGGCATTAGCACGTACTGTACAGAAACTGGGATGAGCTTTGTAAATGTTTAGTTTGGGTTTATTTTTGTGAGGGGGAGGATTTAGTTTGTTTTCCAAAACATTAAAACTGTAGCATTTCCCTTACTGTAGCAGATCTTATGAGAAAACAAGCTTATTGTACATAATTATAGACCCCTTTTTTTTTTATCTGTATTCTCGATTCCACCAATATCTCACATATCAGAAATATACAGCACTGTCGAGTTATCCTGAGACACGTGCAGCATTTTAAACCGAGGTGCTCACTGGCTTGACGAGAAGTTTGATATATAAAATGATTCTTATAATTCAATCTTGCATGTCTGTAGTGAGTATACTAGTTTTAATAGTACTGGCCCTTACAATGAAATTAAATGTCCCCATGGCATGATACTGTATTCCACAGCCCAGGAGGCCAATTGCAATGTTTTATAGAACATCTGTTGCCAGTTTCAAATTATTCAAATTGTGGAATCTGATCTGACAGCTTGATTACCCCCTAGTGCCCACTGTGGTCCTCTTTTATATTCCTCTTCATGACGTCCTCAACAACATATTAAAAGCAAGATTTAGAGACACAAAGACCACAAATATGTAGTCTACAAAAATAACAATTAGCATGCCCACCGAACATTGTCCAGACCCATATAGGTTTCCTTGTACTGGAGACAGTTTAGACCCTTAGATGTTCAGTAGTCAGAGATGTAGTCTCAAGGACGAGCCATACTCTGAGCCAACCGATATATGAATACAGTGATGCAATGTTTTTTATAATAATGTCTGCAAGGTTCTTATCAGTGCAAATGTGCCATTTAAATGCTAATCAATGATGTCATACTCTTTCCCTCTACCGAGAGAAATCCAGATGGGCGTTTGGCCCTCTGAGTTTGACGCTTTTAAAATGTCAAAACACAAACGGAGTGTTTCAGCTTTGAATTTTCAACTTGAATTTGCTATATTGGCCTTGTAAGGAGTCAGCCATTGTACAGAACAAGAACACTTTTATTAGTAAAGAGGAAAGAAAAGGAGATGTTTTTATATCTATATTCTAGAAATATAGGATAGAAGGCAGCAGGGGTGTAAAGTAATTGAGCGATTGTACTTCATATACTACATATTATTTACAAACTTACATTTGTAAGAGAAAAGTCATTTTTTTATTACTCTGTAAAATGTAATTTATATCTTTAAAAAAGTACATATTACCCTGGCATGACGAAAAGTTGAAATGTGTCATGTAAAATGTATTTGGCTACATTTATGGTCTTATTTATATTGTATGCATTGTTAAAGTCTAATACGACTGAAGTGAAAAAACAGTTGGTGATCAGTTTATAAACCATTGTTATTAACTAAAACTGTTAAAAGCGTTTTCGTTAATTGAAATAAAAATGAAATAAAATAAAATATATATATATTAGATGAACAATTTAAATTTGCCTTGGCAACTAACTTAAAGTTTAAGTACTAAGGTTACTAAAATTGAAATAAATATAAATTCTATAATAAATAATAATTTAATAATAATTTAAAAAAAATAATAAAAATAGATAATTCCAAAATAACACTGCTATAAACAACTTATACACATGTCAAACAACTGTATCATCAGCTTAGGCTTATTTTAACAATTAATTGTCACAATTTCAGACTGGTTTAAACTTTTTTTTTATTATTTTAATTTTTTCAATTCTAAATTGTGTGTCCTAGAGTCTTATTGCCAGAACATTGAGAAAATTATGATTAAACGAGTTGTTCTGCACTATACAACAACAAACTTACTTAAATTAAAAAATTTCCTCTGTCTTGTAATTTCATCTCGCTTTCATATTTCATCTATTTCTAAAACTAAGAAGTTTGCTTTTAAATACTAAGTACAATGTGTAAACTTTTGTACTTTCACTCGAGAAAGTTTTTGACTAGATACTGTAAACCTTTGACAATGTACCCATACTTCAGTATAATTTCTCAATGCTTTTCACACCCCTGTGTGCCAGACAGCTTGGCCCACGATAATGAAAGCAGAGGACATTCTGTCGTACAAAGGAAGTAGAGAACCTCTCTGAGGCAGCCGCCTGGTCTGAATTCTTGTGATCTCTTTTTCTCCATTGGTGCTGATCTTCCAACTGGCTGGCTGCAGTCACTGTTTCACTTTCCCCCATTCAGTGCATACGGAGGTCACCACTTGCAAGCCAGCGGAAAGCAGTTAAAACTGTTTCAAGTGTTCAGATGGGGCTAAAAAAATCATTCTGTCGGCTCCTGTGTAAAGGTTGTACTTCCTTTATAGCATAAGCGTCCTCTCCTTCATTTTGACTTAGCGTAGACAGGACTCTCAAGTATAGAGAATGAGGAAGCAGGCAGCAGTGTGTTGCAGATTTTTACCTGCCGGGTCTGAAGCGAGACCTCGAGTAGCCGTTATTTTAGTGGCGTCCTCTGCAGGGAAGATGCTGAGTGTAAATAGCAGTCCGTGAGGGGACACCTTGAACACAGATGTACAGGTTTTTAATTGTTGCTCTTGATATGTATGAAGATACTGTATTGTTTTTGAATGCATCAACAGGGAGTTTTGAATTATGAATAATGACATGCAGTTACAGAAATAAACTGAATAAAACTGAAAAAAAGATGTTGTGTTCACTCATTTCCACACCCTGTCGCCTAGTTGCCTAGTGAGCTACATAGGCCACAGTTTATTTTTGTTGGGTTTGGTGTGTTAGCATGTTGCTATGCTAATAAAAATTCTGAAATCTCCCTCTCTAAGCAGCTCATTAGGCTGTAGAACAAATATATATATATATATATATATATATCATTGGATATTACTGATGATAATTTGATTTTAATGCCATGTGCCTGCCCAAATATTATCTTTAGATTCTCAGCGGTGTTCCAACATGTCTGTTTGACTCATTAATCTGCAGTACATTTTCTTTTAAATTGCTATGGAAAGTACCTAACTGAAAAAAAACCTGTCAAGCTTTTTGTTGGAGACTGCTAGCGTGAACCACGCTAATCATCTAGGAAGCGTGTGCCCTCGGAATTTCAAGGCTCTGCATTTCAACAGTGCGAGTACTCGCACACATCACTGAACCACTTGGGAATGAACTCCTACACATACAATATCCAGCATCCTACATATTTACCATCTACTGCAGAAGAAAAATATCAAACTGATCTCTCAATATCTCACAACATTTGGTCCTACAATACACAAGCACATAGCTATGTTCCAAAACCTAGAAACCTACCTCACTGTGTGTTTATGTATGTACCTAGTCAAATATAGTACATTGTAAGATGTTCACTAGGGCTGCAACGATTACTCGACATAATCGACAACGTCGACAATAAAAAATTGTCGACAAATATTTTTGTTGTCGAGTAGTCATTCTATCTCAGATGTGACCCTGGACCACAAAACCAGTCATAAGTGTCAATTTTACGAAATTGAGATTTCTACATCATCTGAAAGCTGAATAAATAAGCTTTCCATTGATGTATGGTATATTAGGATAGGACAATATTTGGCCGAGATACAACTATTTGAAAATCTGGAATCTGAGGGTATAAAAAAATCAAAATATTGAGAAAATCACCTTTAAAGTTGTCTAAAGGAAGTTCTTAGCTATGTATATTACTGATCAAAAATTAAGTTTTGATATATTTATGGTAGTAAATTGATAGTAAACATGATCTTTACTTAATATCCTAATGATTTTTGGCATAAAATAAAAATGGATAATTTTGACCCATACAATGTATTTTTTGGCTATTGCTACAAACATACCCCAACGGCTTAAGACTGGTTTTATGGTCCAGGGTCACATACGACCTAATGTAAGAGGCTGCAATACTGCGGTTTGACCAGTGTGGCGCTGTAGCGCAAGACTGTAGTTCAGGCCTCCTGGATGCAATTCAAGAGAAGAAGACACAAACAGCGCTTCAGAGAAAATGCATCTGAACCTGAGCAGCATTTGGATGAACATGTAAATATATATTGCGCGCTTTCCTTTCAGTAATGAAATAAACAAGAAAAAAACTGACAGCAGTGTGAAAGTAGCAGTTAAAAATGCATCTGATTACAACGATGTGGATGTTTGCATGAGCTCTGCAGTTCAGTACGCCAGTAAAGTCTGGTCATATCATGTTTATTTATATAGTACTTTATGCAATAGATAGCCTTAATTCAAGCAGCTTTACGGTATTAAACATGAAAAACCAGTGTCAGTGTCGCTTTCAGTTAGAATTAAAACTTGATTTTCTGCAGCTCTCCAGTGTGGAGCTATCTAATGATAAAATAGTTTTATTAGTGGGAAAAAAATAGTATACTAAACTTAGTGGTATACTAAACTTACACACCAAAAAGTGCAGTATTCGACTGTTCCCTTTCGATTCGGTCACTCTACATTGTTATAGGAAATACCCTTTCCTCAAATACTACTGAAGCCTTATTGAATCATGCCAGTGAAACTGGCCAATGGCGTTCAAGCGCACAAAATATGAGTGGGAGTCCCACTCTATATAAGGCAGCGCTTGTACGTCATCCATTCAGAATCATTTCCTTCAGCCAACCTTCTACGAGAAGCAAGAAGCCTATCAAGAAAGAACTACTCACCGTGATCACCGCGCCGGCTCAGTGCCCACGCGCTCCTCACCCCCCTGCTGCAGGTCCCCTTCCAGTGTGCTTCATGACTGCTGATCTCCGCCCCTCCCCCGACGCTCAAGATGTGGTGTCCTTCGGTGCCATGGAGGGTGCTGAAGAGGAGGATGATGCCATTTCGGTGGCAGCGTCTGCGAGAGAGGAGTGGTCTAACAGCCCGCTGGATTACACTGCACCCCACGGCAGCGACGAGGGAGACCTCCATCACAGTGATGTCGAGCTCCTAAGCATCCTGTCCAAGGCAGTTGATGAGCTCGGTTTGGAGTGGGTGCCTCCTGCCGAGCCGGCCAGAAGCCATCTGGATGAGTGGTACCTCCAGTCGGATCGCAGCCGAAAGGACACCCTGCGGAGACCCAGCCCCTTTTTCCCCGAGGTGCACGACGAGATAACAAAGTCGTGGAATGCGCGGCTCACCAGTCGGGTGCACAACCCGGGATCCTCCTTCCTGTCTTCTGTGGACGGCACTGACCAAGTGTCCATTGGCCGCAATAAGGGGAATCTTGTGGTGCTAGTTCATCACCTGTGGCTTACTCTGACCGTGTTAAAGGACTCAGAGAAAACGGCCCTTCTGGACGCTCCCATGAATCCCTCAGGTCTCTTCGGAGCGGTGGTAGAGACGTTCATGGAGCGCTTTGTTGAAGCGCAGAAGCAGTCGAAGGCCATTAACCACTTCCTGCCAAAGCGCGTGAATCCTCTGGCGCGTTTCCGCTCCTCCTCAGCGCAGCGCGCGGGAAGACCGCACGCCTCTTCTGCTGCTGTTTGGCGCGAACATGAGCCTGCAGTGAGATCAAGACAGTCGTGGCCAAAGTGCCGTCAGGGCTCAAAAGGCCAGAGACCCCGCCCTGACAGAGACGGCAGGCCACCGGCACCGGAATCAAAACCACGTTCCTGATGCTGTCTCTCGGAGGAGGAAAGCTGCACCCAGCGCCGAAGACGAGCCACTGAAGAAGTCTGCGCGCTCCGCTGTGTGTGCTCACCACGCCCCCTGCCTATTGCGGGTGGCGAGAGCAATTATCATGTTTGTGTTTTGACTGTTCCACTATGCAGTGCAATAAAGTCGAAAAACATATATAACTCACCTCAATATCAGGGCAGTTTTCCTCCTCTCACTCCCCTCTCCCCCATCACTCACTCTCACACTCGTGTGGTACTAAACTCCCCGCCCCCCAACGGCGAGTTATCCCTCATGGTGTGCAGTCTGCCTCGCCCACTGTCACAGTTTACAGAAGCGTGGCAGGCACTGCCAGGGGTATCAGAGTAGGTTATGAAATAAATAAAGAACGGCTACACGCTTCAGTTCTTCCGCAGACCGCCCCGTTTCAACGGTGTATTAATGTCCACTGTACAGGAGCGGAATGCCTCAGTTATATGAGAGGAAATATACAATCTTCTCGCAAAGCACGCTGTAGAGACAGTGCCCCTCACAGACTGCGAGAGCTGCTTCTACAGTCGATATTTTGTCGTGCTAAAGAAAGACGGCGGACTCCCCCCAATCTTGGACCTGAGACCACTGAATTGCGCACTTTCGAAGTGCTCGTTCAAAATGATTACGCTGAGACAAATCCTCTCACACATCAGATCGGGAGATTGGTTTATCTCCGTGGATTTAAAGGATGCTTATTTTCACATTCAGGTAGCCCCCTGCCACAGGCGCTTCCTGAGATTTGCATTCGAGGAGACAGCGTACCAATTCACGGTCCTGCGCTTCGGTTTATCCCTGGCCCCTTGTATGTATACGAAATGCATGGATGCTGCTCTCTCTCCTCTGAAGCAGAGCGGAATGCGCATCCTAGTCTTAGCCCAATCAGAGAGTGCGCTGCTTAGCGACAAGCTCAGACTCCTTGCTCATCTTCAGAGCTTAGGGCTGACTGTAAATATGCAAATGAGCATGCTGGTACCGAGCCAGAACATCATCTTTTTTAGGAGTGGAGCTGAATTCAATCAATATGTGAGCGTGTCTGTCGGAGGAGCGCTCACAAAAACTGACCAGCTGTCTCGCGGTCTTCAAGTTACGGTGCTCTCCCCCGCTGAAATGCTTTCAGAGGACGCTCGGCAAGATGGCTGCCGCCTCGACAGTGTGCAAACTAGGGCTCCTACATATGCAACCGCTTCAGCTCTGGCTAAAGAGCCAGGTGCCACAGAGGCACCCGGAGGCAGAGGCATGGCGCACGGGCACCTTGCGCATCAAAGTGACGTGCGACTGCTTGCATACGCTGACCCCTTGGCGCAATATGACTCTGTATCGCCGGGGTGTTCTTATTGGCCAAGTGATCAGGAGAAAGAATGTTACGACAGATGCATCGAGCATGGGCTGGGGAGCCGTATGCGATGGAAGACCAGCCTTCGGGACGTGGTCAGAAACGGAGAAGTCATGGCACATAAACTGTCTGGAGCTCCGTGCTGTACACCTAGTGCTCGAGTGCTTTTTTTTGTGTCACGTTCTCATCAGGACGGACAGCGATAGTATTTATAAATCACCAAGGCGGTGTGAGCTCGCGACCACTGCTGCGGCTGGCGAGAGACCTCCTTCTGTGGGCAGATCGACACCTCCTCTCCATCCAGGCAGTACATGTCCCCGGACGCCTGAATTACGGTGCGGATTTACTGTCGAGGGGCGGGGTAATCCACGGGGAGTGGAGATTACACCCTTTGACAGTCAATATGATTTGGAGTGTATTCGGCAGGGTGGAGGTGGATCTCTTTGCATCAGCGGAGAACACTCACTGCCCGCTGTTTTATTCACTGACACACTCTCCCCTGGGAGTGGATGCACTAGCTCACAGCTGGCCGAAAGTACACAAGTATGCCTTTCCTCCAGTGAAACTTCTGCCTCGCTTGCTTTGCAAAATCAGAGGAAAAGGAATCTGTTCTGTTAGTGGCACCGAAATGGCCCAATCAGCTGTGGTTCCCAGAACTGGTGGAGATGCTGGTAGCCCCCCCGTGGACTATCCCACTGAAGAGAGACCTCCTTTCTCAAGCACAAGGAATGATATGGCATCCAAATCCAGAGTCATGGAGTCTTCATGTCTGGCAACTCAACATAGCTTGCCAGTAATAGATGCACTTCCTCAGCGCGTGTTGAACACTATCTCTGAGGCTAGGGCTCCTTCCACGAGGCATCTTTACGCACATAAATGGAATTTTTTTACAAGTTGGTGCGTATTCAACTGCCCAATACCAATAATTCTTGCCTTCCTTCAAGAGCGATTTGATAGTGATGGTATGCCATCCACATTGAAAGTGTATGTGGCCGCTATAACAGCCTTTCACGCACACGTTGAAAATCGCCCGATCGGCAGAAATGACCTGATCATACGATTTTGACTCCATTTAAAGCGCAGGTCATAACACTATCTGCTTTCCGCCCTGAAACACCGGCCGGGGCGGAGCTGCTTAATACACTCCTGCTGTGCCCTGTACATGCGGTGCGCACTTATATCGAGTGCTCTAGACTGTTCAGACTCTCGGAGCAGCTATTTGTATGTTTTGGAGGACGCACAAAAGGCCTGCTTGTGTCCAAGCAAAGGCTGTCACACTGGATCGTCGACGCAATTGCTTTGGCTTATAGCTCTAAGAGCGTGGAATGTCCTATAGGGGTTCGGGTTCATTCAACCCGCGGACTCACGTCCTCGTGGGCCTGGGCAAATGGCATATATATTCAGGACATTTGTATGGTGGCAGGCTGGTCGTCACCCAGCACTTTCGCGAGGTTTTATAATGTAGATGTGTCATCGCTTGCCTCACATGTGCTGTCAGTGCGAGCAGCGCACGCGCCTACTAGGCCTCAGTTATGATCTGAGATGCGTGCCTCAGTGGTTTCGACTAGGTCGTATACACCCCTGTATTGACGCACCACCAATTCAATACTGTCCCTATCAGTTTATCACATTGTTATGATATAGTTCATCACGTCTTTTAGGACGTGATCACCATCGTACTCTGCTTATTGAGCACCGGTACGGCCGTTGCATCATGACACATGATTTCATTGAAATTAAACAATTTCAACTAATCTATATGTGAAAGCGCCGAAGCCGCCGCCATTTCACATTCTCTGTTTCACCGGAGTTAACTCCGCCCCTGGTGTGACGCGGCATCGTCTAGTTGCCACGCCCCCTTGACTTTTACATGGTTTCGACTAGGTCCTGTAGACCTGAGCTGCGTTTACCAAGAGCGCCAATATCACTGCCGCTCTCATTACGGCTCCGAATGTGAAACTTGACATACTTAGTCGAGCCAGGCTCCATCGCTGTGACACGGCAGGATTTTATACGTTCCCATAGCAATGTAGAGTGACCGAATTGAAAGGGAACACTCTTGGTTACATACGTAACCTCAGTTCCCTGAGATGAGGGAACAAGACACTGCTCTTATTGCCGTGTCACCTAGCTCAGGATCTTAGAATTCCAAATTGCTTCAGTCAAGATTCTGAATGGATGACGTACAAGCGCTGACTTATATAGAGTGGGACTCCCGCTCATATTTCGCGCGGTTGAACGCCATTGGCCAGTTTCACTGGCGTGATTCAATAAGGCTTCAGTAGTATTTGAGGAAAGGGTATTTCCCATAGCAATGTCTCATTCCCTCATCTCAGGGAACCGAGGTTATGTAAGTAACCGAGAGCGTTTTGCATAGATAGGTATAACATATAGGCCTAACTGAATAAGCCAAATGCAAATCTTCATGTTCTCTCACACACACACACACACACACCTGTTTACTGTACACACACAAAAATTTTTACTGTTTGCATTGCTAGTACAACCCTCTTTCCTTAGCTCAAGTATGCAAACCTCTTTGCCACATGCACTGAAATATATATTACACTGAATGTTAAATTAAAATGGCAACATGATCGTTTTAAAAAGTATGTGTTCATATATACTTCATTTTCACTGGAGGAAGCAGCTGTGGTGTGATGATGAGGGGTGAACGCAGCAAAAACAGGCTACAGTAGATGGGGAACCGATTGCTCCCCTATGATATTTTGTAAAATGCATTTATGACAAAGAACAGAAATGCACAGATGCAGATATTATAACAATCTATCGAGAAACACACACCTTGTCCTCTGTTTCTCTCTCTGTGCCGCCGCGGTCTGTTGATTGAAAAAGAATAGGGGGACTGAGGCGATCATGAATTTGTGTACAGTTTATGGAGCTTAACGCAAAATTTTAAAATTTTAAAAATAGCCTAGCGACACCCATGAGTGGCACATAGAATGCTGTGTCATCTGTGAGATGCTGCAAAAGATTCAAACGCAATGGTAAAACACATCCAACTAGCAAGTTTACATAGAAAAACAACAGGAAAAGCTCTGTGTAATGTGCTCAGACATCCTAACAAATTAAACTCTGATTTGGAACACACTACACAGACAGCAACTTTTAATGACCAACTTTTTCGCATAAAGTGCTCCTCACATGAAGAGCACAGTTCTCAACTAGCCCACATTTTGGTATTAGCACATGTTGCTAAGCTAACAACATTCCTCTATAAGCACAAGAAACTTCATACATCACACAAATAATGCATTTTAATTTGACTGAACTATTTTTATCAATAATGTTAAGTAAAATATACATATTTATATTCTGTATTTCTGTTGTCCACCATCTTGGATATTTTTTCTTACCTCACTGCAGTACATACTAAAATGGTCTAGTCCTTGAAGGATACATGAAATGCTGCCTTGGAATTGGCCAAAATATCTTATTAAACGGCCTGCTTATGTTGTCGTAAGATGCTAAACATCTAGGTAACACACCAGGTTTTGAAAAAAAAAAAAAAAACTGTTGTGTTCATTAATTCACAATACAAATTTAGATAATCAAATATCAGTACTTCATGCTTATGAACATTACTCAGTTTAACTGCTTGAATTGGAGGAATTTTTTTTTCCCCTCTCTACTGAGTCTTGCTCCAAAAACACATACTAGCATTCATCAAAATACATTTGAAACTATGATTATCACACTTTTCACGAGTGCAAGCAGGCCTGTGGGAATAACAGTAGAAGGTTTCTCTCTCCCTCTCTCTCTATTCTAATTGCTCTCACTAATTATACACTATGCCCTACTCCATGTTAACTATGAAACGGGAGGGCGAACAGGGGGTGCTGTGCCTCATCCTTCTTCCCTCTTCCCTGCATATAGGGCTCAAAACTCAGATATCATTGAGAATTTGGCCGTTTTTGAAAAGCAGATTTTTTTAAATCCCCTGATTTAAACATCTCTCAGCCGACTAAGAATCAATAATATGTATCTGAGAGATCACAACATCTTTATTTTTAGTCAAGAGCGCATGTAACGTACGCCTGAGAAACCGATATGTTGCTGAGGCGTGCATGTGTGCTGCTCAGGGAAGCAGAAGGGAGCTGGATGTTGAGCACCAGGGAAATGTCATGTTGACCTTTTTAATCAGCAAGCTACAGGCTGCTTCAGATGAGACGAGTAGGGTTTGTGTCACTCATATATGAAGTATAATCGTCGATAAGTGCGAGGCGTGTACACAAGGGCTATATATTACAGCGTCTCTGATACGTTACGCATTATGCAGTTGGCCTGGATATTGTATGTGTGTCATTGGCAGGTGGTGGACCTAAGAAATGAGGATGTTTTTGAAGTCCATTGTAAATTCATGTCCTATTTCCATTTGCTATTTACAATTTCCAGGTTAAAGGAGTTAGCTGGGTTAGCATGCTTTATTCAGGGCCTGATTAGAAATAAATTTGTAGTCTTAATCATAAATATATCTATGTATTTCAGTTACATAGCACATTAGATTACAGACGCTAAAATGGCCAAATTAAAAATTCCATTTTCTTGATTTTATTACTTCAAGCTTTATTTTGCAAGCTAACAGCAAAATTAGCATAGTGTTAACTGGATAATTGGCTAGATCCAAAATAGCGTACTTTGAGTAGATACTTCTTTTGTATAAGTGCTTTGCGACCATTAAAAAGTATCTATACAGTATGAATGTGTGTAGTGCAAATGTAATGTGGATGTACTACATCCGTCATATTGTCATTGTCGTATGACCTACAGTGTGAATGTGTGTTGCTTCACTGCTTTTCACAGCTCCTCTCCCATGGCTCAGAATCTCACTGGAAGTCACAGTAGATCATCTGTGTACTTTTTGCTTACTGTTTTATGAATTCAGACATTTAACATACTGTTTTCACTTACTAAGTATGCGTATTAATATGCAGCCAGGCTCTTTTTTGATTATCTAGAATAAGATATGATAACATGCTAGGCTTTTGATCAGGTTTTGAGGAAGATAATCAATCCTGTCTGGATCTTAAAAGTGTCTTTGTTTATTAATATCTCACAATTTGTGTATTCTGACAAAATAAAAAATTTTCCCCATTTTGCTAATATTTTGTTAAAGGGGTCATGAACTGAGAAACCGAAATTCCCATGATCTTTTACTATAAAAAACATCCTGTAAGTTTCAGAACTCCAAATTTTGTCGTTAGTTTAAAAACAGCTTATACTGAAGGCAGTCTGCCAAAACAGCAGCTTTTAGAATGTTCTACTCTATGATGTAATAGTGTGGATAAGCACCACCAAGATCAACACCTGCTTCAACATCACTGCCTGTTTAGCCCCGCCCACCGATTCATGCATGTAGTCTTTACAAGAGAGGTCTACGCAGAAACCAAATGATAAAGATAAAGGCTCTGAAGACAAGATGCTGTGCAGTGCCAAGTTGTGGAAAAACAGTGTTTGCGTTGTCTTCCTTCTGATCCCAGCATTAGGAAAGAGTGAATGAACTTCATGTTTAATGAAGATCCAGACCGCGTCAGTAAGAACTTGGTCCTTTTTTCACTTCATTTTACTGTGGATTCGTTTACAAACAAGGCACAATTCGACGTGCGATTTTCAAAAAGATTGAAACTAAAAGATGATGCTGTTGACAACATTGACTACATTGATCCTACAGTAATGTCGCAACACAAGTGTGAGTAACTGTTTTCATTACGTGGTCACTATTGCTTTCTCTTCTTATAGATCGTTTGATATGTATTGAGTTATGCGTTTTTGACCTAAATCAGCAGCGTTTATGTATGAAGAATGTACGCTGTCAAACATACACAGCTGATAGCCAATCATAGCAGTGGGTGTTTACTTGTAAGTCTACAATCCCCACGCCTATTCAAACGGGGGTTTAAAAACAGTACAGAAAATAGCTTATTACTTCTAAATTATCATGTGTTTTTTATGTAAAAATCTTGATAACATTATAAATGGACCTCAGAGAACAGTACAAAATAAAAAAACAAAGGCAGTTCATGACCTCTTTAATAAACAAAACTTTATTATATTACAGTAGGTGTTTTACCAGTGCCTAATCTCATTTTGAAGGACTTGTAAAAGTGTAAAATGGATGTTTTCCCTGTTCAGTAACGTCAGAGCTCAGGTTTGTCTTTAGTGCTAGAGATTGTGCGTTATGATGCCATCAACCTTGAAGAAAACACACACTCGTTCTCTCATCTCTTTCAATCCAGATATTAATGACAGCCTTCAGTTCTGTAAGCACAAAACATAAAATTTACATTTATAGTTCTGGCAGACACTATAGGGTGTTGGAATGCCACTTTATTAGTTTTACAAACCAACTATTGGTCCATGTCGAATCCTCCCTCCTGCCCTTTGTTTAATGGAGCACGGCTATTGCTATCTGTACGAATGTCACTGTCAGAACAAGACAACAATTGGACCAGACCACATAAAGCCAACACAGCTCTGCAGAGCAAATATCAGATCAACTGTAAAACCGATGTGACATGTTGATGAAGCTCCTTATATAACATGCTGCTTCTTGTGAATGAATAGTTAAAGAATAGGAAATGTTCCTAAAGAATTTAAGAGGGAATCGAAAGCTCAGTGTGAGAGAACAAACGCTGTGGTTGCCCTGTTGGGAGAGAGAGGAAGAGATGGGAGGGTTGAAAACATGACAGTAGTTTCGAAGCTCAGATCTTCACAATGTTCTCCAGCTTTCTTTTTATGACTGGTGTCAGACACATAAAAGAGCACAACACAGATGAAAAACGGGAACGAAAGATGTAAGGGGATGAAATGAAAAGGAATAGCGAAAAAGAGGATGAAAGTACAGACAGATGAGATGCCATTTAGATAGATAGATACTGTATAGTATAAACACTATATACTCTATATTATAAAGAGATGGATGCTAGATAGATTCTGTATAGTATATACACTGTATATACTGTATAGAGATGGGCAGACAGACAGGTAGATAGATAGATAGATAGATAGATAGATAGATAGATAGATACTGTATAGTATTTGCACTATATACAGGTGCATCTCAATAAATTAGAATGTCGTGGAAAAGTTCATTTATTTCATTTATTCAACTCAAATTGTGAAACTCGTGTATTAAATAAATTCAATGCACACAGACTGAAGTAGTTTAAGTCTTTGGTTCTTTTAATTGTGATGATTTTGGCTCACATTTAACACAAACCCACCAATTCACTATCTCAACAAATTAGAATACTTCATAAGACCAATAAAAAATACATTTTTAGTGAATTGTTGGCCTTCTGGAAAGTATGTTCATTTACTGTATATGTACTCAATACTTGGTAGGGGCTCCTTTTGCTTTAATTACTGCCTCAATTCGGCGTGGCATGGAGGTGATCAGTTTGTGGCACTGCTGAGGTGGTATGGAAGCCCAGGTTTCTTTGACAGTGGCCTTCAGCTCATCTGCATTTTTTGGTCTCTTGTTTCTCATTTTCCTCTTGACAATACCCCATAGATTCTCTATGGGGTTCAGGTCTGGTGAGTTTGCTGGCCAGTCAAGCACACCAACACCATGGTCATTTAACCAACTTTTGGTGCTTTTGGCAGTGTGGGCAGGTGCCAAATCCTGCTGGAAAATGAAATCAGCATCTTTAAAAAGCTGGTCAGCAGAAGGAAGCATGAAGTGCTCCAAAATTTCTTGGTAAACGGGTGCAGTGACTTTGGTTTTCAAAAAACACAATGGACCAACACCAGCAGATGACATTGCACCCCAAATACTCACAGACTGTGGAAACTTAACACTGGACTTCAAGCAACTTGGGCTATGAGCTTCTCCACCCTTCCTCCAGACTCTAGGACCTTGGTTTCCAAATGAAATACAAAACTTGCTCTCATCTGAAAAGAGGACTTTGGACCACTGGGCAACAGTCCGGTTCTTCTCCTTAGCCCAGGTAAGACGCCTCTGACGTTGTCTGTGGTTCAGGAGTGGCTTAACAAGAGGAATACGACAACTGTAGCCAAATTCCTTGACACGTCTGTGTGTGGTGGCTCTTGATGCCTTGACCCCAGCCTCAGTCCATTCCTTGTGAAGTTCACCCAAATTCTTGAATCGATTTTGCTTGACAATCCTCATAAGACTGCGGTTCTCTCTGTTGGTTGTGCATCTTTTTCTTCCACGCTTTTTCCTTCCACTCAACTTTCTATAAACATGCTTGGATACAGCACTCTGTGAACAGCCAGCTTCTTTGGCAATGAATGTTTGTGGCTTACCCTCCTTGTGAAGGGTGTCAATGATTGTCTTCTGGACAACTGTCAGATCAGCAGTCTTCCCCATGATTGTGTAGCCTAGTGAACCAAACTGAGAGACCATTTTGAAGGCTCGGGAAACCTTTGCAGGTGTTTTGAGTTGATTAGCTGATTGGCATATCACCATATTCTAATTTGTTGAGATAGTGAATTGGTGGGTTTTTGTTAAATGTGAGCCAAAATCATCACAATTAAAAGAACCAAATACTTAAACTACTTCAGTCTGTGTGCATTGAATTTATTTAATACACAAATTTCACAATTTGAGTTGAATTACTGAAATTAACTTTTCCACGACATTCTAATTTGAGATGCACCTGTAGACAGATAGACAGACAGACAAATACACAGATACTGTAGATAGATAGATAGATAGATAGATTCTGTATAGTATATACACTGTATATACTGTATAGATAGATAGATAGATACTGTATAGTATGTGCACTATATAGATAGACAGACAGACAGACAAATACACAGATACTGTATAGTATATACACTGTATATACTGTATAGATAGATAGATAGATAGATAGATAGACTTTACAATGAAGACAAATCAAAACGCACAGAGAATTATGCAGTTGAATAATTAAGGTTTCTGTGTGGGAGAGTAAGAAATTAAATGGATTTCTCTCCATCCATCGTTTTTTTTTTTCCTCTGCAACTCTTTTCTCCTCCGCATGCACCTCTTACATAAACGCTGGATATCAGTACGCTCTAAAAGAGCGAAGCGTGCCCAATTCGCCTGTGCAGAGTGCAGACTCTCACGCGTGAACACGTTTTCCATGAACTTTCAGAAGAGGGCATCTGGAGTGAGCTGATGAACCAATGACGCAGAATGCCAGGGGTAAAGATTAATCCTGGACCCAGAGGTCAGCACAGAGTGGCTTTTGTTTCAAAAACCAGTGACTTGCCTACCTAGACAGCATTTTTGAGCACCATGCTTACTGTTATTTTTTTTTTTTGTGTGGGAATTTATCACTGGAATGACTTTGACTGCCTCCCTTGACTATTGAACTAGAGAGCTGATTGAGACACACCCTAGGTTGTACAATACAGCTAGCATGAGTTTATGTGTGTCACGCTGCATTGTATCAGTGGATTCAATTGGGAAACTGTCGAAAGAAGCATAATTCTACCCTTAACGTGACGTCTTACTGCTATTAAATAGATAAATTGAGCCCTAATGATAAAGTAAACCACAACATACTAGTGGTCTCCTTTTCCTGCATGTGCTTAGCACATCCCTTTCACTCACACATAGTTCAGTTGTGACTAAGGCACAGAGAGAGAGAAAGAGGGCAGGACGTGTGGGTGGAAGTAAGAAAAAAATGGATGGTTTAATGTGGGTGCTGAAAGCAGTGAGAGCATGAGAGTGATTCAGCACATGGAACATCCTAAAATTGCTGTAAAAGCCGAAAGCTACTTGTCCGTGGTTTTTGATGCAGTAGAAATTATAACACCAAATGAAATATTCATATTGGGCACTATCATCATTTTAAGCTCACACTAACCATGCAAAGCCTGTTTTTATATTAATGTAGGCTACCTGTTGCCGGCTGAATTTTTAATTTGGACTGCACTGAATGAGCTACATTGCCTCAGTGTGTAAATCTATGCTGGCTTGCTTTTCTGCAGATTAAATGCACCACACAGCCTTCGGTTTGAGTCTTGAGGTTTGTGTGTGTATGAGAGAGAGAGAGAGAGACAGAGAGAGAGAGAGAGAGAGAGAGAAACTGCACTCATTTTGGCTCAGCGCAAAGAGCCACTCTCCCGTCGAAATGAATGTTACCGTGTTCCAAAATGGCTGACGACGGGGATACAGTTTCCCCGGCATGTTCCTCTAGCGCTACACGCTTGGACTAACGTCAGAGCCTCGATTGAAAAGAAAAATATATTCTCTCTGACTCACTCAAATGAATTTAACCCCTGCATCACCCTTTACCACGGCAAGAAGCGCTGAGCATCATCGACATGCTGCGAAACTAGCGATCGAGACACATGTGGATACTGCGGTGAAACCGAATGGCGGCGAGGGGCGGCAGGTGCAGGGCTGTCCAGGGAGCATCAGGAGGGAATGCATGCCTGTTCAACATGTGAGCAGTTCATTCATGAACGAATATCCTTAATCACTGGCATCAATACGTCTTGACATCTGTCACATACTGGGAAACACAACCGTTTTGGGTAGTTTAATGAGTTGTCATGCTACGCAGTCTCCATAAATTGTCTTAAAAATGATAGTGACAACCGCGCGCCATCAGCATGGATGTTATTTAATGATCTCGCGCGCATTGGCTTGACACTGTGTGGACGAGCACGCGGACGCTGTATTGCGCGTCTCAGCTGTTTCGGGACCTGAGCGCCTTTATGCTGATTACACAAAGCGACATAAAACTCGACAGGCAGTGGACATCCTGCCGCAAGGATTGTATTTCCTCTCGATTTTGTTTTAGTTGATCGGGAGGAACGCGTTGCGATCAACCGCACCAGAAGATCAATAATCATTTGTTCGGTTTAAACTCATAAAAATCCCTGATTTGTATTTATTTATTTATTTATTTGTATTTTTTTGCGTTGGAACGTCGAATTTGGAGATTGAATCGACTTTGATGTCATTGCTTTGGGACGCATTCTACACATCGCCTCATTATCGCGCAGCTGTACGCGTTGGAGATGCGCGATTGTCTTCAAGGACTGTCTGGGCAATAAGTGGGAAACCGCTCGTGAGTAAACGACAAATGCGTGCATGAAACATTAATGATAGATGTAATTATTTTACACTGAAGAGAGATTAGAGTTCAGAAATAATGGAATGAAGGTTGCAAAGAAATAGTGTGTTATGACATAACCAAACATTGTGTTGAACGGACTTTGCGACTAGTTGAAATGCATCATGCGTGGGAAATTTAATTCCATGTCTTGAGATACATAATGATGAGCAATATTAATGGCTTGAATGAAGAGATCTTGGTTTTGTAATGAGGGTGCAAAGAAGAGAGAAGAAGGAACTGGGTTGTTCTGAAAGACATGCGCACACCTCCCAGAAGCTAATTTAGTATTGCAGTGGATTTATCAGAAGAACTTTGGTCCCTCTCTCTCTCTCTCTCTCTCTCCTCTCTACATTTCCATCTTGATCGCCTCTGGAATAGAATGATTCCTGACAAAAATGTCTCCCAAACACTTCAGACTGGAATATGAGTCATGAATAGACAGCCAGAAAACAGCTGCAGTGCTTCAACTCCACATTTGAAAGAGAAACGGAAGAGGATGCACGCCAGAGAAATGGACGAAAAGGAAATCGGCTTTCCTTCCTGTGTAATGGATATTTGCTGACTTGGCTTTTTGTGGCATCCTTACCTTGGACTTGAGGTGCTGGGAATGTTCTGTGACTCTGTCAAATTAGTTTTTTTGTTTGTTTTCATTACCTAATGAGAGTTATAAATGGCTGAATGACTGATGAAGTTCATTTCTGCAAACTGGCTTTGATCTCAGTTCCATGATTCCTTGGTGGCAGTGGAAGAATGGCACACTTGACAGAAGAATAGCACTGCACACATACACAAACACATGCTCACACAAATCGTAAACAAACAAACAAATCCACTCATTAACATTATCATCATACCTTGAATGTGAATACAAATTCCCGATTATGGAATTTCCTTGTCGCTTTCCAGTACTGTGACTTCCAAAACTGAATTTAACTTTGAAAGAATCTCAGATTAAAACCACTGACTATTTTACCCTGGTTACCCAACTCTAACTCCTACACATTTCCGCCTCTCCCCCCCACCTGCTCCACGTGGGGGGGAGAGCTTCCTCTTACGGGGTGATCCCAGAAGCTTGTCCCGGCAGACGGTGACTGTCACGCAGGTGTCCATCAGCATGGATGCTGGGCAGGGCAGCCCGGAGAGCCCTAACCGGGCGGTGGAGTACCTGCTGGAGCTTAACAACATCATCGAGAGCCAACAGAAGCTTCTGGAAACTCAACGGCGGCGCATTGAGGAGCTTGAAGTGCAGCTGGACCGGCTCAGCCAGGAAAACAAAGACCTGAGGTTGGACCGACAGCCCTGCCCGCCACCACCTCCACCTCCCATCCACCCCGTCCAGCCACCCACTTCCAACGCTGCAACCTCCACCAACATCTACGCCAATCAGAGCCACAACAGCGGGCCCATCCCGATACCCATCCCGGCTCCCCCGCCCCCACCTCCACCCGTGCCACCACGGGACCGGCGCGTCAATGCCAACACGCACATGAGGCTCGGCCAAAGCCTGTCAGCTGGAGCCAATGCCACGGAGCGAGAGAGGGACCGAGACAGGGAACGAGAAAGAGACGGCGCCGCTACCAGTTTGGGAAGCTCTCTGCAGAGACCGTAAGTACAGGCCTGAGGGCTCTTTTACTGCATAGCTGAGGATCTACTGTAGAAAAGAGTTTCCACAACCTCCATGCTGGCTGTTTGAAAAACTGTCAATTAGAGAGCGTGTGTTTGCATGCAAAAACAGTTCTTAAGACTGTATGTTGTTACGTGTGCTAACTAAATAGACTAAAGTTCATAGTAATCAATATATTTGAAAGGAATAGTTCACCTAAAAATGAAAATTCTGCCATGTACCCTCATGTCGTTCCAAAGCTCTAGTGTTCTTTTGGACCCCATTGACTTTCATTGTATGGACAGTTGAAACGTTATTCAAAATATCTTTAGTGTCCCACAGAAGAAAGTCATAAAGTTTGGAACAACATGAGGATGTGTAGATGCTGACAGAATTTGTGAGTGAACTATCCTTTAGCAAGTATGAATAAACAACTGCGTGCACTGTAATATTCATTGACACTGGATGAAGTTTTGAACTACACATACTTACGGATGTTTGTACACAGTTTGAGTTGTTTTCCATGATACACTAGTAGTTTAACAGCGTTTACATTACACTAGTAATATTGGTGCAGAACTAAGTCGGGAACCAGAGAACAGAAAGCACCTTTCAGAGGGTATCTTTCCTGTTCGCACTCCGTCTGTCTTACAAAACTGAAATTGAGTGCAACAGTCTGTCACAATAGGACTGTTTCCAGGCCATCGGACAGGCAGCTGGCTGTGCCATCGAGCCTGAGCATTACATAAGCCGACAGACTCTTATCTGGACAGACTCGTGCTGCTGGGCCTTTGGCAGAGTGACAGACTAATGTCATGGGAACCTGTGATTGAATTAGCATGCTAAATCTGTCACAAATGTAATAACTTTTTTGATTTTGAAAGAGATTGGACTATGCCGGTGAAGTTTTCTGGAGAATAAGGAAGTTCGAGGAAGTTTACTGTAAACTAAACTTTTAGCTAAGATTATGTGGAATCAAATAAGTGATTTGAAGTACACAATCATTATAGATCTATCTATCTATCTATCTATCTATCTATCTATCTATCTACACTATTTTGCCAAAAGTATTGGGTCACCCCTTCTAATGAACAGGTTTGACTACTTTAGTAATTTCCATGAGTACAAATCTTAAAGGAAAACGCCACCGTTTTTCAATATTCTAATATATTCTTCCCTCAACTTAAACGAGCTGATGCATACCTCTCCTGTCTCAGTGCATGCACTTAATCGCTCTAGCGCGCGGCACCACTATGCTAGCGTTTAGCTTAGCACCATTCATTCCTTAGGATCCAAACAGGGATGAATTTAGAAGCCACCAAACACTTCCATGTTTTCCCTATTTAAAGACGGTTACATGAGTAGTTACACGAGTAAGTATGGTGACACAAAATAAAACGTGGCGATTTTCTAAGCGGATAAAAAATGATAACTATAATGTGGTTATCATGAGGTCGAAGTACTGCGACATGCTCTTCCGCCATACATTTATAGTTATCATTTTTTTATCCGCTTTCAAAATCGCCACGTTTTATTTTGTGTCACCATACTTCTAATTTCATCCCTGTTTGGATCCTAAGGAATGAATGGTGCTAAGCTAAATGCTAGCATAGTTGCGCCATGCGCTAGAGCGATTTAAGTGCACGCAGTGAGACGGGAGAGGTACGTATCAGCTCGTTTAAGTTGAGGGAAGAACATATTAGAATATGGAAAAACGGTGGCGTTTTCCTTTAATGTTTAAGCATATAATGATATTCTAGGGAATTGTGTGCTTCTAATTTTAAAGCAACAGTTTGGACAGGACCCTTTTCTATTCTAACATGACAATGCCTCTGTGTATAAGGTAAGGTTCAAAAAGAAATGATTGATTTAGTCAGTGTGGAAGAACTTGACTGGTCTGCAGAAAGCCAAGTCCTAATCCAAGCTGAACACCTCTGGTGTGACTTTAAATGCAGATCTTGAGCCAAAAACTCATCACCAAACACCAATGACTTGTACATATGGGTACAGTCATTTTAGACACTTCCAAAACTGTTGCAACAGAGATGGAAATACAATTTTTAAATACATGAATTATGTTTCCATCTTTGTTGCGACAGTTTTGGAAGTGCCTTTTTCTGTTCTAAAGAAGGGGGTGTCCCAATACGTTTGTCCATATGGTGTATGTACAAGTCATTGGTGTTTGGTAAAGAGTTTTTGGCTCAAGACCTGCATTTAAAGTCACACCAGAGGTGTTCATGTTAGAATAGAAAAGGGTCCTGTCCAAACTGTTGCTTTAAAATTAGAAGCACACAATTCCCTAGAATATCATTATATGCTTAAACATTAAGATTTGTACTCATGGAAATTACTAAAGTAGTCAAACCTGTTCATTAGAAGGGGGTGACTCAATACTTTTGGCAATATAGTGTATCTCAAACAATTTTGTCTTGCTTTGCTTTGTCTAATAGACATTCAAAGTTTGTCATGCTTTCTACTTAAAAGTTAGTCATTCAATTCATTTGAATTCTACGTCCTTGCATCCAAATTGCATTTGAATTGCAGTTCTATATAATTTTTACTTCCTTATTTTGGAATGAATTGCAATTTAAAAATAAAATCAATACATTTGTGAATGGTGCACAACCCTGTTGGGTTTTGGATGATCTTCGTTTTTGGCTGAACTGTCCCTTTGAACTGATGCTTTTGATATCTTGTATGGTTTTAAAACATGTTGGAGGAAAAGAAATCTCTGAAAAGATTTCCACAGTGAGCAAAGCTGTCTGTAGCCTCAAGACTGTCAATATCATTCTCAGCATGTGCTGCGTCAACACGCTCCGTACAAATCCAGAGAGAGAAAGATGGCACAGAATTGTAGTGGGCCACTCCTTGTGCTGCTGACAGTTAAGTTGTTTGTCTCCCTCCCTGCGTTGCTCAGGAATCAACCTCTCCTTTGCACCTCTGATCGCTCCCGCCTGTGTGTGCACTTGAGCCGGCCTCAACGCAGCGCATGATGCATACAGATGCGTGCTTGAGCGTGTGGAGATTAACATTTGGTGGATTGGTTCAGTGTCGAGCACTGCAGTACAGCATCTCCTGTAGTTTTTAAGGCAGGTGGCTGGTGTGGTGTGGAGATTCGTTTTGTATGTATGATCGGGCCACTGTGTAGGAGAGGTTGTGATTAAAATTCAGCGCAGAGTCAAATTGTGGATCAACTTGTGTGGGAGAGTGAAGCATAGAGTCAGAGAGAGAGCGGAAGAGGCTGCAGAATACACTGCACTCTTTTTATGTTGCTCACTTTCTGTTTTGTTTCTCCAGTATGCACACCTCTTATATTTGTTTCTCTTGCCCTCCTTTCCAATGGAGAGAAACCGGAATGCCCTCTGTTTGCGGAGATAAATTGAGTGCTTTCTTTCTCATTTGAGACTTATTTCTTCTTTTCCTTAAGGGCAGATAGCATACTTCGCTTCTTGCATAGTAATTATGGTTTAACTGTAGTATTTGTTAGGAGTGGCAATTTTGAATTAAACCATTGATTTGAATCTTTTGCTTCTTTTTAAAAATAGATTTGTTCAATGTTTGATCAATTGCTATTTGCTGAGATTAAATTGCAATTGTGGTTGCTGAATAAATGCACTTATGCAACCTCTGTGCACAATATAGTCTTTTTGTTGTTTTAGTAGAAAAAGTTAACATGATTTGGAATTAATATTAGTAATTTCAGTGTTCCTTTTGAAAGCTTTTAAGAGAAGCTTTTAGAGGTCTTACAAGTGTTCTTAATGCAGAGTATTAGTGTATATGTTGAATATAATTAATTAGGAAACTAGGTAAAAAAAAAAAAAAAAAAAACTCTTATTGTGCTTATTTGAAAATTCTGATTAAATGAGAACAATCATGATTTTTTTTTTAATGTTGCCTATCTGTTTGTGTTGTGTTTAAGTCATTATTTAAAAATTTAATACTTCATTTTTAAATTTTGTAGGTCTACAGATCTACTAAAATATGTGAGAAATACGGTTTTAACACTACTAGCATAGCATTTTCTCCATAAATGGCAAAAACAGATTATTTTTTTTTTCTCACTCCATTTTCAACTTCTATGTTTGACTTTTATCAAGTTGTGGAAATTGGTAACAGTAAGTCATTTCAATTTTGTCATTATCACTGATTTTACACATTATTATATTAGCACTGTCCTAGTTAAACAAGACAAAGAAGACTCAACGATCAACATGCCCTTTTGGTTGAGTTATTGTCGGTCAGTAAATCCTCATCCAACACCTCGTTTACTCATTTTGTTCACAATTAAAATGTCCCAGTTTATTTGGTTCTTTCATTAGATTCAGTGTCATGAGACTGAGTCTTGTTCTTATAACATTATAATAATCTTTGCTTGTGTTAAGTAAATCATTGGTTGTTGTGTGTGTTTTTATATATATATATAAAACAAGAAGATAAAAGTAGATTCAACTCTGCTGCCTTGGTGTCATCTCCTGTGTCATCAGATGATTGTCATGATAAATATGTGAACTCACTAGCAGTCACGTAAACAGCATCTGGTAGATGTGGCCGTGTGTTTACTTTACACCTGAGTAACTTTAGGGCTACTAGCTTTCGCTTAGCAGCAACTTTATTTGAAACAATGAAAAGTCACATGACACTGTGAGGGCAGATGGCTTGCTTTACTGATAGATTTTGGTGTTTTATAGACCTTTTTTTCGACACTTCGCCATCATTTGAATGATTTTTGAATCCACTTCTGATTTTGAATACAGCCATATCCATCTTTTTATTCTCTTTCTGTCTCTCTCTCTTTCTCTTTACACTATTGCCAAATTTCCCAATCCCTCGTTCACCCCCTCACCAGCCCTCCCTTGGTGTTGAGCAGATGGTACACCAACATGTCATTTGTCATTTGCCATTTTCTTTAGGGTCGCCTTTTCTCTTTTTACCCACAAGGGTTGTTTACAGCATCGGCTTTTCATGTGAGCTCTTTTTCGGTTTAGATCTGTGTATCTGTTCCTGTCTCATCAGACAGATGCCTGTGAATCCAAATGACCCAACTTGGGTGATCACAATCTTGCTACCTCTCTGGTGTAATGCTTTCGGCTAATGAACAAGTGTAACTACTGCTGTGGGGGAGCGTTGAGGTGGGATTGTTTCTCAGAATAATTAGCATGGCCGGTGTTAATTACATTTGTCCATTGAAGGTGGCAATTACTGTCGTAGATGTGAGTCTGTGAGTAATACACTGGGTGTTGGAGGACTGACTGATAGAGTTTATACGATTATGATTGAATAATTGAATGTCTGTGAAGGAGCCCGCATGTCAGTCAAACCTGACACCCGCTGCTTTGTAGGATAGTATGTTTTATTAGTTGTAATCAAAGTCTTAATTAATTTTAACCTAATTTAAGTTGATTTAAATGAAGAGGGTGTTTTGCCATGCATTGGTGCCAAAAAGCGGCATAACAGAAGGTGTCTTATGACCTTTTCAATATTATTAACCCAGAGTCATTCCTAACAATAATATTTAACACTGCACATTTTGTAAACCCTGGATTAATTTTCTTATTTGTAAATTTCTAAGGTTAAAACTTGGTTTTATTGGTTTCTGTGCTGGGTAGCTCTGCCACTGTGAAATCTCATTGGTTCAAAGCAAAGATCGACCGATTGATCGGTTTTGCAGATTAATCGGCACCGATAGTTGATTGCTGGAACTATCGGCTATTGGCAAAAATCCATGCCGAGAGATTTCCTGATTGTCTCTGTTGCTGGAGCAGCTGAGAAGGGTCCACTGACATTAGACAGTGCCAGAGTGGCCTCTAGAGGCGGAAATCACTGACACCTTGTGTTGTTTGTTTTGACACTTGAGGCGCGTGCTACACAGCGGGACAATTCAGATGCCGATCAAGGTGTTGGTTTTATTTATTTTTAAATTTTTTTTATTTATTTATTTTTATTTTTTTTTTTAACCACAGCTCGAGTTGAACATGACGAGTCCGGTGTGTGACTAACATATTTTGTTATTTTGATTAGATAATAATCAAGTGTTCTAAAATAGAAGCAAATAAAATGTGAGAATATACATACAATAGTCATATGTATGTAATTTCAATGCTATAGCCTTTGTGTGAATATTTAAAGATAGCCATCTTTAAACATGACTGTTGAAATGACATTACACTTCACAATAACACCGTGTCTACACTGGATGCGAGCGGCATGACAAAATACTATAGAACCCATTATAATCATTGATGCTGTCTACACTGGATGCGGCACGACTCAACAAATCCCCAACAATAAACTGCTGCCTCGTTCCATTTATGACATACTGACACAAAGTTCGAATGATTTGCAATGGTCGCTTTGTCGCGTCCAGTGTAGACAGACTTTAGCTGTTGTGGTGCGACATGACATGACAATTGTCGCATCCGGTGTAGACATGGTGTAAGAGTCCATTTGTAACATTAAGATTAGTGAAAGCTGTATAAGTATTGCTCCTTGTTGGAGTGTGTTAATTTCAACATTTACTATTACGAATACATTTTTAAATTTTAAATTTTCTTCTGTTAACATTTAGTTAACAAACTGTGAACTAACTTATAATAATAATTTTTGCACACACAATATAATAATATTTTTTTTTTTTTTTTTTTTTTTCATTGTGTCAATTTTAAAAAAAACTATTGGTTGATTAATCTGTATCGGCCAGTGTGGTCCAACCTAGTTATTGGTATCAGTAAAATCCACTATCAGTCAATGTCTAGTTCAAAGTTCTGCTTTTCATGTAACTCTTGTTTGTCCCAGCACTTCTATTCATGAGTGGCATAAATTTGTAAATGAGAAAAAAAAGCAATCAATCAGAATTTCAAGTGGATCTTTAAAAAAAACAAACAAAAAAAAAGTCATCTATTTGTGTTCATTCAAATCATTTCCCTGCACAAGATCAATTTGCATTTGCTCCATTGATTTCTATGTATTCCTTACTGTATGTGTTCAACAATATAACATTACTGACACTCCACTTTCTGTGTCTCCATGTTTGTTTGTCTGTCTCTGTCTGTCTGTCTCTCACTCTTTCTTCCACTGGATCCACAGGCCAGAAGGAGACTCCTCCAACAAAGTCAGGTCTGTGTTCATGCTTTTATTTTCAATCTCCATTTCTTCTCTTCCTCCTCCACAGTGCACTCTCTGACTCCTGTAGTAGCGCACGCTCCGTCAAGTGACAGAGGCCTGTTCTATCTAGGGCAGCCTGAATGCATGTGGGACATGCCGTTGCTTCTAATGACTTATTGCTTTCCCGTATGAAAGAGCGCTTGCATCTGGAGCAGTTTTAGCAGAAGAACAGCACCGTGAGCAAAGTGTGAGAACACGAGAGCTGAAAAGCATTTGGAAATCGACCATTAGCGTCACTTGGCTGCAAGACTCCCTGTTAGCCGTTGCCGTAGTGACCAATATGCCCAGTGTGAGTATGTTAATGGGTATTGATATGCATGTCGTTTGCATTCGCCCATATAGTGAACGCGAACATGGGCGTCAGTGGGTAGTCAGAAGTTACATGAGTAATAGGCCAGCTGTGTGCGTGCGTTTTGCGTGTGGGAGTGTTAGTGGGTGCAGGGAAAAAGGTCAAATGGCAAGAATGTGCTGGATCTTGATGGATTTTTTGCTACAAAAAAGCCGTTTTGATGCTGCGGTGTTGATGTGAGAGTGGTGGTTTTGGAGTGTCTCTCGGTGGCGTTATGACGATTCCTCACCATGGGCACGAGCCGGGGATCTGAAGGATAAATGATTGGTTGTCATGGCAACACCTGTAGATGAACTGGATTGCCGAAAAAGTTGTCCGTGTAATACATAACCCGTTTCTAGTGTGTATGTGTGTGAGTGTGCGTGTATTTGTATACCCTACACACAGCAGAAGGATACAGACAAACAGTGCTTAAGGACAAGGCCGCCACGATGTCACGTTTCACTATAATTACTCTCCGGATGCTTTTGTCCTCTGTTCACGAGTCGCTCCGCTGATACGGATGTGAATTTAATTGTTCCTGCATTGTTAAATCGCAGTAATACATTCTCATAAATGTGACATCATTTATGCGTTGCGCTATGAATCATACTTGTTTTTGTTTGTCACCGCAACACTAATGCAAGGTTGCAATAATTAATGAAAGAGCTTTGGTATTCCTGCTCAACCTGATTTCCTGAGCCGGCGGAGGCGTGAACGTGAGCGCGTGCTGGTCCCTGCTGGGCTAAGCATGGAAATAACTCACAGCAGAGGCTTGCTGCGGGGCTGCCGTGAGCTTCTCTCCCACCCCAGAAGCCCCTGCAGTCCGCAGTCAGCAGCAATGCATCACTCAGCCCCCGAGGGCATCAGCCGCTACTTTCAACCACGAGCCCTAGAGCTGCGCTGCGTTCTAACTGGACTTGTGATGTAATACTTTTACACTTTCTTTAGTACAGAGCATGTGAACCAGCATATTCCAGCAGTGTTATTTCAGTATTGTTTTAGTATTTTTAATTTATTTTCAGGTTTAATTTTAATATAAGGTTTTGTATTTTATTAGCATTTATTTGTATAGCTTTTAGGTGTTTTTTTTTTTTTTTTTTTTTACAGAGGTGACTGATTTAGTTTTTTCTTTTTTTTTTTTTTAAATTTAGTTTTATTTCAGTTAGAATTGTATTAATTTTAGTACTTCATCTTAAACTTATTTCATTTAGTTCCTAAGGCAACATTTGTAATATTTGTATTAGTTTTAAATGATTTAATTTGTTTTCTGTTTCTATATTTTTAAGTTTTAGTAATTTAGTTATGTGCTTATGTCATGTTCATTCTTTAATATTTCTTTTAGCTTAAATTACATTTTTAGATTTAGTCCTTTTAAAGGGATAGTTGAAGGGATTCATTTAAAGGGATGAAAATTCTGTCATTAATTAATCACCCTCATGTTGTTCCAAACCTGTTATACCTTCGTTCATCTTCAGAACGTAAATTAAGATATTTTTGGATGAAATCTGCGAGCGTTCTGACCCTGCATAGACAGCAACGCAACTACCATGTTCAAGGCCAACAAAGGTAGAAAACAAAAATGACTATTTAGCAATTTCTTCCTTTCCGTGTCAGACTTCAACGCACGATCACGAGAGTACCATGAAGCAGGAGTTGCATTGCGTGTGCTTTCCTCTGCTTGTAAACAAGGCGCAATGCATCCGGATTCTGCATCAGAACACTGGCTCCTGCATCACACACATGCGTCGTGATACTCTCGTGAATGCGCATCGAAGTATGACACGGAAGAGAAGAAATTGTTGAATAAAGTCATTATTTTTGTTTTCTTTGCACACAAAAAGTAGTCTCATACTGTAGCTTCAAAAAATTAAGGTTGAACCACTGATGTCACATGGACTATTTCCTTACCACCTTTCTGGGCCTTGAACGTGTCGGTTGCGTTGCTGTCTATGCAGGGTCAGAAAGCTCTCAGATTTCATCAAAAATATCTTAATTTGTGTTCCAAAGATGAACGAAGGTCTTATGGATTTGGAAAAACATGAGGGTGAGTAATTAGTTCACCCAAAAATTAATTCTGTCACTATCTCTTTAATACTCTTTTGTTAGTTGTTTGTTTGTTTCTTTGTTTGTTTGTTTGTTTATATATTTAATCTTTATTTCAATTAACAAAAACTTTTTTTTCCATCTAAGTACCAAATGACTTTCACGAAAACGAGATTGAACACATGGTCTTGGACATTAACAAAATACGGAAAACATTTTCTTATACCCTTTACGCAGAAAGACACTTTGTTTTGCTTTCTGAACTTTGCACAGTTAAATAGTTGTATTTTATTATTTTCATTCAGTGTTTGCTTTTCCCCCCTACTTTCCCAGTGGGAAAATATCTGCATTGCCATGTGTCTAATGTAGTTTGGAGTGCTACACGCTATTCGTAGCATTATCAAATGAGCCAAAATATTAAATAAATGGATATGCAAAGGGTGTGAGAGATGCTGTGCTCATATCCATGGAAATCTCTGGAGCTTTCTTTAAAAGAAACTGTGTAGACCTGCAGTATACTGTGCATCCATATATCTGAAGTTTAGTTTAGAAGGTCTCTGAGGGGTAGAAATATATTGCAGCTCTTTCATTAGTAAATAAGAGCTCTCAGGGATTATGTTTCTGTTAACAATTGTATAATAGATCTGCTTATATTGTAGAATGACAAAACAGAATTTCACAAGGGTTGGCTGCTGATGCTTTGCTTGGGACCAAATGTCAACTTGTGTGTTTTGTGCATTCAGCACATGAGTTTTATTGTGTGTGCAAAATTTATTACCAAACGTTCAGCAGAATGCAGGGCCGTCTCTGAGAGGAACAGCTGGGAATGTTATCCCAGGACCTGTGGTGAGGGGAGACCATTGTACAAAGTCTGTAATTTTGCCCTAGTCTCCTTAAATTCAAACAACGGCCCAAAAAAAACAGCCCCAAGCTGCCAAATATCATAATATGAGTGTGAATTGGCTTCAACTTGACATCTGTTATGATCAGTGCAGACTTCTTTGGATTACTGGATTTGTCAACATGTGCAAGTGACGGGCTCTTATACAAGTTTACATTTTCACGCCAGTAGTCTTTATAAAAGGGTTAGTTCACCCCAAAATGATTTTGAATTAGGGTAAACGTACCTATTAAGCTCATGTACCCATTAAGCACACTTCCATTTTTGAGCTCAGATTATAAAAAGAAAAAGTAATGTATTATCCTACTTGATGTCTTAACCAACTGATGTGTTTGTTACTACATACCTCCTGTAATTTCAAGTCAATCAGACCTTTGCACACTGAGATATGAGTCTCCATGTGTTCACACCGTCTGGTGGCCATTTTGAAAGCTGTCTGAAAACTTTCACCAGAACAGTAGCTCCTTAAATATGCATTGTTTTAGACGTTTAAGCCTTTATTTTGGGTAAGTTTCACTACTTACTGTAAAATTAAGCGATTAATGTTTAGATTCTTGCATATTATAACCTGGAACTTGGATATGGGAAATAATTACAGATAGATCCAAAAGATAGTTTTAGCAACATAGCGCAGATGCTACAGAACACCGTTAGCTGACTAGCTGTATATGATTGTGTGATACGCTAACATATTACTTCACAGGCGTTACTGGCTTGTACTTTTTAATCCACAATATTATAAATTGACAGTTTATTGCTGGTCTGTGGTTTTACACTGCTGTTATTTTTAAAGATTTCATATTATTGTAAGGTGAGCTTAAAGGGTGCATGAAAATCACACAGCTTCAGTGTGACATCAATAAGAAAAAGTATAATTAAATAGATATTGTTAATGATAGTTGTTCATATTAAAATATGTATGAACTTAATACATGACCTAGATTATTTATTTTGCAAAATCTTGTCATTTTAATAAATATTACATGAAATTTATTAAAAATTGTTGCTTCTCCAGTTAAGCTCATTGTGCTCTCTTTAAACTCCTCCACATTGAACTTCTATGTAAATACTTCATAAACAGACTTTAAATATTAACTGATGGTTGTCACTTGATCAGTTGATCTTTATAAAATGATTAATAAATTATTTTCACAGCTTTAAGGTGACGAAATCTAGACATAACTATGGTTTATGCCCATAGTTGAAAGAGGCACTTCATCCATACTGAAGGAGCCATCAGAAACCTGTCGTATCTGTCCAGGAAAAAAGTGACTAAAGGCTGGAATACACTACACGACTTTTAAGATTTGAACAGATTATTAAAACACCAGGCGTCATATACTTACCGACTTTGTAAATAGTCACAAAGGAAAACTGGGCATCATACACTAAACGACTGAGGATCTCACACTAATAGACTTTAAATTCCTTAGTATCACAACAAACTCACACAGAAATGTGCATTGTTGCTAGCCTAGCAATGCTAGGAGACGCATGACAAATTAAAACAATGTGTTTTAAATTCAGCTGAAAATATCAAACATGTTTGATCTCCGGATGGAATCAAAGTCTGAAGCTAAAAAATGTGACCTGTGAGTCTGTGACCATCATACACTACATGATTTTCTATGGAATCAGTCGACTCAAATCTGCTGACTGGCTCTGACTTTCAGCAACTAGCATCAAATTCTCCAGACTGTAAATCAGTGGAAAATCGGGGCAAAAATCATGTAGTGTATTCCAGTCTTAAGAGACTACAGATAAGTTGACATCTAATTAATAAGAGGCTTCATAATGAGGCTAGTTTCTGTGTTCATTCCCACGAATGAAATGTTTTATTGGTTTGGTTTGTTTTATTTGATTTTTGAATGTGTTATTTAGCTGAACGTGGACTAGTCTAGATGTTGCAATGTGCTTAAATGACACTTCATTATAACTGATTGAATTGAATGCTTTGTTGCTTGTTGTTTTTTTTTTTTGTTGTTGTTTTTTTGTGTGATTGACTTTGTAGCTTCAAATAAAACATTTTTCAATTATTCTTTAAAAAGGTTTTTTAAAATAAAGAATTTTTAATAAAACATGATGTGAGCTTAATGGGAACAGGGGTGTGCTTAAAGGGTACATAAATGTACATAAATGACTTTTTGCGTTTAATGATGTATATCTGAATTGAAATGCTTTTGTCATTTAAAATAAAATTAAATATTTTTGTGTGAGAGATTATTTTATTTTAACATAACTTCTTGTGCTGAAACTGATATTTTGTGCACTAAAAATCTCAATGTAGATTTTGGTGAGCTTAATTGGTACGTTTACCCTACTCACTCTCATGTCGTTCCAAACCCGTAAGACCTTCGTTCATCTTCGGAACACAAATTAAAATGTTTTTGATTAAATCTGAGAGCTATCTGACCCTCTATAGACAGATACGCAGCTGAAATGTTCCCAGGTCCAGAAACATAGTAAATACATCAGTAAAACCGGTCCATGTGACATCAGTGGCTCAACTTCAGTTTTGCGACGCTACGAGAGTACTTTTTTTGCGCAAAGAAAACAAAAATAACATTATTACTCAATAATAACTACTCAACAATTCTTCTCCCCCGAGTTACGTCTTCCGCCATTTTGGAGAGTACCCAAGAACGTATTTGACGTAATAAGTGTTATTTGCGTTTGGGGGGAAAGCGCACATGAACGTATAATCTGTGTAATAAGCGTTGTTTACACTTGGGGGAAAGCATGCATATGTATTGTGATACTCTCTATTAAGTAGTTATTATTGAGTAATTATGTTATTTTTGTTTTCTTTGCGCAAAAAAAGTACTCTCGTAGCATCGCAAAACTGAAGTTGAGCCACTGATGTTACATGGACCTGTTTTACCGATGTATTTACTACTTTTCTGGACCTGGGAACATTTCAGTTGCGTTGCCGTCTATGGAGGGTCAGATAGCTCTCCGATTTAATCAAAAATATCTTAATTTGCGTTCCGAAGGTCTTACGGGTTTGGAACAACATGAGGGTGAGTAATTAATGACACAATTTTCATTTTGGGGTGAACTATCCCTTTAAACTTGATGTCCAAATCAGGTCAGATAAACACGGTAACTTAAGCGCATCGAAAACGGGATAATTATTTGAAACCAAACACCATTTGGTGCCGTTAACACGCATCTACAGCCTCCAGCTGAACAGATATTCATGCAGCCATGAATTTAATATGCACTTTCACGCTTTCAGCCTCTTAGCACACTATCAGGTCGATTACACTTAAACTGACAGACATATTTCCCATCTGAATACTGAATGACTTGAAGAAATCGACAGAAATGCAACATCAGGAAATGAAGATGGATGCTTTTTGTTCATGACTAAACTATGCAGAGTGAAACTGACAGCCCACCTGAACAGTTATGACATTTTCCACCAGCTCAAACGACGTGTCTCGGCGATAAAAGGAAGCGGGTGCTCCAGTGAAATCGCATTGACAAGGCTGTGCAGGCATGGTGGGGCCGCCTTCCTTGACCTCAGCTAATGCGATAGCCCTCAGCTTCAGCACAGTGAGTTCACAGTCAATAGACCTTAGTCATGTTTAATTTTACACAGAAGAAAACAAGGCTGTGAGGGACTGAAGAACAGCCTGTATGACATGTCCTACTGTACACTACCGTTCAAAAGTTTAGGGTCAGTAAGATATTTTTTGCTGTTTATGAAAGAAGTCTCTTATCGACACCAAGGCTTCATTTTTTAAAAAAATCTAAAATACAGTAAAAACAGTAACATTTTGTAATATTTTTAAAAAGTATTTTAAAAAAGTTTAATTTTCATTAGCTATTATTTCATAAACATTTCTAATTATCAATTTTTAAAATATTTATGCTGCCTAATATTTTTGTGGAAACCATGGAAACTTGAATTAATCATTACAATGTAAAAGTTTTTACTGTCACTTTTAATTTAATTTGATTCATCTTTGCTGAATAAATGTATTTAAAAAAAAAATTAATGGTAGTGTTCCTGGGTATTGAATATTTCCACACATTTCTAAACTGAAACATGGGTAGTGAAAATCTGATTAAAACAGTATGAAATATTATATACGGATTTGCCAAACATGTTTTCATAATCATAATTCTTTTTTTTTTTTAATGAGTTTTCCCATATTAGCTTCTAACAGCATGTTAAAGCACAACATGGTGAAATCCGCTCCAAGATATTGCATCTCTAAATTCATCTACTTTAAAGTTCTATTGCGAAAATAATTAGATAAACTAGTCAACCTCACTACTTTATCTGTTTGTTTTTTTTCTCCTCTAATTTTGTTAACATTACTCTTGTTTGCGTAAAATTAAATGTGCTATTTTTCATTTACTTTTACTAAGGAAATTGGTGAACTAGTGTGGAGGTGTTTCCGAATATACTGTGTATAGCAGGGGTCACCAAGTTCAGTCCTGGAGGGCCGGTGTCCTGCAGAGTTTAGCTCCAACCCTAATCAAAAACACCTGAAGTAGCTAACCAAGGTCTTACTAGGTATACTTGAAACTTCCAGGCAGGTGTGTTGAGGCAAGTTGGAGCTAAACTCTGCAGGACACCGGCCCTCCAGGATCAAGTTTGATGACCCCTGGTGTACAGTATGTCAAACTCTTCTTCTAGTTATGTTGACTTAAAGGAGTAGTTAATCCAAAAATGAAAGGAAGTATTTTTTTTTTTTTTTTTTCACTCTTACGCTATCATGTGACTTCAAGGCACTTCTTAAACCGTAACAGCCCCAGTTCCCATTCACTTTCATTACATGGAAAAAGAGCACCTTGAACATTTTGCAAAATGTCTGCTTTAGTGTTTCACAGAAGAAAGTCTTACAGGTTAGGAACAACATGAGGTTGAGTAAATGAACACTAATGAATTTGTTAGGCTCGTCTGATAATGTGTATCTACTCTTGACCTTTAGTATGTACTTGCACAATCACTGCAGGACAGAGTATTTGGCCACAGCTAGTTTGTTCAAGCAGGTCACAAAGTCACAGAAGTGCTCTCTTGTTCTCTTTTTCTCTCCCTTGTGGGCTTCAGTAGAAGTGTTGCTGGGGGAACGAGGTGAGTTATCACAAATGTGTTTATGTGTAAAGAACCGTGTGGGCGAGAGAGAGAGAGAGAGAGAGAGAGAGAGGCAAAATGGAGAAGGAGAGAAATGCAGAAAAGAACAGAGGTACTAATTGAAAGAAGGAAGGAGTGAGAGAAGGAGTGATGTGCAAAAAGAGAGGACAGTGCAGCTGACAGGCTAATAAAACATGCAGGGAATTACAAAGGAAATTAGCCTTCTACTCTGCCCACATCCTATCAAACACATAAAAACCTTGACACAAAACAGCTCCATCATTTACATCAAGGGATGTGAGAAGTCTATGTCAAAAAAGCAATGTCGAAACATTTTAAACAGTTTTTGCGGCAGTGCATATGAACGGTACACTTTTTGGTAAAAATGGCGGTCTTATTAATGTAAACATTGTTTATGTTAATTGAATGTAGGACCAAAAAACTGAGGATGTGTTTCAGAGTATTGGATTCAACGGTAAATGTGATGTAATAGACTAGAAGTTTAATCAAACAATGATAATGACAAGAAAAAGAGAAAACCCTTCACTGCGCTTTTGTTTTACTGGCTTTTTATAATTACTTAAAATTAGTCATTTTTACTTCTTTGAATGCAACAGTTACTTACCTAATAATAGTCTATTCTGTATTTTACAGTCTGGGGTTGATAAGATTTTAAGGTTTTTGCAAGAAGTCTCTTATGCTTACCAAAGCTTCATTTATTTGATCGAAAATACAGTGCAACAATAATATTGTGAAATATTTGTACAATTTAATGCATCTGCTTTCTATTTTAATATATTTTGAAATGTAATTTATTCCCATGATGGCAAAGCTGCATTTTCAGCAGTCATTACTCCAGTCTTCAGTGTCACATAATCCTTCAGAAATCATTTTAACATGTTGATTTGGTGCTCAAGAAACATTTCTTATGATCATCAATGTTGAAAACCGTGATGCATTCATTTTAGGATTCTTTGAATAGAAACTTTAAAAGAACAGCGTTTATTTTATATTGAAATGTTTTGTAAGGTAATATATACGTAATATTTTTACTGTCACTTTTTTTGATCAATTTAATGCATTCTTGCTAAATAAAAGTATTTATTTAAAAACGTATCCCAAATATTTGAACAGTTGTGTAGATAAACTTGTTTTAGTAGCATATTGTATTAAAATTGAGACATCTCAACAATTTTTTGATAACCAAATTTTGGTATCATGACAACCCTTTTGGCAACTGAATCCTGTTTTTTCCCCCTGCATTTTGTCTTTATGGTAATATTATTTTCATTTATATTATTGTTTACTGTCTTCTCAATCCATGTGATTGACAGCAGCACTGCCTGTTGAAATCAGCAAAGAGCAGTGTGCGATATCTGCCGCTGTCTGTTAGGGGCCGCACCATGTTTCCCTCGACTTACATCAGCCCTTCCAGATGGGTCCAGAGAGACTCGCAGAGCAGCACAAGATGGTAACACAGGGTTTAGCTCTTGAGGTGCTTGTTCACTGAGGGAGATGAGATGAGGCAGTCTCTCTTTCTCTCTCTCTTTTTGCAGCAGGATGGTGCGTGTCAGCTGGTTTTGAGGTGACCACACGGGTGTGATGGGGACGGACACGTGGGGACAGTTTTTAAAGTGCGTGTGAAAGAGCGAAAGAGCAGTTGAGGAGAGGGCTTGTTAGAGGTCATGTACCAATACAGTCCTTCCCTAGAGGATTCGACATTGCTGTGTGTGTGTTTGTGTGCATTTCCAACAACGGTCCCAGCTGTATTTTTACCAGAACAGTGCAACTGTGCTGCTTACAGATGCCTTCCGATAAAGGAAACCACAAACACAGAACTGATAAAGAAAGCAAGTTTCTTACTGAAACACAAAGTCATATGTGATCTGAGGAAAGAGATTAAATATCTGACCACAGTTCAACTTAAATGGAACAAAAAGTGTAAAGTAATTATAAGGGAACTCAGGCAGTGGTTACATTTTGTTCATTCTGCCCCTCAAAATCACTTAAAAGCCGAAGTGTGTAATTTTTTTTTTTAAATGATAAAATACTCTTGTCTCACTTAATGTGAAATTTGTCAGTGGTTTTTCCCTTAAACGTTTTAAGTTATTTGTCTCTGTAGTGTTATCAAAACATGTTTGTGAACCGACCAGCCTCACACAGCAACTGGCTAAGCCAATGGAGTGAGTTTTGGGCGGGGCTATCTGTTTGGGTGACCATTGGGAGTGTTCGGGAGACCTGTTTGAAAACAGACAATATTTTTGCTTTGCTCTTTGGAAAATTAGACACTTCAGCTTTACCTTTGGCACCTTTAAAAAGTGTTTTTGCACATCCTATAGTGTAAAGGTCTCTCAGAGGTTCCTGTTTACACCCACAGATTCATCCCTGGCCTTTTCACCCCAGTACATACTGAGGACTCATGCCACCTGCCTACACACTTCTACATCCTTCTCTTTCAGGCCACAGTATCTATTCATCTCTCTCCTTCCTTCCTTCATCCTTACCTCATTTCCTTTTTTCATAAGTCCATTTATTCCCTCTTTATTTTCTTGTGTCAGTGTCACAGTGTATTGTGTCTGCTTAAGCTTTGGGTGGTGTTGAAATGTCTGTGCTATATATATATATATATATATATATATATTATTTTTTTTTTTTTTTTTTTTTTCTTGATGTTTAATGTTAGCCTGACAAACTCATCACTGTCCATTAAGACTGAAGACAAAATGATCTTTCAATAGATCATAAAATACCTGAAATGGTATAGTATAATAGTATTCTTGCAATTGTCACATTTTCTGCAAGAAAAAGTATACATTTGGCACACAAGTAAATATTTTCATTAGCTGCTCACATGTTGGATTTAAATGCAACATTAAATCAAAACTGAGCATATTTACAGTTCTTAGTAAATGTCTCTGGTCTTATTGGGCACTATTCATCAGTGAAAAAAAAAAACCTTCCTAAAAACATAACTTTCTCTGCCTGGGCAGGGTAAAAATTGTTAACCAATAATATTATAAGCCACCCATGTCTGTATGGAATGATCATAGTCCTGCCCTACATTATCCCCCCATTATTCTCTGCTTGGCTTGGAAATGCTTCACATTATGGAAGTTAATTGCATTGTGAATGTCATTTTATGTTTTTAAAGAGAATGAACCCCTCTGATTGGCCAGTAGGGGTCAGTCACATACATTTTTCTCCAAACAAACCTGCAGGATCATAATTGTATTGTTACATTAATTATTAAAGAATGAGGGTTGGTGATGCACCTTTCTGTGTAGTACAGATGAGTCATTTGAACACACAAATTCATTCCATTTGTTGTTTTTGGCATGACAGAACTGCATTGTGAAATAAAAGCTGACTGATATTGATTTTCATACCGAACATAAGGCACTATTCACCTATTCATGTTTATTAAGTGGATCTGCTTGAATCTTGCGCTGACAGAAATGTTGTTTTTAGCATCTTTAACTCAGTCTTGGATTTTAGTTGAGATTTTATAAAGCTGCAAGTTTAATATGAATACTTTAATTTCTTTTTTTAATCATGTTCTCATTTAGATTATAGGGTAAATTAATCCATTTTTTATTTTTATTTTGTTTAAAACTGGCTCGTTGAATAATAAAGTTTATAAAGTGATGACACCAGATAAAGTCGGTCTTGAGTGGAATGAGTTTGTCTAGTGTAGCTTGTACAGCTTTTGGTTAAAGTGTAGTGGAGAACAAGTCTGCCCATCACCTCGACTGTGTCTCAGTTCGCTCAGTAGTTCACTATGAAGTCCACTGCCTAGGAAGTGGGGATAACAAAATTGTTTCAATGCATTGAAACCACAAAAAAACTGAGCATTGGCTGCTCAGTATATTCACTTAATGATTACTGATTCATCACCAACGGATGGGTGCAAATGTATTATTTTAAAAGAGATTTTGTCTGTTTATATTTCATTTGTTTATATTTCATCTCTAATATGTATGCAAGGGAAAATTCCCATAAGTATCACAGAATTAACAGTTGTTAGAACAAAAATCAAAAATGCCCCAATTATTATTTTTATGTATTTATTTATACTTTTTATTTATTATATTTGTATTGTCTGGATGCCATTTAAGTGTTTCACTTAAAAAAAAAAACAAATGCAAGGAATATTTCATAATGGCACAACAGCTGCAGTGAAGATGCGTAATGCCATTGCGACGTTGTCAATAAATCCAATTAATGCGAGACCTCACAAGGTGATTGTGTCATCGCTGTCCCAATGTCTAGTCTTGATACACTGATTCACAGCATAGGGAACAAGGCAAGGGAGCAGAATGAGACACAGCCCTGGTCTGTACGCTGTAATACCCCTCCATACAGGTAATTTGACATAACTCTGCATAAACCATCTAAATCTTCATTAAATACTCTGCCTGACTGCACCTAACTCTCCACAGCTCGATAAGAGTCTGCATAACGCTTCATAACTGCATAACGCTGCCTAACCATGCCTGTACTGCTGCTGCTAAAGTGTTTGTAATGTATGCATGTGGCTGTCTTTGTTGTCTGTTATCTTTTGTTTCTTTCTTGACTTTATTTTTTCTCTCTCTTTCTTCCTGTGCCTATCTCTATCTTCCTCCCTCTCTCTCTCTCTCTCTCTCTCTCTCTCTCTCTCTGCCCTCTTCCTCTCTTTCTTTCTCTCTGTCAGGTCACCACCCTATTCCACCTGTAGTACTTCTACTCGTACCAATTCTTCCACCTCCTCTACTGCTACTCCAGCTTCTACCTCTGTCCACACCAGTCTGACCGCAAACAGCCACTCCACCCACCACCAGTACTGCTGCCCCGCGCGGCTCCTTCTGCCCAAGCCGCCCTGCGCCCTCCCCCCTGCCCGGCACCCGGAGCAGGCAAGGTAAGGGCCCGAGCCCACACTTCCCCTTTCGATAACCCGCTCACCCGATCCTCCACCACCTCAGTGTCTCTCATCACCCACGTCCAACCGCTCACCTCTCATCTCCAACCTCTTCAGAAAGTAACGGAAAAGCTGTGCTCTCTAAACTGACTACCCATATTTCTTTTGCGCAAAATGAATACTCCTATATGCCTCCAATAGCAAGTGAATTATGGCTTTTTGGAGATGAAGTGACCTTGCAAATAACCTAGCGAGGTCTGCAGGCCACATCAATTTCAGTCAGTGTACTTTTTTTTTTTTTTTTTTTAAATTAACCAAATAATTAATTCAACTGAAAGAGGAGAGTATTTAAAATGAGCTTTGTGATAATATGATTTCAATTTCTTAAAGGTGAAGTGTGTAATTTCTGTGCCACTAAATGGAATTGCAAAAAGAATGATATTCTTCTGTCCTCCTTTGTTTGTCCCGCCTCCAAACTAATGCCGGCCCACTTACGCAGATGCAATTTTGTGCCACTTACAGCACAGAAATGACACGCTTCCCCTTTAAATTTGCATTAGTGTCCCTCCACACACACATCTCTCAATAAGACGTCTATTCAGTCTTCTTGGTCCAAATTATATCCACACACTAGTCACAAATGACACATCCTCATGCATAATCCTCCACACACACCAACATACACTCATCCTCTCACGCCTGTTCAAATGTAGTTCCACCCCCTTCATGAATCACACAGAGGCGGAGACAAAAACGCACGCATAACCCCTCCTGCCTACACACACTCACACACCTAATATCCTTCACACTCTGTCACTGCGTGATTCACACTCATGTTTCCTCTCCTCATCAAATCAGTCATTTCTCCCATGATTTCATGTTGCATGTATTTGTGCACATTGCTTTACTTGATAACTTCACTTGATAATTTAATCTAAAATATAGATCATGGAGAGACGAGATGTTGTAGAGTAGCCTATTGTGATACCTAAAAACAATTTGAACTTGAATGCCAATGTTATTTTAATTTTCACTGTAGTGCATAAGTATTTATATATGTACATTAGAGATTATATATCAGTTAAACTGGTGATACTTAATTTGTCAGGGTTTTATTGGCAGAACTGTGGTGGATGAATTCAGTTTGTACTGCAATTCTGCCCCCTGCTGGTAAAGATAGCGAAACACAAGGTTGAGGTTTGAATCCCTGCAAACTAAAGACAATTCCTGAATAAGATGTGCTGGAACTGAATGATTTTAGGAATTGAGTGATACTGGAATTTAGTGATTTTAGGAGACCAAGCTTGTCTCTTGTTTATGTAAAGAAATAATGCACTATTGAGAAGTTTATTTCTAATCACAGTTTATTAAACGTTTAAGTTTTGACTGATTTTAAAATGTGCTCAACTTCATACTTGATTTTCCAAATTAACTATATAATTTTTGACATTTAGTGCTGCAGGGATGATGTGCTTTTGTAGGCCAACCCAGAAGTAACAGTAGCATCACTCTGGTTTCCTCAACAAAAAAACTAACAGGATATTCCCATCGGCTTTTGTGTTATAGCAGAAAATAAGCTCTGTGACCAACAAAAGTTTGATACTTATGTTTTGTTCATCAAGATAATCTTCACAAATGAAGTTTTGAAGCCTAAATACAATCGACAGAAGTAAAAATTTAACGTCAGGCTATAGACAAGCTACATCACAGTTGCATGACTTTCATGTCACCACTGCTAAGCTTTGGAAAAGTCTTTCAATCCTTATTTAAAATCGCTGGAAGATTTGATGTAGAATAATTAACAAGAGTGTGATAATAAACACAAGGCTGTAAAGACAGACTAGTGAGTAGATGAGTTTACTGTACCTGTTTGGCATGATGATATTTAATGCAGGGCCGTTTCTAGCCATTTTGACGCCCTAGGCGAAATCCCTATTAGCGCCCCATCCAACTCCCACACCCAAACAAGATAATTAAGATTACATACAAAATAACACAAAACTGATTATGTAAACACTCAAATCTTAAATAACAACACTGATACATTTACAAATTATATTTATGTATAGGATATATATATATATATATATATATATATATATATATATATATATATATATAGGTGTATGTATGTATGTAATTTCTTTTTCAGACATTGTTTCTTGTCACATTCAAATTGGTTGTCATAGTAACAACACTAATTTGTGGAAATTCAACGCATTGTGAGTTCCACAAATCTGAACGCATTAGGCCTATTTGTAAATTGACTGTTAAGATAAAACATTTCACACAGTTTATTATCTGTGATACCATTATAGCCACTGGATGCCTGTATAGCTGTATGTAACAATCCCTAGTTGCTAAGAAATTGTCATCACACATAAATTAATTTTATTATATTTGGATTTGGATGATCCATGTTTAGATATTATCAATGGCTACTTTTTGTTTTTATCTGTTTTTTGTTCAATTGTTTTGTTGTTGTTGTGTCAGTTATTGCATTATTATTTCAGTCAAACCTATAAAACCCTTTGTTACCCCAAACTAAATAGGCCTATTAAAGCATGATCAGTGACACAAAAGTAATCAGAATGCAGCTACTTGTTCTTTTATTACTCATTGACGCGTGAACTTCCCCTTTAAATAACGTGATGCTCTGCCCTCTATATGTATGATGCTGCTCCCTTTAAGCGCTGTTGGAAGCGAATTAATTTTTAATTTTTTTTTTTTTGGAAGCAAATTAATTGATTCAGCATTTCGACACTTCCGTAAGGATGTGTTAAATTTGACAAAGCGGTTTAATAAAGTATGTATTGATCTTGTGAATTAGCTAATTTTACACCCATATTTTTAATTGGCTGTAAAAGTTTTATATGGGAATATTAAATGACACACTGAACTTTAACAATGGATTGGCGCAAAAACGCACACCTTTTAGACCAGTTTCACATGAAACATGATTTCTCGACTGCCACAAATACTGCCTAAACAAAATATTGATTTTGTGCACTTTTTATGTACCAATATTTTAAATTGGCCTTTGAACTTGCATGACAAAAAAAAAAAAAGCCTTACCTTGCCAAAACACTGACAGAACCCATTGATCTAATGGGATTTTTGAGCAATCCAAATGCAAACTTTGCATGCAACAATCAGAGGCAGCAATTGACAGCGCTCTGGCGACTTAGGCGACTTTAGGCGACCACCTAGCTTGCCTATGCCTAGAAACGGTACTGATTTAATGTCCCCAACAACCTCTGTAGTCCCATTTAGCCACTTGTTAGCAACCACTTTTTTCAAGACATGAAAAAAAATCATGAGTGGGGTGTTACTGATGTTTTATGTCATACCATAAAACAGGAAAATATCTTGGTCTTGTTAACTACAGCTCTTAATTTGGGCATTTAACCAAGAAACCATTAACAAATCTCATTGACTTTGGGACGATGGAACCAGTAGTGCTTGGTTTATGACTCATTTCTGCAGCACTCTGTCAGCTTTTATTATTTTCCTGTAATCTTATCTGATAGTTTAAACTTAAAATTTCCTTAGACTTGGAATTGAAATACAATACCATGTGGAACTCATGCACATCTGCACATGCCAATGTATAAATAGTACCAAGGCGAAGACTACACTCATGAATATTAATTCATGAACATGACTTGAGTTGACAGCCTAGGAAAATTACCTACCAATGTCAGTATGAGCTAATTAATATTCATGAGCTCAATTTCCTCTGGTATTGTAATTCATTTAGTGACATCACAACCCGCCAATTTTCGACTCTCAACTCATTCCAGCACCCTCATTCTAATATACAAGCAAATGACTCCAAATTTGAATCACAACAAATTACAGCACAGTAGAGTGAATGCTACTGGATTTATATACAATAATATATAGCAATCCATATCCATATCTCCATTCGTCCGTGTCTTCCTTCTCTTTACTGTTCTAACACACTTCTCCTCTTCATCTGAAACTCTTTTTTTACTCTTTCCACTCCCTGACCGCTTCTGCCGCACCCTAGAGAGGATGAGGACGATGACATCGCCCATCAGTTCTGTTGCCCCGCCTCTGAATGCAGTAGCCCCTCCTCTAGGTAACCAGCAGACATGTTGGCCCCACCCCCACAACATCCCCCAGTTTTGCCCTGCCCTCTCCAACAAGACTGTATGGGGTGAACTTGTCAATCACCTGGATGCTAAACTTGAACCAAGTGCATCTGAATCTGCAGCCTAAATGCAGCTGGTCTTAATTGAACTGAAACCGATGAAACGAAATACAAAAATATCCTTTGCACTAGCATGTCATCTGCATCCTGCCACCTCTCAGAAATGGACAAATATCCTGTATGTGACTGAAACAAGCAAAAGAGAATGAAAACCATTGCTGTACAGTTATAATAAGGGGACATAATGGAGATCTGAAGTGAAAGATCAACCTGAAAAGGTGAAGAATCAAGCGATGGAAGAAAACTAAACTGATGATCCCCTTTTCTCCACCTCCGTCTTCCCCCGTTCCTCCCATTGTCAAGTATCAGCTTATCTTTGTTTTTTGCTTTTGTCTTTCCTCCATTTGTGTTCTTTGGCCTCTGTATCTCGTCTGCCAAGCGCCTGTGTAACTTTAGTACAGTCTGTGATGTGTTGTGTCTGTTCCCACATTTAGTGTCAAAAGAAAGGATATGTGTTTTTCCCTCCTTGGTATCATCCTCCGTTTCCCCACAGTGAGAAAAAAGATGCTTGTCTGTCACCCCAACTGTCAAAGTTACCCAACAAAATTAAAGATTTACAATACCTTTACGTATGTATCAGCCCCAGCATGACAGCAAGCCTCTCTAAAGCCATATTTGAATGTGAAACTTCACCGACCACCATTTGTCAGTTCTTTTTGATTCGCTTTCTTGACATTTTGTCTTTTTGTACTGTTGTTTACTGCCATTTGCTTATCACCTTAACAATCCAAAGGCAAACCGGTCTGTGTCATCCCATTTCTACCAACTCAGACTAAAGTTTGTGACTCTGTACATACATGTAAATGTCAATGTTTGACACGTAACGCAGTGCAGGACACTTTGGACCATGCTGAAGGAGAAAAAGGCCTGGTTGGCATGTTAGCCTATGGTGTAGGTCAGTAACAACAACAGGGTTTAAGCGGTGCTTCATATGCTACTCAAAGTTTTTCAACCTCTGGCCTACTTCAATGAATGAATCCTCCAAAATGGCACTGAATTATCCAGGTATAGTAGTGAGATATTATTATAGTGAACTTCTTACTGTACCTCAGGTATAAAAGATACAATGTATACAAAACATTTGTCACTATTGTAGATCACATCGCTCTGGTGTGGTGTTTCCAGTAGCTAGATGTCCACAGAGTTTGACATGCTGTCACAGTTCAACAACGGTCTCACCTCATTGGGGAAAGGGTCCAAGATTGTTTTGGACGAGTTATTCTGAAACTGTAGTGTTTTGTTTGTGATATGTAATTGAACTGACAATATCCTGAACAGTCACAACATACGTACAGTATGTAAATGAATTGCTTAGGAAAACGGACTCTCACTTTAGCATTTAGGATTTTAATAAGATGAGTATTCCTTGCCTGATCAGTTAGAATATCAACTGAAAAGGAATGCTGAGGTCAGATGAAAAATGAATGTAGAAAAGGTGATGGGAATCATTGCATGAACCAAATGTCTTTCATGGGAAGGTTTGCAACAGGACTGAGAAATACAAGAAAACACATTAGACAAATGTGTGACTATGAAATGCCCCCATATTTGTGACAGGATGATGACATTGTTGCCACTTGCTCAGAGACTCAATTGCATAAACTGATAAGAAAATACAGTGAGTTTCTCGAACTCTAATGCATGTTCTAAAAAGTCATTGCTCTTTTTAAACTCTTTCATGGTTGTGACTGATATTGTTTTTTTTTTTTTTTAATTATTATTATTGTGGAGGCTTAATTGTTTTCACTTTGTTGTACCAGCTTTTTTGATGTCTTTGGGAGCCGTTAAATACGGAAAGACTGGAGTTTGAAGGTGAAGGCTCATAATTCACTGGTTAATCCAGTGATTTAGAGTCTCTCTTCCAGTCATTGTTAACAGCAGTGTGCTATCACTCACAGAGAGAGTGAGACGTGTGAGCCTCTTGTGTTGTGGTAGAACATTTTGATCCAGGGACGTACTACAGGTGACTTTTATCAAAATAAAACTTTTGTCATATGAAGTTTTAAAATATGCAAATAAAGCATCATCTTATTAAATATGCAAAATCTAGGAGTTCTAATGTACCAAACCTTGACTCCCTGGTGGAAATTTGCAAATTAAAGTAGAAGAGATAAACTGTAGATTTATTTTTTTTTTTAATCAACTCATTGATTGGTGCAGTAATTCTCGGCTATTTAAAACAATATTTAATAAATAAAAAAGCAAACTTCATGCAACTAAATAAATATGCTGCTGTTAGACAAATGCCTCATAAAAAGGAAAAAAAAAAAAAAAAAAAACGATCAGAAATATTGCAACAGCAAAATCTAAAAATTGAAAAAAATGACATATTGCATCCAACTGTATGCATTATGTATGCCTGTAGTACCTCCCCTTGTAGTACCATGCTGTGATTCACTTACGGCGGCTGGAAACGACACAGCTTCACTGCTAATACAGAGATGAGTGGTGGAATCTTTCGCCTGATGCATTCAGTCAGCGTGTTCCTGTATTTAGCGCTCACAGCGGGAATGAATGGGTTGAGTCACACATGAAAGAGCCCTTCTTTACTATTTTTATTCTCTCTTTCTGTCTCTCTCTCTCTTTCTATCTTACATGCTGTAAATACTGAAACATCGTTCCTACTCCTTTCCTAAGGAGGTGGATCATTCATTGATATCTGTATATTTCATGAATGATAATGGATATGATATAAAACTGACATATTAAAGAATTTTTACTGAATATTATAAGAATGTTTCTGATGATGGTGGTGATGGTACTTCTGATGATGACAATGATGATGATGATGAAAGTGACTGAATAAATGCTATTATGATCCAGATTAAAATGTGGTCATGTAGTTTTTTTTATTACTTTTCCTGTATAAATATTTTTTTTTATAATTTTAAAAAAGAGAGACGATTGCATTTTTTTTGTTTTATAGTTTTTGATATTAATAATAATAATAATCATAATAATCATAATGGTAATAGTTTGCTCAGTCTTGCTGAAAATATACCCACCCTCAGGCGATCCAGGATGTAAATGAGTTTGTTTCTTCATTCTTCAAAATTTAGCATTACGTCACTTGCGCACCAAAGGATCCTCTGCAGTGAATGGGTGCCGTCAGAATGAGAGTCCAAACAGCTGATAACAACATCACAATAATCCACAAGCAATCCATACGACTCAAGTCCATCAATTTATGTAGTGAAGTAATAAAATAATCAGTTAAAATACAAATCCTCTATCAATATTGGTTTCTCCAGTGAAAAAGTTTTCTCGTATGAATCAAGAAAAAAATATACATAGATAAAGCAATTAATGATGGGTGCGTTTCCTACAAGCATGCTCACAAGACTTCAATTGATGGACTGGAGTCACATGGATTACTTGTGGGTGATTGTGATGTTTTCATCAGCTCTTTGAACTTATTCTGATGGCACCCATTCACTGCAGAGGATCCTTTGGTGAGCAAGTGATGTAATGCTAAATTTCTCCAAATCTTTTCTGAAGAAGAAACAAACGCATCTACATCTTGGATGGCCTGAAGGAGAGTAAATTTTAAGCAAATTTTCATTTTGGGGTGAACTGTTCTTTTAATATTTTATAACAAGACAAAATACTTTACAAATACTGTTGTTAAGAGTTTTTTTTTTCCTTTTCCAAAGGCATCTTCTGGCATTTAAAGTGCATAAGTAATAGCTGCAACAGACTGCCTGCAGGCCGTGCTCCAATAACAGACGCCTTCAGATAGCAACACTTGTATATACCTCCGTTGTGGCACATCCCACATGTTTTCAAACACCGAGCCGATTCCCGGGGTTGAACTGGCACTGCGTGACATTTTAAAATATGTACACATAACAAAAGTGACACATCATTAAGTAAAGAGCTTAGATACAGTTTGTGTTTCGTTTTTGAGCTAACTGTATACTGTTTTCAAGAGTTAGCCTGATTGATTGATTGTACTGTGTGGATGTGCTTCAGTTTGTATGTGTCACCTCAGCTGGACGCAAGGTCGGGTAGGGATAATTTGATTAAAGTCTTAGTGGGAGAGATGAAGGAAGTGTCAGCGCTGGAGGGGGAAGGGTGAGAAAACCGGAAAATACAACCTCAGAGCAATAGAAAATGAAAGGAATGGGGAAAATCGATGAACGAAACCTTGAACAGCATTTTGGATGTAACCCAACATGACCAGAACATTTCCTCAACAGAGGTTAAAAGGGTTTCATCAAAGATAAGAATCTGTTTCAGAAAGCATCAGTGATTTATTAGATCTGGGGTTCATATTTGAATATATTAGTATGCAAAATAAAAAATAAGTCTGCACTTTGGGCAAATGTGTTTAACGGGTCTCTTGAGCACATGGAGCAGTAAAATACTCTCAAGTATTATTTGTTGAATGTACTTATCCTGAGTGTATTTATTTATCATTTACTGATATTTATCTGTCATTTACTATAGTGGAAAATGAACCTCAGCTAGGGACCGTCAACAAAGTTCTCTCCCTCTGGATTTGCACAGTCATCAAATCTAAATCCTGTGAGGTAACTTACGTCCAAGCCAATGCTGAAAAAAACTGGAATCTCTACTAGCATAGACACAGATGATAGCTGCATGTTTACTGCTGTCACACTTGCCATTGGGATCTGATCTCTCATATCACTTCAGCACACAAAGCCGCCCCTGACAGACAGGACAAGCAGAAGCAGTTTTAAATGGATGTGCTGCAGTTTCAACGGTTGGGCCTCAAGCTCACAGCAGAAGGACTGGGCAGGCTGGAATTTGTGGTGTGGAATATAAAGAAGCAAAATATAATCGGGCCTGTTTTAGGCTTTTCCTTATTTTTATATTTTAGATGGTCATGAAAAAATGACTCGCGATCTCCTTATTGGACATGCCTTTAGAGAGAAATGCATCTTTACGGATTACATAATGAAAGTTTTCGATTTGAATTATTTAGTTTTAAACTAGTAATTTAAAGCTTTCTATGGATATATTTGCCATATCTGTGACGCAATTCGTTGAGTTTCGGTTCATCATTGTGAAGCGCTCCTGTTCAAGAAGAGATGGCAAGCGCATCCTCTGTTTTCCTATTTATTTTATAAAAGTACAATGTTTTGTTTGTATTGTGAATGCACATAAATAAAAGTAGACCCTTTACATTTCTGAATGTATTACTCTTATGAACAAAAATTACGGTGTTTTAAGTTGTTTCCACTATCAAGAAAAAAATGCAAGTGAGTAACCATGCTGGCGCCTCCATGTCCTGCAAAGTGCGCTTCAGCTTCCACTCTTCACACAATCGATTAGATATGCGCCTAATAGCGCACATTTATATCGTTTAACCCTTTAAGCCCTGAAGGCATTTTCAGAGTTTTTTTTTCTGAGTGACATACAAAAAAGTAAAGACTCGTAACTCCAAAACTATAGCAAAGAGAGTCAAAAGGTTGGTATTGTTTGAAAGGAAACTATTTACATTTAAAATAAATAAATAAATAAATAAATTTGAACATTCTCATGCTGAGAAACTGTTAATAAACAGCAAAAAAAAAAAAAAAAAAAGAAAAAAAATGTGTGTACAAGGGAAAATTTACATATCTTTCTAATTTGACATGCAATATCTCATGAAGGAAATAAGGTAGGGGGATCATTCTTTTTTGGTGATGTTCCTCTATATGTGAGCTGTATCTGGATCTGTATCTGTATTTTTTGGTGATCGCATAAAAAAATCAAAAGTTACAGCATTTAGAACCAAGGTAACCTTTTTTGTTTAGCCTTTGTCGCCCCCTAATGGGCATTTTTAAAATCGTTCTTTGACTCATGATCAATGCATGAGATTATGTTGATCTTGGCTCATTTCAATCAGGAGCATCCACTATAAGTAACGTTGTGCCATTTTCTATAATCCATGCATGTTTTATGACGTTATAAGCGAAAATGCCACGTGATAGCTACATTTTAGTTTTAGTTAGCATCTGTGTGCCTGTGGGGTTTTATGTGTCTTAATTGCGTGAGTAATATCTCGTGATTGACTTATTGGATTATGTTGATGTTGGACTCATTTTAATCGATAATCTGCTGTAAATAATGTTGTCCAGTTTTCTGGAGCATGTTTCATGAAGTTGCGAGCCAAAACGTGACACAAATGCTACATCATTTATTATTTACATATGGGTTTTACGGGGCTTCACGTACAAAAACTTTCTCAAGGTTAGTCAAAGACCAAAACAATTATACTCGTTGTACTCGTTATACTCTACTCTGTGAGAGCTTTCAAATGACATACGACACATGACTATCTGAGCTTTATGATGTTTTTGACATATTACAGTAAATAGTACAAAAATAATATTTCAAGAATTATGATGTTTTTCCTCAAGTTTATCAGAAAATAACTCCACACTACTTAGAAGTTTTTCCATTTGGCTATATGCATTGTAAAGTTCAGACTCTAAGCTTTCAAATGACACCTATATTGCATTGATCAAGGCTGTAGTTTTGAAAATATGATTATTAATTTTTGCACAGCTAGGGGGCGTCCCACCGGCAGTACAGTCAGGTTTAGAGGGACTGCTCAGCACTCATTAAGAGCTGTCCAAAATTATTACATTCATTAAAAAGCTGCTGAGAGTCTAAGCTTTAAAATGATACCTAATTTATGTTACTCCATTTAGTGGTCGCTGAGTAATATGATTATGAATTTTTTTTTTGGGGGGTGCTGTCCCGCAGGTGGGACGCCTAGGTTTTAAAGGTTTAAACATTTAAACTAACATTGTGAATATGCTTGAACTGTTTTATATCTATAGATTTTATTTTAGGCCAGTCGTGATGATTTGAGAAGGCTAAATTGATCAAACAAAGGCTATGATCAGCTCACTGTCTGCCGCTGGCCACTTGGTCGTTACTTAAAAAAAAACAAAAAAAACAACTTACATTTAACAAACAAAAAATGATCCAAACGTGTTTCTAAATTAACTTTATTAAAAATGAAACTAAATATAATATAAACACTTTACCATTACATACATTGCTGCTTTAGTTAGAACTTAAGCTGAATTTAAAAGGTTCTCGATTCAATTCTGAATGATGCACAGCCCTGCTGTGGTGGTTATGACCTGTATGCAAACTAGAGAGACGATAGTCCAGTTCTCTAAGCTCTAAATGGGTAACATTGAACAAATAAACCCACGCCACCCTGCTGCTCTTAAGGCAGTTTCATTCCCTGCTCGCTTCTGGAGCCGCTGCATCAGGACTCGAGCTTGCTTTACTCTCGTCTCATTTGTTGGTTCCATCTGCCTGTTTGTTTATTAATTGTATGTGGGAATGATCATGGATAGCTTCCATTCTCTCAGTAAACGGCTGCATCTCTTCATGGTTTATCACTCAAGTGCCCTTTATAGCCACAGGGAAACAGATGAGCTCTGGTAGACATTGTGTTCCATCTAAAAGCAGCACTAACCTGTACAAGCAAAACAACCCAGTTGGTCCCAGATCAGTGTTTAAGGTTAAGATATGGTTAAGCTTATATTTGGATGTTTTTTGTGAGACTTCCTTTGTTCTGTGGAATTCTGTGGTGTTGCCAGATTTTGTGTTATTTTATTTTTTTGTAATAATACTATTACTTGTAAACTGTTTCTGCTATTTTAGTATTATTTATATACTATTATAGTATTTATTAATATTTTGAATTAGCTTTTATTTTTTTTATTTTAACATTTTCAGTTTCCTTTTAATTTTTGTTTATTTTACTAATTTACCAATTTTACTAATGATTTTTAATCTTTTTTTTTTTTTTTTTACTGTACCAACCCTGCCATGAGCTTTGGGAAGACACTATAAAAATAAAATTAAATGAATAAATGTATGTAAGTAATATAATACGATATAAAAATATTATATAAAATATATAAATGTGACCCTGGACCACAAAACCAGTCTTAAGTAGCATGGGTATATTTGTTTATTTTGGCAATAGCCAAAAATACAGGTCAAAATTATCAATTTTTCTTTTATGCCAAAAATCATTAGGGTATTAAGTAAAGATCAAGTTCCATGAAGATATTTTATAAATGTCCTACCGTAAATATACCAAAACAATTTTTGATTAGTAATATGCATTGCTAAGAACTTCATTTGGGCAACTTTAAAGGCGATTTTCTCAATATTTTGATTTTTTTTGCACCCTGAGATTACAGATTTTCAAATAGTTGTGTCTCGGCCAAATATTGTTCTATACTGTCCTGTCCTATTCTGATGATGTATAAATCTCAATTTCAAAAAATTTACCCTCATGCCAGTCATTTTGTTGTCCAGGGTCACAAATATAAAATAAAATAAAAAATAATAATAATAAAATTAAAAAAAATATATATATATTGTTGGATAATATTTCCCTCCAATGTAATACTTAAATCTCATTTACTTGGTTGTGTATGTTTAAATATGCAGTGTGAAGACCCCTTTCACCAGTTTTAATGTCAGTGATTGCATCTTGCACGCCATGTGACCACAATAATGACTTAAATTTCAGTCTTTTTCTCACACAAAGCTTTAGTTTTGAGGCTTCTGAAGACCAAACAAGCCATAATGACATTTATGGTGTTTTAGTTATTTATGTATTTATTAATTTTTGTCATTTTGATGCCCATCAACATACATTCTCATTTACTTTCAGTGGAAAAGAGCACACAAAACAGTCCCGAATTTTTCCTTTTTGTGTTCCACGTAAGCAGTAACACAAGTACATTACAGAATTGTAATTTTTGGTTGAACTATTCTTCGAATGCTTCTTTGTTTGTGTGTGTGTGTGTTTGTGTGTGTGTGTGATATGCTGACAGCACAGCAAGTAGAAGAAAGTAATTATTTAGTGTAAGAGCTCTTCATAACATCACTTCTCTTCTCAGCCCCTGAGAATCATTCATTCTCAGCTTAGTTTCCATCGGGTTCATCTCACCACCGCCGAATCGTCATCACAGAAAATCTCACACACATGCTGTTCATATCTGAGCTAAAGGTGTTGCAATCTGCTGCATTTGTCAGGCAGACAGCAAACACACGAGCTACCAAAACTGAAAATGGCAGCAAGAGCCAAGCCGATTCCTAGAAACTGACTTCAGAAGTCTTTTAATACGTCAAATTGCACAAATAAATATTTGAATAAAGCACTATACCTCATCCCTGCATTTCTCAGTTACCCCGCACTGCAAAAAGCCCATTCACACGTGTGAGTGTGTGTGCATGTGCACTCATGAGTGAAGTGCACACGTGGAAGAGACCTGTCAAGAATGCAGCCTTTCTGCTCCTCAGAGAGAGAGAGAGAGAGAGAGAGAGAGAGAGAGAGAGCGAGCGAGAGGGAGTGAGAGAAAGAAGGAGGGGTGGTGGGTGTGAGAGACACAGGGTAGACTAGAAAAGGGGTTATTTTTTCCTCCGCTTCCTTCAGCCTGAATGGGACCTTTCTGTGTCTGCGTGGCGGTAAGCTCTCATTCGTTTGTTCACTCCTCCATCCTTTCACTCTTTGACTCTCTGTATCATCGCACGTTTGTCTGTGGCATTAGCACTGACACTTAACCAAGCGGCCACGCGGCACAGTCTTGCGATAACAGATGTGCCGTCCGCTCACCCTGAACGAGAAATATGTTGACTGCGGGCCTTTTTACCCATGACATTTTCAAAATTGCATTCAGCTAATCTGGTTTATACTCTTCAGTGAATTTGATGCATCACATTAACTATTATTTCCTATTGTCATAAATAGTGCTGTTTCTTGCTGTGTAGGACAAGCAGACAGTTGACTCTCTAGAATATAGTACATAGCCCAGTGGTGATTACAGTTAGAGGTGAAGGCCCACAGAAGTACAACGTATTGCCCATTTATTCATTTTCATCACAACTGTAGTATTGTGTGAGGTTGGAAAGTGTTTGTTCTGGCTGCTTTTATGTAAATGTTGCTTTAAAAATAAACCCAGGAGCCTTTGGGGACAGAGTGAAGTGTCTTATGCCTGAGTGAGACAGAACTCAATAATTTACCAGTTTGGCCTGCCTTTAGGCAGCTGGTTATGTGGCCTGTTAGTGGTTAAATCTTTGTTTCAGAAAAGAAATTGATTTCATTTTTCTTATTTTGCCTAAAACTGATGTCTTTGTCTTTTTGGGAGAACAAAAGGCAGGAGGAAGTGAACATCTGCGTGTGTGTGTGAGAGGATGTGCAGCTTCAGCACTGCTGTAACTAGGGATTTCGGTTTAACATTTTTAATTTTGTGTGATAGAAAATAATTATAAAATAATGTGAATGAAAATTAACACAATTAATGATGCCCCTGGATCTGAATCTAAAATTTGTAAGTAATTTTCCTACCGTTGGAGCATGACAATATGAAAATAAATGAAGCAATATAGTATGCTTCTAAGGGGCGTTTGCACAATATGTTTAAAAACATGAGATACAGCACTCAGTAATAGTAAAAATATGATGCACGTTGATACCGTGTAGTTATCAGCCAATATTAGAGAGATTTTAATGTATTGGTGTCAGTCAGTATTGGATTCTCAACTTTAAAAACTCTGATAATGTAATAATACCATTATATATCATCTTTAGCAGATCTCATAATTTTCTAATTGTACATTTTAATGTAATTTATTTAAGATCATGTGATAGCATTTTAGTGCATTCTTTTTAAATTTATTTAGATATCATTATTTGATATTACTTATTTTTTGTGTATTTTTAATTTATTTAATATCATATAATATAATTTTACCGCATTTTCTAATTTATTTAGATATAATTTTTAGATGTTAGTTTTATGATATTTGGATATTTTAATTTATTTAATATCATGTAATATAATTTTACTGCATTTTTAATTTATTTAGATATCATTTTTAGATATCAGTTTATATTATTTAGATTTGTTTAATTGATTTAATTCCATGTAATATTTTAGTGCATTATTTTAGTCTATTATTTTGTAATTTATTTAATATCATGTAATATAATTTTACTGCATTTTTAATTTATTTAGATATCATTTTTAGATATTAGTTTTATATTATTTGGATATTTTAATGTATTAAATATCATGTAATATAATTTTAGTGCATTATTTTTGCATTTATTTACATATCATTATTATATATCAATTTATATTATTTAGATGTGTTTAATTGATTTGTCATATTTTAATGCAATATTTTAGTCTATTACTTTTACATTTATTAAGGTATCATAATTGGATTTTTAAAATATATTTAATATCAGTCCTTTTATCGACTATTGACCATAACAATAATAATTATTTTTTGCTGTTGGTATCTGCCAGAATTTTAATTTTGGCGCATCCCTTGAAAAAAAAAAAAAAAAAAACGCAGCACAGAATTTACTTTTAATGAGATGTGCACTGACAAAAATGGAAATAATAGCAAGTCAGAATTAATACTCACAAACATTTTGGACAACAACAATAACAAAAAAAAAAAAAAAAAAAACTAAAAAGTATAGTTCAGATTATTCAGACACAGCTGCTATAAGAACCTCCTCTTGTTGCTTACTAATGATACACATTTGCTTGCCCCGCCATACTTTACCTGATTAGTCCGATGTTTTGAAACTGGTATGAATAAGTTGCACTGCATCTAGTTTATCTCAGAAAATATTGATATATGTGATTAAATGTGATTAATTGTGATATATTACATGAATTTATTGGCATATCATGTTAATCTGATTTAAAATGTAATCGATTGTTATGACTGTTGTGTGTACAGTATGTTTGTCTCATAGAGCTCAGAGACTAGATGTGGTTGGTAATAGTGTAATAGCAGTGAGATTCGTAGCAGCTGTGTTGTCAGAGACAAAGGAGGGAGGGAGGGAGGGAGATGGATGGAAAGAATGATGAATTGACACATCAAGAAATGAAGTGACAGGTTCAAAGATCCAGAGGGAGAAAAAAATCTGTCAAAACCATTTTAGGAGAGGAGGGGGAAGGGTGTGAGAGAGAGAAGAAGAAGAAGAGTGAGAGGTCATGTTTTAAATTAAGAATATAAAGAAAAGCAGCTGGCTGCACACATGAATGTTCAAGTGTGTGTGAGAGAAAAAGAGAAAGTGAGTAGATTTATTAGCTGAAGAGGCCAGGTTGTTTAAGGTTAAAGATGAATTCCACCAGAATCGTCAGATTTAGGGGGTGTGTGTGCACCCATGGGTCTCATCTAGTGACAGAAGATTAACTGTGTCTGGTAGGAGCACTTCTGGTATCCTCAGTCGGCAAGTACAAGGCTGATGGGTAATTTAGAGCTGTGTTCTGCTGAAGCCTCCTGACTCTCTCAGGAAAAGTAAACCCTTACAGAAAGTTCTGTAACCGTATCCTGCTACAGTGATTGTGTCAAATGGTAATTTCATGCTGATTCATATACAGTATGCTGTGGTACTAAATGATTATCATAGGCTATATGTTTTGTGTTTATGGTGCTCTAGAAAAGACCACCATAGAATTACAGCTGTTTTCATGTGCAATGAAATTTTATTTTAATGTTTTTTTTTTTTTTTGCTTTTATTCTGCTGTCAAATATTTTTGTATAATGACTAATCAGTTGCCTGCACTCCATAGCTTCTTCTCATATAATAAAATAGGTTAAACTTTATTTTAAGGTGTCCTTGTTACAGTGTAATTATACATTTAAGTACTGAGTAATATTAATTAACTACATGTACTTACTATATGGTTAAGATTAGGATTAGGGTTTGGTTTAGGGTTACTTGCATGTAATTATGTATAATGTATTGTTATTATAACAGTAAGTACATGTAACGTGTAACAAGGACACCTTAAAATAAACTGTTACCATAAAAGAATTTTAGCTGTGATCAATATTTCAGCCCATTCATTTACTTATTTATTTTGTCCTTGTGTATGTTTCGCCATTTTCAAGTATTACGAGATTATTTCCTATGTAAGATTTTTTTAAACAATCTTGAGCCAGTGTAGAGCTTTTCAAGCAGACATTTAATGGCTGTTCTTTTATAATATAAATTATGAGTGTGTCCATTATCATATTCATATGTAGTATGATTATGGTGCTTTATGGTACTACAAAGAACATGATACATGTGCAAAGAAATATTTTATTTTATTTTACTTTATTTTATTTATTTTTATTTTTATTTATTTACATTTACATTTAGTTATTTAGCAGATGCTTTTATCCAAAGCGACTTACAAAAGAGGACAATAGAAGCAATCAAAATAAACAAAAGAGCAACAACATGCAAGCGATATGACAAGTCTCGGTTAGCCTAACGCAGTACACATAGCAAGGGTTTTTTTTTTTGTTTTTTGTTTTTTTTAAAGAAAACAAGTAGATAGAATAGAAAAAAGAAACCTAGTGTTAGTTTTTAAAGAAAAAGTAGCAGTTAGAGAATAAATATGCAATTGATAGAGGGTCAAGGGTGTGTGTGTGTGTATTTTATTTTATTTTTTTTTTATTTTTTTTTTTTTTTGCTCTTATTCTCCTGTCAAATAGTTTTGAATAATGGCAAAAAAATATATAAGGCAATCTGTAGATTCTTTGCACAGGATAACATTCTTTTAACCTTGATCAATATATCAAAATAAACACTTCATTTTATGGTGTCCTTGTTACACATTTTACATGTACTTACTATTATAATAACACTTAATTATGCATAATTACATGCAAGTAACCTTAAGCCAAACCCTAGTCCTTAACCTAACCGTAAGTACATGTAGTTAATTACTATTACTCAGTATTTAAATGTATAATTGCACTGTAACAAGGACACCTTAAAATAAAGTATAACCTTATTTAATTTTACAGTAGCCATTACGATCACCAAATCACATCATAAACCAGACTGATCATAAAAGTCTTTTATAACTTGGAAGAAATTTATTTTGTGGTCATTATACAAAAGTATTTGTATGTGTATATTTCAAGTATTATTAGATGTTTTTATCTCCTGTATGTTTTTATTATTATTATTATTATTTGAAAATGAGCTTGAATTACTTTAGGAGTTTTTAAGCAGTCTGAAAACTGGCTATTTGTTTGTAATCTAAGTGTTTCTACTGAGAAGTGAGTCAACGATCCCAAGCTGAGTGACGGCTGTCCAAGTTTCTCGAGGCACTCATCTTCATTTACTCTAACGATGAGCGATGACTGTTTGCGGTCATTCTGCTGCAGCGTGCGACTTCAAACTGTGAGGGATTTAAGAAATTGTTAATTTGCTAATATGTTTCAGCGGGGATGACTGTGTCGGATTAATCTTGTTTGGTAGACAGCAAGTGTCGGCTTGTGGTGATCATGAAAGAGAGCTAAACGCAGATTAGTGCAAGTGCACATCAAAGAGCGAGGGTGACTCCTTTCTGCACGCGGCTGGAGATTATGGCGTCTCTGTTGGGCAGTGCCTTCACTGCTGGTTTATGCTATATCACTGTATTAAACGCTGATTATATGTGTTTGCATGAGAATATTTGAGTGTGAGTGTTGTCTGTGTATATAAAAGTGTGAATGTCTGTACTGTGTGTTTTGGGTCCAAGCCAAGGTCACATAACCTATGACCAAAGAGGAAGCAGGAGGAACTGCATGATTGGTTAAAACAATAATCCAAGAGAAATGGAAGGAATGGAATTGTTCGGCTGTAAAAGGGGACACAGTCTCTCTGATGGTTGTATGTTCATGTCAGGATGTTTCCCCCTCAGGTGTTTTGCTCTGAGTTCACGGTGTCCTGCTCGTTTGCTCTGTAGAAAAAAAGCACTGCTGACAGCAAATACAGTGACAGAGGAAATCAATGAATTATAGATGACAGTGTGGATTAACTAAGAGGTCAAGGTTTGTCTGGTTAGCATTCTCTGGTTAGTCCCTGCTGGCAGATGCTGTAAGTACACCGTCTGGCTGCAAAGAGCATGTTTTCCATTGACGGCATTCCCTATGACCTAAAATCAAAATCTTGATTAATTGAATTTTTAACAATGAACAATTAATGAATGATTATTTTGCTTGCTTTCATTTCTTTCTTTCTTTTTTTTTTTGCCCTCATAGTTCACTGACAATGTTTGTACTGTAAATATGCTCAACAATTAAAGGTGGGCTATTTTTTTCTAATGAAAGAGTGCATTACTTATCTTTGTGATTTTAAAAGTATTGAAGGAAACAAACTATTTATGGTTATTTATTGAATATTTGAATATTGAATTATTTATTTATAACAATTGAAATCAAAGCACACATTGCTTGAAATGAAAACGTCTTATGAAAAAAAGTCACATGTCAGTTTAAATGTAAAAAGCATACTATTTTTTTGCATCGTTGCCGCGGGTTGTGTTTTAGTCTGTTTAAAAAGCGATCTCTCTCTATTCCCTGGAACGCATTTTTGATGGAGGAGACACCCGACTGAGGGGAAAACCACTGGAAAAAAACATGATTGGGATAGTTTTCGTCTAATTTAGAATAGCAATCTGGCTTTTTTTTTTGTTTCGCGAACCTGGCAACCCTGTGGAAAGTATTAACAGGATTAAAAAAATTAATTAGAGGTTCTGAATTTCGGTTTCAATTACTTTTCTATTAATAGTCCAGAGTATAAATGCTCAAGTAAATGCTGTTCTTTTTAACTTTTTATTAATCAAAGAATCCTAAAAATATATATATTTCATTGGTTCCAAAAAATATTGAGAAGCACAACTGTTTTCAACATTGATAATAAGACATTTTGTGCACCAAATCAGCATATTAGAATGATTTCTGAAGGATCATGTGACACTGAAGACTAGAATAATGGCTGTTTTTGTACTGATTAAAAAAAAAATATTCTGATAATCTAATGTTCATGTTCAATGTTTCCTGCATAATTAATTAGCACAGCTGCAGTTATATTTTGTGATAAGGACAGTTATGGAATGCATAAATGCAGAAGACGCATCCATTTATGTGATTTCTACAGAAAGTGCTTATTCTGTACAAATGACTGATATACATTACAGACATCCACAGTAACAGTCAGGCCTATAGACATATGCCTAATGCCTAATCCTGTCCAAAAAGGGCTATAGACGACTTTCTGGAAGATTACATTATTGCAGTCACATCACAGTACTAGTGTTCATGTGATCACAGTCACGTTAACTTGCAGACAGACACCAGCTGAATCACGTTGCGGTACAATGGCGTGCAGATGAGACTGTTTGCTCTGTGTTTATTTATTCTGTGTGTAAATAAACATTTTTAGACAGGATCCGTAAGCTTTAAGCCTAAAATTTCCCTGTGTCCTTATTTAGTATCCTAACTTGCTTTGAGGTTCATTTTACACCCTAATAAAGCGTAGGGAGTAATTGCTGCATAATTAATAATGGGATAATGTGATTAAAAGAGCAGCTTATTTGTTGATCAAAAAGAGCCAGTATCACACTTTCTAGCATCAGAAACTTGTTAAAACTAAACTATAAATTGCAGCACAATGGAAAACCTTTGCAAAAAGTTTGTACTTTGCACTCTGAGGGCTTTTTATAGAAAGTACTAAAAAAAGCAGGTTAGTTCGATTCACTAAAGTAAGACTTCAACAGTGATTTATATTTTGAGAAACATGCAATTTGGTCTAACTTTAATTTCTACACTCAGACTATAGCCTGTAGATTATTTCAAATTGTTGGTATAATCAATTTGAGTACTGTGTTGATTTACCACTCATTGCATATCAATTTCCAAGCAAACCTAGTTGACAACCACTGATATAAATAATTTCACTTTAAAACATAGTAATTCACGTAGATATTTTAAAGGGAATAAATAATTTGAATTAGTAGTGCAGCATTATAAATGAGGTCAGGTCCCTCTGAATGCTGTGTTCTATAGCTGTGTTCAGCACAATGGACAGCTCCATCCACCGTCCCGTCAATGTGTGTTCAACCTCTAGATGGGACTGCTTCCTGTTGTGCATGTATGTAAATGTGTTTCAGTCTCCTGTGTCCTCATAATGTTAGAATTAGGGATGTAACGGTACACAAACATGACAGTTCGGTATGTTCCTCGGGTTTGACATCACGGTTCGCTATGGTTTCGGTACAGCAGGGGGAAAAAACTAAACATAAAATTACTTTTTTTTATTTTTTTTATTTTTTTTTTATATTATATTACTGAACAAATTGCTCTTTCTTTAAATAAATTCAATTATAATTAGAATTAAAATTTTCTTAGGGATCTACCTCAGCTTATGCTATAAACTATAAGGAGCCCTTTTACATTACTATAAGGTTACAATTAACAGAGCCCGAACTTAAATTTAATTGCTATTTATTTTGAAATATAACAATCAACACTCAACTTAAAAAAATGTATGAAAACGTAAATTGCACATACAGTAATGTAGTTTTTAAATTAACTTTTAAATTATAAAATTTCTATTTGTTGTTGAAATATATTCATTTACATAGTGGCTGTCATAGTTTGTTTCATAACAGATGTATTTAAACTTAAAATAAATACATCACTAACAGGTAAAGTAAAATATAATAAGTGTATTTCAAAATTTCTAAAAACTAAAATTTCACGAAATGCTCTTCTCTAGAATTCATTTCTCTAGCGAACTGAGCTGTGGACACTGATGACTTGCCTGAGGTAAATGAAATGCTACATGACATTTTGTTGATGTCTTTCTGTGGCTGAAACACTAATTGAGTGTTTACATGAGGAATGAGACGTTCATTCATGTTTATTTCGCGTTAAAACTAGTAGTAAAGAGGAAGGGATGATCACGCTCACTCGTGCTCCGTGCTGCCGTTTGAACTGAGGCATTTATACATGATCTGTCATGTCACGCCACATCGAAGAAGACATTTAACAATAAACAGCATTTATTGTTTAAATTTCCTGAAAAAATGGACATAATTTGAAAAATGAGGCTTTGATTCTTATCAAAAGTAACAATATATAAAACTGTAAGTTTCCAATGAAGTTTCACTCATACAGTGGTTAAAACAATGCTGTATTTGTTCAATACACATGTGTACCGAACTGAAAGACCTGTACCGAAAATTTTCGTTACGAATACATGTACCATTACATAAAATAATACAATAAATGCATTTTTTTTTCCTTTTCCTTTCAAAAACAAATAAAAAAATTACTGACCCTAAACTTTTTAGTAGTAATGTACATGGTTAGCCTTAACTGAAATAATAAATAATGGATTTTTAAACTGCAATGAATTTCACTGCATTTCATTACCCTGCTTTCAAATAAGAATAAAAAGGAAATTAAAAAATCTCATTTTTGGCGTTACAAATTTTGGTATTATTTTTGACTTTTATACCTGAAACAAGATTAACTCTAGTGTTTATATTGTGTCTGTGGTTATATGGTGCTACATAAGCCCACAGAGGTACATGAGCCCTCCCATCTTGCGCCAAATCCTGTAAGACAGTGTGAAACCTCGGTAGCCAAGGCAACGCCACTCTTGACTCTGGCTCGCTGCAACCCCTCCCACATCCGTTTCTCAGCAACCGTCACCAAGCAACTCTCTCCTCTCATCCCCGCCCCCTCTCCCCTTCTCTGAATCCGCCTCTTCCAGAGAGAGTGACAGCATCGAGAAGGAGGGATAAAGGGTGGAAGCAGTGTGGAGAGAGATAATGATTTAAAAAAAGAGAGAGGGGGCATTATGATTACAAAGAAATGAGAATGAGATGGAGAGAGACAAATGATGAGTAAACAGGATTACAGTAATGGACAAATAGAGAGTAAAGCGAAAATGAGAAATGATGGGAAATAGTGAATCAGGAACAAAAAGGGTTGAAAGAAAGTGGCATGCTTTATTATTTATGGATCAAGATCATGAAAACATTTCCAGGTCACCGTTCACTTCAAAATCAAAAGGAAATGTAATAAATTAAAAGCAAAATTTTATAATTCGCAAAGAACAGGCCAGGACCATTTTTTAAATATTTTTAAAATTTAAGTTAATATTTTAGGGTTGTTGTTGGTTTTTTTTTTCTCACCTAGCCTGCATTTATTTGATCAAAAATACAGTAAAAACTGGAATATTGTGAAATATTATTTCAATTTATAATAAATGTCTTCTGTTTGAATATAATCATAATAATATGCTGATTTGATGCTCAGGAAACATTTCTCATTATTATCAATGTTGAAAACAGTTGTGATGCTTAATATTTTTGTGGAAACCTTCATGCATTTTTTGTTTTCAGGATCCTTTGATGAATAGAAAGTTCAAAATAACAGCATTTATTTAAAATAGAAATATTTTGTAACACTATAAATGCCCTTAATGTCAAGTATATATATAACAGTAATGACAATAAGATTTTTTGTTGTTCTTTTCCTCTAATACTCAGTAGCGATGTGCTTAATTGTCAACAAGATGCACAGTGTGATGCCACAATTTCAGTCGCTCTTTTTCTATATATTATTTCTTGACTTAGGGTCTTCACATAACATTAAGTTCTCATGTTCAGATTTATACAGCGTTATAAATCAACCTGAAAATATGACATGAATGTGTTTTCGTTAGAGTTCATTACGCAGAAATCTTAATCTGAAGTGATGTCTCTATTCTTCCAGCTCATTCTGAAGCAGAGTCTTTCTGATCGCTCAAATGACCTAGTTAGACTTTATTAATATTGCAGTCAGCAGCACGTTGTATCGTTGTTCTTTGGGAATCATGAAAGGGGAAATGCGAGGAGACCGACGTTGACTCTGCCCACCACGCGAGGCTGATAGAGCACAGTCATGAAGCATCATGTCTGTCCAATCATGTGGAGATTCGCATCACGTGGTGTCATGGTGACATTAAAATAGACTGAGTGCTGCATGAGTAGTAGCTCATTGCACATTGAGATTTCAACAAGATTTGCATCATGCGGTAGACAACAGTCATCAATGTTTCCTACAAGAACAATATGAGTCTCAGTCTAGTAATATTTCATAGGAGGAGAACTTTTGCGGTGATGTGTTTTCTCAGTGTGACTTACCTGTGCATGAGCTCTGTTTGTTTTTGTAAAATGAAGCATGCTGTATTTTGTTTGCCATCACAGGAGGTTGGGAGAGAGATTGTAAATGTGCAATCATCCAGCATGTACAATGAGCCACAAATAGGTGATTTTAGACCCTATTTAGAGGCATTTCCTAAAAATCCATCAAGTTATCTGTCAGTTATGCTTTCAGGTGCTCTATCAATCATCTGCAGGCTTCCAGTGAAATCACAAAATTAAATGCAACCTCATTCCTCATATAAATTCACTGACAATTTTTGGCAGTTTATTTGAAAATATATACAGTATGTAGGCCTAATCATCTTATAGAACTTGTTTACATGGACATATGCAATTAAGGTGCAAAATCTGGATAATTCTGTATTTTATTTTGAAAATGAATTGATATTGAAGTACACTGAACAAAATTATAAACGCAACACTTTTGTTTTTGCCCCCATTTTTCATGAGCTGAACTCAAAAATCTAAGACTTTTTCTATGTACACAAAAGGCCTATTTCTCTCAAATATTGTTCACAAATCTGTCTAAATCTGTGTTAGTGAGCACTTCTCCTTTGCCGAGATAATCTATCCACCTCACAGGTGTGGCATATCAAGATGCTGATTAGACAGCATGATTATTGCACAGGTGTGCCTTAGGCTGGCCACAATAAAAGGCCACTCTAAAATGTGCAGTTTTATCACACAGCACAATGCCACAGATGTCGCAAGTTTTGAGGGAATGTGCAGTTGGCATGCTGACTGCAGTAATATTCACCAGAGCTGTTGCCCGTGAATTGAACTTTCATTTCTCTACCATAAGCCGTCTCCAAAGGTCTTTCAGAGAATTTGCCAGTACATCCAACCGGCCTCACAACCGCAGACCACGTGTAACCACACCAGCCCAGGACCTCCACATCCAGCATCTTCACCTCCAAGATCGTCTGAGACCAGGCACCCGGACAGCTGCTGCAACAATCGGTTTGCATAACCAAAGAATTTCAGCACAAACTGTCAGAAACCGTCTCAGGGAAGCTCATCTGCATGCTCGTCATCCTCATCGGGGTCTCGACCTGACTGCAGTTCATCGTCGTAACCGACTTGAGTGGGCAAATGCTCACATTCGATGGCGTCTGGCACTTTGGAGAGGTGTTCTCTTCACGGATGAATCCCGGTTTTCACTGTACAGGGCAGATGGCAGACAGCGTGTATGGCGTCGTGTAGGTGAGCGGTTTGCTGATGTCAACGTTGTGGATCGAGTGGTCCATGGTGGCGGTGGGGTTATGGTATGGGCAGGCGTATGTTATGGACAACGAACACAGGTGCATTTTATTGATGGCATTTTGAATGCACAGAGATACCGTGACGAGATCCTGAGGCCCATTGTTGTGCCATTCATCCACGACCATCACCTCATGTTGCAGCATGATAATGCACGGCCCCATGTTGCAAGGATCTGTACACAATTCCTGTAAGCTGAAAACATGCCAGTTCTTGCATGGCCAGCATACTCACCGGACATGTCACCCATTGAGCATGTTTGGGATGCTCTGGATCGGCGTATACGACAGCGTGTTCCAGTTCTTGCCAATATCCAGCAACTTCACACAGCCATTGAAGAGGAGTGGACCAACATTCCACAGGCCACAATCAACAACCTGATCAACTCTATGAGAAGGAGATGTGTGGTCACACCAGATACTGACTGGTTTTCGGACCCCCCGCCCAATACAGTAAAACTGCACATTTTAGAGTGGCCTTTTATTGTGGCCAGCCTAAGGCACACCTGTGCAATAATCATGCTGTCTAATCAGCATCTTGATATGCCACACCTGTGAGGTGGATGGATTATCTCGGCAAAGGAGAAGTGCTCACTAACACAGATTTAGACAGATTTGTGAACAATATTTGAGAGAAACAGGCCTTTTGTGTACATAGAAAAAGTCTTAGATCTTTGAGTTCAGCTCATTAAAAATGGGGGCAAAAACAAAAGTGTTGCGTTTATAATTTTTGTTCAGTGTATTTTAATATATTTCTGCATGGTATTGATGCTCTTGTCATTTATTATAACGATTTTTTGCAATTTTTGGACAGTAATTTAGCCAACTCATTAATTCTCATTCATGTCCTTAAAATTAACACACGAGTGTGATGAATGGCGAAATGTAGGTCATGGGACTTTTACAAATCTAGGCCATCATTTTAGTTTCTTTTTTTAAATGTTAATGAAAAAATTGAGAATTCCCCTAGAATTAATTTGGGCTGGACATGCCCAGATTAAAATTAATGTCCAGTTTTGTGGACATTATAATCAAGGAAGATGTTTGCATGATGCTCTATTCTGATTAAAAAGGCATGCCAGTTGTGTCATGAACTGTGAATTTAAACTAATAATGTTTTACTATCACACCCTCTAACATTTTTAACCAATGAATTTCCATACCTTTTTCAGGTTGTTTATGATTTACTGCATAAGTATTTTTAAAATAATTTTATACAGATTACCAGGATGATTTTAATTTTGGTGTCAGGTACCAATCCTAAGAATTATATCATCTTAACTGTAAGTAAATACAGGATTCTCCATGCAGAGCATAATCAGAGAAATGTAGCCTACATAAACTTTTCCCGGCCTGGAAATTACACGTTTAATATTCCCTGGCCTGATACTTCCAGGTTTATCATGACCGTATGAACTCTGAGAGAAGAAAAAAAAAGAGAGAAAGTGACACAGGAGAGATGAAGTGAACAGAACACTGAGCAGCTTGTGCTAAAGAATGAGACAGATGACAAACATGGGGAGGAGGCATCAAAATGGTGGCTAATATGGAATATGATGAATTATATAAAGCTGTCCTGAGGCCAGGGAGAGAGATGGAGACACAGCGAGCGAGAGAGAAAGAAATATCACAAATCTCTCCTGTGTTTTGATGTCCATGCGAAAGATGGAGGCCGTGTGGGCCATTGTCAAGATGAGAAGGCTCAAGATACAGAGAAGAGACTGTTGTCACAACAAAGTGGGTTGAAAAATCTCTCTCTCTCAGCGTGCTTCATTATAAGTCCGCTGACAAAAAGAAAAACATTAATTAAACTTGGATGTGCAAAAGGAGGAGAGAAACAGAGTGCTATCTTGCTTACCCACACTATTAAAAAAGGTTCTTTATTGGCATCTGGTTCCATGAAGAACCTTTAACACTTATGGAACCTTTCCAATGCGTAATTTAAAGTGTTAAATTGTTGTTTGAATTTTTAAAATGTTTTCAAACTAAAACGGTTCTTTTAAGAACTGTTCACGTGAATGGTTCTATTAACGCTGCAAAAACGCCCTTTTAGAACCTTTATTTTTAGGAATGTATTTTGTGAAGTGGCGCGAACTGTGTGATAGAATTGACCACCAGATTGACACCATATGGTTCCCCTGGACCGCGCGACGAATCGAGATGTGACTCACACAGATTGTCACATGACACGCTGATTGATCTTAATGGCACCGAACAGAGCCTGTCAGATGATGCCTGAGGTGCGGATCATGCGCTGCGAACAGGAAGCGGTTTGCCAAGCTCTGCTGGCAGACGCGTTGTCGCGCCCTTACTGCTGTGTCACGCTGGCTGCACGAGCCTGAAGAGATTCAAAGGATTGGGAGAGAGAGAGAGAGATGGAACGAGAGGGGAGGAGGAGGAGGAGGAGGAGGAGGAGGAGGAGGAGGAGGGTAGCCAAGGATGAGAGATTGAGCTTCTCATCATCTCCTCGCTAATGACAGCACATGAAATCGCAAATCATGCCTTTTAAAGCCAGTCCTACTCCGCGCGCACGCCGTGAGGGACGCTGTCAGCGCTCGAGCCAAATTAGCGATCAAATGAAATAGCGCTTGCGCATCCGGACGTGTTTCTCGCAACAATGTGGTGCATCAACTGCGCGTCGGATAAGACTCCAGCGATTCTTCAAAACAAGCTTGTGTATTGGTAAGACGCAGTGTTGTGACTCCTCTTTTTTATGACACGACTGGTTGGAATACGTGGTTTGTTTTCCCGTGCTAACTGGATTTTAATGAATTTGTTAGATTCGTTTATTTCAATGACCCTGTTGTGAGGCATCACCGGAAAAACAACGTACAGTAAAAATGGAAGCGCATCTTTAGCCGCAGAGAAAACGCTTGAGGCCAACGAGTCGGAGGAAAACATTGCTAAAAACAACCAGCCTTTAAATTATGGGTTATTACGCGAATACCTGTAATGTACAGAGTTTCTGAGCTTGTGCAGTGGTCTCAGTTTTTGAATGCATGTTCTTGGCAATGACTTGTAGGTCATAAGTTCCCTCAACACAGTAATGCCCTCATTTTAAAACAAGTGTAGTACTGACTAATGAATCATTTTTTTTTTCTTTTATGAGTGCTGAACTGTACACATGGACATGACTGTTGTATATTACAGACATATTACAGTTGAATGACAGTTTTGAAGCTTGCTGCTGTCCTGTGGAGTTGGTGTAACCTGTTTGAATACACTGAAGGCAGTGGTGTGTGGTGGTCATCTGCAATTGATTTATTTTGTAAATTAAACATTTTCATGTGATTTTTACCTTACACTATCAACAAGAAACCACTACCCCGCTGTAAAAAGTGGTAACCTGTAATTGTTACCTTACTGTAAAGAACTATTTCTACCTGATTTGACCCATAAAATGAGTTTTGTTGTTTGTTTAGCTTGATTCAGTCATTATTAAATAGCATTTATGTTTATATTAGCACTTTTTCAAGTCAATAATCAAAATCTCAAGTTTATGTGTTCTTAAACTTTTTTTTTTTTTTTAAATTTAAAAAAAAAAAATCTGTTTAACTAAAATAGTAGACCTACAGTAACCATAGAATATTTTTTATTTGGCTATTTTTATTAAGAGTTACCTTCTTTGACCTTCTTACCTTTTAAAAACTGCAGGTGTTATGATGGTCTCACTTTAATGTAACTGAGTAGAGTCCTCACTAAAAACCTGTTCACTCGCAGGTTATCTTTTCAAGTTAATTTTCACTCTGATATGACCTAAACTGGTGATGTCTGAGTGGGTTAGCTGTTTACTCTGTAATTAGTTAATTCGTTTACACCAGTATATTCGATTCAGGCCAATTTATGGACTGATTGTGACCATGAGAGCCAGTTGTAGCATATTGCATCATATTTGTTCTGTTTTATTTTTGTACTGTCAATTATTTTCTTTTCCGAATTTTGAGGAGGCACTCACTGCATTGGTTCCTCACAAAACGCCCCTGGCTGAAGGAACACGTTTTGTTCCATAATGCTTCAAACTTCTTGTTCTTACACTGGTGCCATGAAGGATACAGCATCCAGATTTGAGTCTTGTCAAAAAAAACATGATAAAACTCTTAAGCATGTTGTGCAGAAACGGTCCGCGTTGTTCTCTCTAGGTGTTTTTCAGCTGGCGGGTGGTCTTCTGAATCCGCTAGTCTTCTCGTGTGAGGGGTTTAAACAGTGCTGGAGAGATTTCAGCTGTTTTACAGACTGCGAGAGTTACGACACTGTCAAAGAGGCAGCGAGAGATGAAGTATGTGAGAGAAACACTGTTCTTCAGCAAGTGTGTTGCTAGCAAGTTGGTCTTGTAGTTTTTTTTTCTCGCAGTCTCCGGCATGATGACTGTCAACCATTGCAATAAGGAATTATTTAAGCGCTTCATCATTCCTGAGGCATGATTGTAAGTGAATGTAACTAGATGAGCAGGCTGTTATTCCTGTGCAAGGCCTTCAGATTCATACTCTGACCGACTGCTTTCTAGTCTAATTTTATATTGAAATATACATTGACCTTAATCTTGAATTGTGTTTTTATCTTTCACCATAGTTTTTGCTTTGTGAACTTTTGAACTTTGAACATAGTGGTTGTAGCCCTTCAGCAGCATATGAGTTCAAAAATGCTAAAAATTTCATCTGATCTTCGACCTTCTTTTCCTGTCTTTCTCTTTCTAACCTCCAGCTATGTTTCTTACTGTACTATCAGATCTGGTCATTTCCTGTCTGTTTTAATGCATTGGATTTAAGCCACGGCCACAATTTTAATTTGCTTTATCTTTATTCACCTTAATTCGGTTTTATTTCTGACTGTGTTTGGGTTTTAGCCCTGCACAAAGTTTTTCTTATCCATGTCGCTGTGTTTACATGCACAGATTTTTGTCAATCTATTCAGTGCATTGCATTCATTCCAAACACATTTCTGCACATATAAAAAGTGGCATTTAGTTACCATAGCAGCGAGAAGCTTGTGAGCCCTGTCAGAGAAATAGACTGAGTCAGCTGACTAAAGAAGTTATGCTACTCAGCATGGAACCTCACTGAATAATTGGCATGGTTTGCCTTTCTAACATGTCTAAAAATATGCCAAGAAAGCTTTCTTCTTATGTTGCTAACTTAACTTGGTGAAAGCAGTGTGTTGAAGTCTTGCATTGTGTTGGGATTAGGGATGTGCGCTACGACTAATTTGACTGTCGTTTAAATGGAAGTTTTGAATCCGACTAGTCTAAAAGCTTGAAACCCCCCAAAAATGGCAAAAGAAAAAAAAACTGTGCGTGTGTCTATATAACAGCCCACACTTGAAATACTTCATCTTTGAATCACACTGTCAAATCCCTCAATGAATTCTGCTAAAAATAGGTCACGATTATGCCATATGCTTACCTCGCGTCATCTTAATTTAATTTTAGGTGGACGTTAAAAAGAAGAAAAAAAAGAGAAGAGCATACACTCAACATAAACCAGTGTATAGCTTATTTATTCAAATCGGCTGGAGCAATGCAGAAATGGAAAATCAATGAATAGACTGACAGAATTCTTCGACTTCATATAACGTTAGCCAACAAATTAAAACAGAAGTCAAAAACAATAGGAAAGTTTATCAAGGAATAGCATTAAAACGGCTTTTATAAATGTACTTCGTGTTGGCTATATTGTCTAAAAACAAAACAATACTCATTTTACTTACTCAGACCATGCGCATTTGTTCAATGAATTTAACATGTTAACATAGTCTGGCGAAAGACGGGACTAGAGCCTGGAAATCCCGCACCACCACCGAAGTGGGTCTTTGTTTATGCTGGGTACACACTAAAAGATTTTTTAAATCTTCTAAGATCTTCAAAATGTGAGAGACCACAAACATGAGGGAAAAAAATCCTAGATTTAACCGTTTTGCTCCTATAGTGTGTGGTGTCCTCGGGGTTCCCCCCCACACATCAGGATTTCTGATTCGTGATCGGGGTGCCTCCGACGTTCTTCCGAGCAGATTCAGTCACTCTTAACACACCTCACACCACAGGAAAATCTGATAAGATAATCTTTAGAACCACCAAGATAATCGGGACATTACCTAGGATTGTCAGAAGGGGAGAAATCGGCCAAAAATCAGCCCTATTATCTTGTGGCGTGTACCCAGCATTAGAGGAACAGACACGTGGGATCGCGGACCGCAGCGACAGGTTGTAGTGTACATGACATGATTGACATTTGCTGGCTTTGGCTAGCCTCCAAGCTAATGCATACGTGCCTGTATTGAATGAGAGTACGCATCGCTCCAGTAGAGTTATTGTAAGCCAGTTTGACATTGCACAGTTTGCACAAGCTTTTCCATTTCCATCTCATTCAAAATAATCCCACACCTTGCTGGTCTTTCGCGTGGTCATTTTCAGCTCGCCGGAACTGACACGAAGAAAACGCATGCGAGGTCTGAGGTAAAAATGTAGTTTCCGCCCAGATACACTTTTAAAAATATTTATATATTTAAATATTTTCATATGTATTCTTTGTCAAACTTATTTTAATTTGTTATTTAAAACGTTTTAAAATGTAACGTTAAAATGATGGTAATTTGAATGATAAAATCATGTTTTTTTTCTCTCGTGTAATCGACTATTGTTTTCAGTGTCGACTAGTAGGAGCTGTACCGTTTAGTCGACTAGACCCACACATCCCTAGTTGGGATGTGCATTACATTGTCCAAACTGAAGCCATAGTCAAACAGTCCTCTCTCTTACAAGTAGTGTTGGGATTCTGATTCATTTTTTTTAAATAGTTTGATTGGAAACAAACATTTCAGTGGTAAATAAATTTTCAGCAAATGTTTGGGTGAACTTTTCCTTTAAGTTCAGTGTCATTGTAGTCTGACTGTAAAAATTTATATGATAAGTTAATAACATATATGATTTACTGTATATTCTGCTTGTTAACACATTATTTAATATGTTCGGATCAAGCGCAATTGTATTTTTATTTATTTTTTTACTCCATTTGAAGTTAATACCTGGTTTGGGTTGAGTTAGTCAGATTATTTTCCTGCTGTCTGGCTAAATTTAGAAACCTGAAATGGTTAAACTAAAAGATGTCATTATTTTTCTTCCTTTAACATCCGTCTTGTTCAGACAGATCTGTGGAGTTCAAAGTAGTGTGTTACTTTGTATGTTCAGCAGTCCTTCTATTTTAAACCTAAAACGTTCACGTTGTCAGTGTTTCTCTCTTCTGTGCTGCTGAAGCTGTGATCCGGTTTGGTGTAAATGACAGGCTGCTTGAGGTTGTGCAAAAAAGCAAGACCATACAGCGCTCTGTGTCGTTATAGGCAGCAGTTTCATTCTCCAACAGTGCGTTCTCAAGCTGAGCCTTTAGTAATGAACGCAGAGATGATTCCCCGGGCCACTTCAGCAGTTCTGGCCTATAGCTTTAAACAGGAAGTGCCCTGTGACTGCCAAACACTGCATTTTGAGGGAGTGCAGAAATGGCGTACACACTCTGGCTTCTGATGCTCACTGCGTGAAGATTTGTTGTTTGCTGAGTGTGCAAAATAAAAGCTTCCAAAGTTTTATGATCCACTCCAAAAATAGTAACATTATGTCATATTTGGACATCTAAGCAAGCAAACAAATGTATAGTTAAAATGTATATATTTACAGTATAGTAATTCATATGAATTACATGCCAAATTGTTATGTACTTGATTTCTTACTATATTTAATTTAAAAAGGCTTTTATCTTGACTTTATTCATTCATGTCCAGTTTCATGTCTTGCTTTAAAGGGATAGTTCACCCAAAAATGAATAATTTTCTTTTCATCCACAGATCAGCAGTAAAGTTAAGTCACAATTCACTGTCGGTGTGTGGAAAAGAGCAGCATCACCATATTTTTAGATTCCCTTCATGTTCCATGGAAGAAAACAAATACGGTTTTGGAATGACACGAGGATGACAAAATGATGACAGGTTTTTCATTTTTTGGTGAACTTTCCCTTTAACAACCTCCTGCAGTGACACACTCTCTCACTGTCTCACACCTTTACCTGCATGACAACAGATCTGCACATGCAGTACTCTCGAGGAGATGGATGATTCAGAGACTGTATGTTAACTTTCCATTTCAGGAGGAAACCATGTGCCTGTGAGTGAGAATTAAGTCTAAATTCAGAATCCAATTTGAAAGGTGCAGAACAACTGTCAACATCAGATTTAAAGCACACTGAAAAATTACATTTCTGACATGATACAGTCATCATCCTAATTAGAAATGCCAACTGCACTGCTCTTAAAGCTCTTGAAGGAATAGTTCTCTGAAAATTTCTGTCATTATTTACTTGCATAAACAATGAATGACTTGTGTTCTTCTGTGGAACATAAAAGAAGGTAATTTAAAGGAAATTCCTAAGCTGTGGAGACTTTTGTCTTTCATGTTCTGCCATTTTCTTTGTCTTTAAATCTCATTCATATTTTAACCTGAATTTGTACATATTTTTCTTCATCTCTTTAATATAATATGACTGTCTACATGACTGACTGTATGCAAACAAAGAATGTGTATCATTGTTTGAGCAGATGGATATGAATATTTTCTGTGTAATAACATTTCAATCTGTTTTAACATATGGCTTCAGTTAATTTGTAACTTTGGATTCTTTGATGAATAGAAAGTTCAAAAGAACAGCATTTATTTGAAAATAGAAATCCTGACATATACAGGTACATTCTAAATGTCTTCACTGCCAATTTAATGCATTCTTTCATAGTTTAAGTATTGATTTCTTCTGTACCTTTGTTAAATAGAAAAGCATGGAAATTCTACAATTTTTTTTCTTTTGTGTTTCACAGGCGTGATTTTTATTTTTCTGAGAACTAACCCTTAAATCTAAAATAGTGGTTTTCTATTTTGTGCATTATAACAAACTAAAAAGGCTACAAAAACGCATACAATACCTTTCTCTCTACATCTTTAATGAAGATCTCACTCACAACTTCACTTCAACTCAAGGCTACTGATACTAGACTGATATGGTGGAATTACTGTAATTCTGAGCCTGAACTAATTAAACGCGATGATGAAAATCAATAGAATTGATAATAAAATAGCTCAGAGCTGTTACGCTATCCCCCAGTTTTTGTGACAAACATACAAGCTCTGTTCCAAAACCTAGTGTGTTGCCTACGGAGGCAGCATTTTAACATGGCTGTTCCAGAAGGTAGGCAGCTTAATTATGCCGCCTCCTACCTTGTTTTGGCCAAATTCGGAGGCACCATCACATATATCCTTTATAAAGAAGGCAGTTCTATAATACATTGTGATGAGCTCTGTAAAAAATCAATCCAAGATGGTGGAAGCTGGCTTATATTATCATAAAAATGGTTTAATTGCAATTGTAAAGTGTTTTACCCAATATTTTTGCAATGTTTTTTTATGCTTTGGAGAACTGTAGTGTTAGCTTAGCAGCATGCTAGCACCAAACTTATTTGAAATGAATTATGAAAATGTGTCTTGTCTCCCTTGGTATAAGCACAAAATATAGGCCGTTGCATGTTTTCTTGTAGAATATAAGTTGCTTATTACTTCTCGATTATGTATATTTGATAATCATGGTGGATGCTTGTGGGTTGTGGTGAGATCACAGTGACACACATAAATTGGTATAGATTTACACAGAACTAACTGAGGAAACAATTCAATACCCTTCTAAGATCAATGGCGCACACTCTGTTTATCTGTTTATCAGACATTTTTCTTTTTCTAGCAGCTTTATTTTTGATGTTTAGCTTTTTCTAAGTGCTAGATGATTGCAGGGTATGAAATGTTTTAGAGGTTATTGTGAAATGACTTCTAAACACAATAAAGAATATCAATTACTCAGAAATCATGACTAGAGCTAGCAGAGTGACATATTTTTAAAGTGCACCATTATATAATGGCAGATGAATGGTATGGTGATATAGTGACATTAGCTTAAGCCCAAGATCATTCTATTGAAATAAATGGCTCTTTTAGATCATAAAGGTAATGGTGCTGCTTTTTATTACTTTGTTACTGGTTTTATAGAGCAAGCTAAAGCTGTATTAATGTCTGCTGAGTCCTGTATATTTGTGTTGAATTACTCATTTTATTGTGAGTATTATGCATTTACAAACCTGTTTTGATTGGCCCATGTACTTCTGTCTAGTGGGAGAATGGGACATCCTGTATCGTCTTACTAACTGAGGCACATGATAACATAATCTGAGTTTGCATATTATCTGTATTTTAATGTATGCGAGATTGGCATAATAAGATTAGCATCCTAAATTACAGTATGTTGAAAGTGTTCTGGTGGCCATTTCTGGTGAATCTATGCATGCTTTTGAATTGCTTGCAAACATTTTCTGTACTAATGCTGCCAAACGCATGGAGCAATCTGAGTGACACTCAATTAACAGCTGTTCACTGATTCGCACAGAAATATTCCTTTCTGTCAGCATCTGCCCACGGACGTTTTCATGAAAATACACAAGCAAACAAATGTACATGCATATTCGGCTCTCAGTGCACTTTAACCTTCAGAAAGGCTTCCTTATCTTCTTCTATGAATTAATTTATTAAATCAGATATCTGTGTGAAGAATTTCAAAGCATCTGCTTAATGAAAAATTGTAAATGTAATTTCCTCATCCTCATGTCGTTGTTGTCCATATGATACAAAAAAGGCCATGTGATGCACGCACTATAGAATTTCTAGTCTTCTGAAGTCAGTCAGAATTCTTTATTCACTAGTAAGCTTTCCTTTTCAGATTAGGGGTGGGCGATACTGCAAAAATATCATATAACAATTTTTTTTTAGAAATATCACGATTCATGATTTTATCACGATTCTTTGTCATGTTGGTTTTACTACTTTGAAAGTTGTCTACAGCCAAACTAATTTCCCTATTATAACGACAAAGCCTTTCAAGGTAACAAAATATAAAAAGAATGCCGGATATTTAGGCGAAAGTGGCCGAAGATAAAAAATCTTTGTTATTGTTCTTATTTTTTAATAACAAAGATAAAATAAAGATACACATTACAAATACACATAGTATACAAATAAAACAAACAGTGCTTTATTTTCAGGTACAATAGGTATATTTAGCAGGAGCATTCAAGAAATTGAATGAATAAATATAAAAATAAAACACTATATAGATTGATTCCTATTAAAGCAACTGTATTAAAGTTTTTCAGTTAAGAGTAGTGAGTGATTTCTCTTTGTGTTTTGTTGTTTTATTAACATTAAAGGAATAGTTCACCCAAAAATAAAAATTCTGTCATCTGTCTGTCAGTTCTGTCATAGTGTTTTATTTTTTTTCCCCATCATTTACTCACTCAAAAGTTGTTTTAAATCTGAATGAGTTTCTTTCTTCTGCTGAACATAACAGCTATTTTGAAGAACGTGGAAAACCAAACAGCTGCTGGTCCTGTAGTATTTTTTTTTTTAATTCAGTGTGGACCAGCAACTGTTTGGTTACCCACATTCTTCAAAATATCATCTTTTGTGTTCAGCACAAGAAAGAAATTAATACAGGTTTGGGACAACATGTGAGTGAGTAAATAATGACAGAAATAAATTTTAGGGTGATCTATCCCTTCAATGACAGTCGGTAGCATGTTTAGTACTGTCTCTTTAAGAGCTTCACGCATCTAATATACAGGCACTCATCCATTTTTCTCTCAAGTGTTTACTTTAATTTTAGACATAACCAACTGTGATTATAGGTAAACCTTGTGTGTTTTGACAGTATTAGCGCAAAAGATAACTTAGTAGCTTCAGGTGTACGCGCTGAGAAAAAGCGCACGTCAGAACAGCACGTGAATTAAATGTTTTACCGGCAAGGCTATAATGGCAAATAATGTAATTTTGTGATTGCGAATAACTACAGTGTCCTGTGAGAGTAACTGTACCGCTGAGTTAACACTGATGTGGATGTACTGTATGTTACGTTGTACAGTATATTGAGACGGAGGCGCCAGAACTGTAGCACGATACTACGATATTTCTTCAAAAGCAGATCGTGGAGACATTTTTATTGTCCACGATCAAAAATCGTTATATCGCACACCCCTGTTTCAGATATTAACCTACAGAGCCCTGCACATGACATGCGGATTGTGGCCATATTGTGGCAAGATGTTGTGCCCACAAATGAACTAAATTAAAACAAGGGAATAAATTTGTACAACATGGCCATGATTTACCTAAAATTAGGGAACAAAGGCTGCTGAAAATTCAGCTTTACAGGAACTGTTATTTTAAAGGGATAGTTCACCCAAAAAGGAAAATTCTGTCATTAATTACTCACCCTCATGTCGTTCCAAACCCGTAAGCCCTTTGTTCATCTTCGGAACACAAATTAAGATATTTTTGATTAAATCTGAGAGCGCTCTGACCCTCCATAGACAGTAACGCAACTGTAATGTTCCCAGGTCCAGAAATGTAGTAAGGGCATCGTTAAAATAGTCCATGTGACATCAGTGGCTCAACTTCAGTTTTGCAAAGCTACAAGAATACTTTTTGTGTGGAAAGAAAACAAAAATAACATAATTTATTCAACAATTCTTCTTCCCCGAGTTACGTCTTCCACCATTTTGGAGAGTTCCCCAAGTACGTAATCGACGTAATCAGCATTGTTTACGTTCGGGGGGAAAGCGCACGCATGAACATAATCGGCGTAATCAGCGTCGTTTACATTCGGGAGAAAGCGTGCGTATGCGTTGTGATACTCTCTAAAATGGCGGAGAAAGATGGTAACTCGGGGGAGAAGAATTGTTGGATAAAGTCATTATTTTTGTTTTCTTTCCACACAAAAAGTATTCTACAGTTGTGTTGCTGTCTATGCAGGGTCAGAGAGCTCTCCGATTTCATCAAAAATATCTTAATTTGTGTTCCGAAGATGAACGAAGGTCTTACGGGTTTGGAACGACATGAGGGTGAGTAATTAATGACATAATTTTCATTTTGGGGTGAACTAACCCTTAAAGTTAGAATATTTCACAATATTACTATGTTTACTGTATTTTGATCAAATGCAGCCTTGGTGACCATGAGACTTCTTTCAAAAACATAAAAAATAAAACTTGAACAATAGTACACATTTACAAGAATGAATCTGTGTGTATGGTAGTGAGCTGACCCAGGACTGAGGTGACGTGTTTGTGTGTCCCTTTGTGTGACTTTCCCTGAGAGGTGCAGACAGCACGGTTTGCCCACACACGCATGCACCATGTGACCGGAATCCTACCACAGCTGCATATGCGTCATGAGCAAACACACATACATGCACATATCTAAAGTCACTCACACTGATCACTGCAGGTTTGCTGGCTGGAATACTCAGCACTATTCCTGGACACACATTACCACACACAAAGCCTGATGGACAGGAGAGAAAGTCTGAAGGACATTTATTGCCATGTGTGGGACTGAAAGAGAGAAATGCCAGATGTACTATGCTGTCTTTTGGTGGAACAGTATATTGTGAAACTGTATTCTGTATGATAATCATACACTGAAGGTTACAGTGTGTAGCGGTATACTATTTCAGTTGATTGCTGTTGAGCCGATTGTTTTGAAGCTTTGCTGTTGCTGGCAAAACTCAGCTGTTGCCGTGTTGGTAGTTACCAGTCCCCTGGTGTGAAGAGATTTGTTACGCACAGAGAGAGAGACTGTATGTGTGTGTGTTTTGCTACTGTACTGCTTGTAAATTGCATCGGCACTGCAGTAATTGACAGATCGTCGATGCAGTCATCAGGAAACCCACCGGCATGATTCTGCTGATCCCAGAGCAGCTCTTACGCAAATGCACGCTCCCTATCACACCGCTGCAGACATCATGTGTGAGTTTTTGTTCACCTCCTTTGCCATGCGCTTCCATCGAAAGACTAAACCCCCGCACAGGGCACACGCTTACATGTGAGTAAAGGACTGAAAAAATATATATATAATTATTATATTATTATATTATTATATTATAAAATATATATATAATAATTATATATATATATATAAAAACAAGTTTTTTTTATTTATTTGTTTTTTTGGCTACAACACATTAACAAAACATTAGACTACAACAATAAAACATGCATTATTATGCATAACAATAACTTAATTATTATTGTTTTTGTTGTTGCAATGTTGTTTTAATATTATAGAACTGTTAACTAAATTGAAAAGTGAATATCAGTTTTATCAGAGAATAGGTTACATTGGTTATGGTAGTATTATTATGATGAATTGTGTCCAGATAAATATTGTATTGTGCATCTGCAGCATTTTCAGATTAGCTGCTTTATATAATTAGAAAAAAAAAAACAAATCAGCAGTTGAAAAAGAAACATAAAAATGTGACTAAAGAATACAGAATAAAAATATTAAAAATAATTATGTGGCATGATGTGTAATTTATATATGTCTGTGTGTGTATAATGTTTATTATAAATAATTAAATAGCAAAAAGCAAAAAAATGGTAGTGATTTCCTTTAGTAATGCTGGCAACAGGAAGTGAGTCATCACAGTACAGTGCACCTGCTTTAGGGTGAGAGTGATACTGAAGTCCGACTTACCTTTGTACACCTTTCTCTTCTTTTTTTTGTGTTTCTCTGTCTCTTTTTCTCTCTGAGTCATCATCGAATGACTCAGTTCTTATCATTTTTTATGCCTGGCTTGTTTCGTTGACAGTATGCCACACATGCCACTGTTTTTCCCTTCCTTCTCTCTCTCTCTCTCTCTCTCTCTCTCTCTCTCTCTCTCTTTTTCTCTCTGCCTCTTTCTCTATGCATCATGTCCTCTCTCTGTTCCTCTTTCACACTCCCTCCATCTTCTCTTGTTCCTCCCTCGTTCTCCTGTATTCCGGCCAGATGGCTGAGTCCTGACTGGGCTGCATATGGGCATTTGAAATGCTAATGTTGGTTAGTGTGCTAATATGTTTGTCTACACTGATCCGTTTCAGTGCCAAGATTACAGACTTGTTTTAGTCTCAACTTGTCAACAGATAAGACCGTTTGTGGCAGTTGCTGACCTAGAGCTCATTCTCTATCTCTCTCTATCTTGTTTCCTCTCAGTGTGGAGGGAGATCCTCAGTGTCCAGACACGGCTAGCTTTTCCGACAGCACCTGTAGTCAGGGCCCATACCTGGGCAACTCGGAGCGTTACGGGAACATCCGAAGCATTCCCGGCCCTCAGGGGCCTCCTGTGGCCCCTTCGAGCCCAGCAACCCTGGCCTGGGCGCAACGGACCCGCAACCAGCCTGCCAGCCTGGCACTCCGCAAGCAAGAGGAAGAAGAGAGCAAGCGCTGCAAAGTGCTCTCTGACAGCTATGAGCTCTCCACGGACCTGCAGGACAAGAAGGTGCGGATCTGCGTTCCTCAAGAAACATAATCCTTAAGGTCTTTTAGCTGCCTCTTGGAGTTCCCATTGCATACTTACAATGGTCAAGGATTCAAAAAACTTCAAAACTGTGATGTAAAGTGGCCTAGAAATTGGTCATAGAAATGAACAAATTACTATATAATATAGTATAATATTTAAAAAATACAATAAATACAGAATTATTTCATATAACTATATAGAAATTAATGTCATTTCATATATTTCTGGCGTTGATTTGCTCTGAATTTTTTTTTTTATTGACTAGAAATCACTCATAAATCTAAAACAGTTTAAAAAAATAAATAAATAAAATTGGGAAAAAGGGTCAGTGATATGATGCTTTTTTGTCCTGATATATAAAACAAAATAAAATAAAAACATAAATAATAAAAATCGCATACAAAGACTAAAATACATCTCTTTTGTGATGAGCATGACTTTAAATTTCTAATTACTTTTTGGTGCAAAAAGCCAAACATTTCAGGATGGTACAACTGTCAAAAAAAACCTCATTGAGTAGTTTAACTTTTATTACAATTTCTTTGAAAAAAGAAGGTAAGCAGTTTTGTAAAAATATTTTAAACATTAAAAACTTTTGAAAAATGTGTGGGAACAATGCATAGTACAGGATTATATCAGATGGTCATAGCATGGTGTTCTTATATATAGTGTGGAAATAAATGTATATCATATTTATGTACAATTACACTAGTAATGTTAAGAAAATCATGGTGCCATCTCCAAAAAGCAGTAATACTATGTTTTAATATCATTAATGAAAGGAAATCTTCAGTTTGTCAAACACTGTTTACTTTTTTGAAGTGTTTTGTGCTTAATTAATGTTTATCCTAATTCTCAGCGGCACAAACAGCCCATAGGAAAATCTACTTCTCACAAAGTGTTTGTGTTTTAATGTGCATGGAGGCCATCTTACAGGCTTTAAACAACAGTCACACCTTGAATGTACATAATGGCCTCCGGTCATGCTAATGTGAAGACAAAACCTCCATCATCTCACATAATGAACGATGGAACTGCAATTATGATACAGAGTGCTGTTATACTTTCATATTAATACTAAGGATCTCTGCATTGTGGAATTATCCATTCGTGTAGGAGTGACCGAGACTTACGAAAATAGTCCAACACCCCAACATATACAGAATTTCTGTTCCCAATATCTTTTTTCTTTTAATAATAATTGAGAAAGACTGCTGTTAAATAAATAATTTCCTAGATTCTTTGTATTTCAGGTTTGATGAGGTTAGTCGCATTTTAGATTACTAGGTTTAAAGAACAACGCACCACTTCTTTCTCTCTTTTTGGGCTCTTTATTCAGTTGTATTCCGTTTTCATGCTCACTTTCTCTCTGTTTGTCCATCTTCCTTTTTGTCAGGTGGAGATGCTGGAAAGGAAGTATGGCGGTTACTTCCTGAGCAGACGAGCGGCTCGCACGATACAGACGGCATTCCGGCAGTATCGCATGAACAAGAACTTTCAACGGCTGCGCAGTTCCGCCTCTGAAAGCCGAATGACTCGCCGGATCATCCTGTCGAACATGCGTTCACAGTATTCGTTTGACGAGCGACAGCCACAGGCAATATAACAGTATAATGCTTAAAACCTGCACAAAGTAGAAAATTTCACGTGACTGTGAGATATTAATTCTGTTTTATGTGATGTTTACATAATTTCCATAAATTCCTGTTTTTACTCTTCATGATTCTTTAGGTTCAGCCCCAGACGCCCCAGCAGCAGCAAGGTCGATATACCAGCCATCACACTTCGACTCTGGGCACAGCTACCCAGACAGGAACGACAGACTCACAGCAGGAGACTGACTCACCCGCACACTGTCCTTCAGACAGAGAGGAGTACTCGCGTGCAGATGACGCCTTCAACAAACAGGTGACAGATGTGTGCAGTACTCAGGAAATTAACCCTTAGTTTAAAGTTATGTTTTAAGATTTAGGTTTAAATTAATTTCATTGCAGGTCAGATATATGTAGTTGCAATAGAATAGATTTAGACTGCTTCAGAATAAGTATAAAATTGTTGTTCATGTTTCCTTTGAAACAAATCCAGAAAAATATAACTCAGGCATCATTTCCCTCATTTCTAAATGACAAGCCACAACATTACACTAAAGGAACATTTGGTTACTTGTCAATTAGAAGGCACTTTTTTTCCAAAGCATCTTACTGCAGAGACATTCTCCCTGGAGCCTTGAAAGCCATTATAAACAGGCACAACGGTCATTAGCAGTCCCAGAAAAAAAAAAAAAATTCAGGGCTTTTTTCATATTTTATGCAGTAATTTGAATTAATTCAAATATTTTAAAATGGCTACTGATAAGATGAGATTAGAAAAAAGAAATGCACAGATATTTAAACTTCTGATACTGATATGCTGACAATTATTGTCATGTTAATTAAAATAGAACACTGAACACTATTGTTATTCATTTTAAATACTAAAAGCGAATTTAGGCATCATAGAATTATAATGTGCAGTATGAAAAATGGATATTCATATTGACATTTGCTAAAGATTAAATAGAATGTTTTTGTAAAATTGTGCATTTCAAATAAATGATGTTTGCACTTAAAATATTAAGAAGCACAACATTTTTCAACATTAATAGTAATTATTAAGTGCCAAATCAGCATATTAAAATGATTTCTAAAATACTGGACTACTGAAAATTAAGCTTTGCCATCACAGGAATAAATTACAGTTTTAAAAGAATCAAAATAGAAAACAGTGATTTTATATTACTGTATAAAATATTACTGTTTTTACTAGGGATGCACCCCTAGCAAATGAAAATTTTGGCCTGAAACTGAAAATTCTGGATCCATTTTAATGATACTGAATTTGAAAAACACAAGGCAATAAAATAACCAAAATTGATTGAAAGTAATGCAATAAAATTGGAAAGAAAATATATTAATATTAAATATCAATATATTATTTTTATTCAGTTCTATGAAACAGAATCAGATATGACTGTTTTTCAGCTCATATGTTTTGCAGTTTTTCTCTTTCAGCCAAAAACCGAAAATGCCATTTTCGGCCAATAATTTTCAGTGGCCGAAATTTCGGTGCATCCCTAGTTTTTACTTTATTTTTGATCATAGAAATGCAGCCTTGGTGAGTGTAAGACTCAAAAAAATATTGAAAAATCTTACAGACTCCAACCTTTTGAGCAGCAGTGTAAATGTCTGTGTGCTTCCTCTCTTAGGTGACATCTCTGGCTGACTCTATGGACGACACACTGACGTGCCAGTCCGGCCGAGGGGACTCTCAGGATGGTGGTGGGGGAGGCGGTGAGGAGAGTGAGGATTTCAGCGAGTGGAGCAACAAACCTACCTCGCGTAGGGGGGTCATGGGGGAGAAAGAACGTCTGGGGGTCATGCACGAGGACAGCACAGCTACCTCGTACAGCGACGTCACGCTTTATATGGACGACGGCATGCCGTGTTCTCCACTATCCATCGAGCGGGTTCCCTCCAGCACGGACACCGAGTATTGGGGCGTCAGCAGCGGGGTCGGAGGGCGTGAAGACAGCCGGGATACAGAGGGCGGTGGGAGCAATAACAGCCGGCGTAGCACGCCATGCACCGAATGCCGAGATTTCCGGTTGCGGGGGTCACACCTCCCCGTTCTCACCATAGAGCCACCTAGTGACAGCTCCGTTGATATGAGTGACCGTTCAGATCGAGGCTCCCTCAGCAGGCAGCTACTTTACGAGCAGGAGCCTACGGCAGGCGGATCGCCTCAAGGGACTCTCAAACACAACCCCGTCCCTCGCACACCCAATCCCTGTGCAGCACAGGGCCAGACGCGACCCCCGGGTCGCCCCATCCCATCCCCTCTTCCAACACACGTACCACATCACACAATGATGCACCACCATCACCACCCACACCTTCACCATCCGTTGCACCACCACCCTATGCCCCACATCCATCACCCCTACCCGGACCCCACGTCTCCCTCACCCACTCAGCCTCCACTCACGCCACTCTCTTCCTCGTCCTCCGCGCCACTACCCACTACTGGCCTGGAGCACTCAGATGGGGACAACGACTCCCTGAACTCCACCACCAACTCCAATGAGACCATCAACTGCAGCTCAGGCTCTTCGTCTAGGGACAGTCTAAGGGAACCGTTGCCTCCTCTAGGAAAACAGACCTATCAGAGAGAGAGCAGGCATAGCTGGGACTCGCCCGCCTTCAACAACGACGTGGTGCAAAGGAGGCAATACCGCATCGGACTGAACCTCTTCAACAAGTAAGAGATGTTCACCAAAATAGGATTGACATTGTGCTGTTTCAGTTGAAATTTTAAATGGTGACAACATATATATCTTGGAAAGCAGGGTGGCTGATGGCTGATATAAAGCTGATATAATTTTATTTATTTTAATTAATATTTAAGAAATTTGAAATCATTTGAAAATGGATTAAAAAATAAATGTGTAAAATAAACATACTTATACTTTACATGACAAAGTACTTTTCACAAATAAATAAATATTTAATAAAAATATAATTAAAAAGGTAGTAAACACTGTAACCAACAGAGCACTCAGTATTCTGGGAAGTTTGTGTGCATTGTGAATCATATTTTTTCAAATAAAGCCAAGGTACCACTCATTTTACATACAGCACACAGTGAAAATGACATGAATACGACAGTGGGCAAATACATAAAGCACAGCATAATTTGAAATAATGAGTTTAAAGTTTGTCGATCGCGCGTTTCCAGTGAAGCTGAACTCTCCTCCTGTCCGCATTCACTTCTCACGGACCAACCATCATGCAGAGAACACGCGATCATGCAGGATACAAACGCACACTTTATAAGATCTCACCACTGGATTTGACTAAGTTTGCAAGGTTTGTGAAATTAAATGTTAACACATTAAATGTTAGACATTCAAAGATTTGTTTAAATTATGTAAATGCGTATTTGCTGAATGCTTAAGGCAAACGAGAATGTATTATAATGTTTGCCTTTCTATTACTAATAATATAAAAGCCATCGTTATAATACTTTTTTTTGTATACATTTTAATTCCTTTGTTTAGCTGTTCTATCTGATTATTAGACAGACTTCTATCCGTATTAGACAGAACTGTTAACGACGACAGCGAACAAGTGGAATGTGAGCACGCCGTCAAAATAAAAGTCCCGCCTTGACCGCATCAGCCAAACAGGAAAAACTTATCGGCCAATGCCGATATTTGAAAAATGCCAAATATCGGCCAATATATCAGCCTTTGCGATATATCGGTCGACCACTAATGATAACCAATATGTCCAGTACTGGCCTCACATTTCTGCTGGCCCAAAGCAAAACTTTTTCAGGGACCCTTGTTAGTGCGTTCATAAAAACTCCAAAATGTCCACCAAACTCTTAATCTGTTCTTTCAGAACAGTTTCTTTTGTTTCACTAACGTTAAATGACAGAGACAGCAGGTTTATTAGGCTATGATGCACAGATCTAATAATGCCAAGTATTTGATTACTTTCCTAGCTGTTTTTTGTTCACCGAAGACATAACTGACTGCGTTTAAGTGAAAGCTCACCAAGACGGATATTTTGACTAGGGATGGTCATTTTAACCGGTTAACCGTTAACCGACTGTAAGAATTTTGACCGATTAATACACTCATTTAAACGGTTTTAAAAGTCATTTATTTATTTTTTTCAGTAATTTATCAAGATATTTGAAAAGGTTTGCTGCATGGTTAAAATACACTACGCGTATAAAAAAGAATTGTGTTTTTTAGAGAAAAAAAACATAAGTTGCGTATAAGTCACATTTAGGGGTGTGCGATATTGACAAAAAATAATATCTCAATATTTTTGGGGATTTTATCGATAACGATAATTAGATGATATTTTGCTGAGTTTGTTATTGTGCTGGTACTTTAAGGACTGACGTGGACAGCTGACTCCTAAAGTTTTTGATATTCTTCATATTCTGTGTTCACACTGATAGAAATTAATATTTTCCAATAAGTTTAAACTGATTTTTACATTTTATGGGCATTTTTTACCTTTATAAAGCCTTTTTTTTTCTAAAAGTGTCCATTATCTTCTGAGTCAAATTCTTATATTTAATCAGTGAATTAGAATAATGAGACATTTGGGCTGTTACCAAGCAAATGAAATGAACACAGAAGCTGCATCTGAAGTGGCATTTAGATGTATTTACACATTGTTTAATGCAAGACATTAATTCATTTAACCTGCAATTACAAATGCACAAATAATGTTTTGATATACTAAAAAATAAAACGTTGAATACTAATATTTGAAATGATTTAAAACATGAAAAAAATCTAAAAAAAAAATATAATCGATAATCGATTAGTTGGCCGATTATTTTTTCGATTAATCGGATAAAAAAAACTACATTTTCTTCTTCTTTTTTTATTGACAAACACACTTCCACATTCTGCCCAATGTCCTTCAAACAAACGTGCCAACTGAATGTTATGAAAATATACAGTGCTTAACAATTTATTAGACCACCTGTCATAATAAAGAGAAAACACAAATATTTTAGGAATCAGTCAAAGAATTGTTTAAATCTAAAAATGTTATTGTCATTTATTGGGCAAATAACAAACTGAAACAACTAAATATTTATTCACATAATAAAAAAAAAATAGCCTCCTGCCTTTCATAACAGCATGCTTTCTTGCTGGCATTGTTTAGCTACTTTTTGATTGTAATTGGGTATCTGAAAAAATCTTTCATAGATCTTTCATTCATAGATAACAGAAATAATTATATTATAGCCTACCGTTACTAAAGACCTTACGCATATTCAAGGACTAACCAATACAGATAGCAAAAACATGATTTTAGTAAACACCAATACTGTTAGTTTAGAGCAGCAGTGGCACAAAGCTTACATTATTTGTTATTGGCCTATAGTTTAAATCTCTTCATCAAAAATTAAGATACTAATAAAAATAATAAAGACGAATAAAAACACAAACTCAGTGTTAACCAACTTTTTGATCACAGTCACGTTAACTGTAATTTCTTTATCCTGTAAAAGGTGCCTATGAAGCGTCTGATATTTATTCAGACAACTATATACACGGTTATCCCTTTACAGTTCCTACTCTCATAAAATACGTGCACTACATGTTGACTTGTAAGCCTTAATTTAACGTTCAACAACAGATATTTCAGCACAATGAATGTTTTTGCGCTGAATATTAATCCCTCTCTGACGCGCGTTCACGCACCCGCCGCACCGGTGCTCATTCAGTAAAGATTTAAACTTAACGCAGACTGTCAGGACTGAACTTTATGCAAAAATGGAAATGCTCGCGTGAATTTGTGACATTTACAGATAAGGATATGACCGTAAACTGAACGTTTTTACGCTGAGGATGCACACGCATCTGTCAAAGCGCCTGACAGGGCAAGCCATTGCACTAATGTATTACCTCAAAGCTTAAAATAAAGAATTCTCATGTTTTGTGCAGCTTGGATCACGTACTTCTCCCGCAGCATCTCATTCTGTTTCCACCACTATTTTAGATGCGTTTTGGCCACAGAAATGCATTATTCAGTGCTGTAATTTGACGCGACTGGCTGACTTGTTAGAAAAACGAACACTTGTACATACATCAGCATGATAAGAACTACTTAAAATGATGGAAACCATATTTGGAAAAAATTTATTTGAAGTGTAATTCGATTATTTACTTTATCTCATGTCCCATTAGATTACATGGAGAGGGCGGGATTTATGACCTATATTGCAGCCAGCCACCTGGGGACGATCGAGACGCTATGGCTTCACTTTTCAAGACTCGTGCGGCAGGCTTGAATAATACAGTGGAAGAACGCACTCTGAATGGTTTTTGCAAAATACTCGATAATGTCAAATCGCACATCGTTAAAACAACAATTACGATATTTTCGCAGAAGATATATATCGCACACCCCTAGTCGCATTTTATTATTTCATTCAGAAATAGGCCTAATGCCGACATGAAATGTTTACAAACATTATAATAAATACTGTAAACATAGCTAGGCTATTTTAGTTCCCCTCACTCCACAACAAATCCTTTCAGTTTAATAGTATTTAGAAAAGAACAAGAATTAATAATGTAAGAAGCTATAGCTATATAAACGACAAGCCAAAACGAATTCATTTAGGCTAAAACGAAACTGAAACCAACGTTAGGTCTCTCATTTGACACAAAATCAAATGTTTCCATATTCGCAATGTATTTTAATGCCAAAATATTATTTATGTACTTCACTCGTGTTCCAATATCCACGTAAAACAAAATGTTTTGCACAACATTACGGTGGTACGGTGATAACGCTTAACGGCACAGATTTTACAACATATTTAAACAGAGCAGTGTGTTTTTTCCATATGTTTGACTGATTGTATTTTATTATGATAATGAACAGGCTGCATTGTCAAGGTGGCAATGTTTAACTCGCACGCATGCGGTGCCGGTGTCCTGACATTTTATCCTACCCGTCAGATTTTCCTACCACGATTTTCTGCACATGCTCACATCAATATTGCATCCTTTTTCTCACGCTGAACAACAATATTTAATGTATCTGCATTACTGTAAGGGTAGGTTTAGGGTTGGGGTAGGTGTAGACGTTAATAAAACACAATCTAATAGGTAGAAAAAAATTATTTATTGTTGGTTTCTGGTAGCTGTATCCCTTCTATCCACAGCCGCGAATATAACACGTAATTACTGTATTTGCATTACTGTAAGGGTAGGTTTAGGGTTGTGGTAGGTGTAGACATTAATAAAACATAATTTGACAGGTAGCATTTTTCCTTGTCGAATTGTACTACCCACTGTTTTAATGGGAGGTAGCAAAATCTGACAGGGTAGCACAAATCGACAGAACACCGGCGCTATTGCTTGTATTTTTTCCTTCTAACAGTGGAAGCAACTACTCCTTTTAGTCATAAATAGTCAAAAATTAAGCCCCGGAAAACGAATGTTAGTATTTTTAACGGGTCACAGACACTTATCCTTTCTAATTTAATTAAATTCTAATTTAAAATAATCTTGTCGGTTAACGGTTAATAATCAGTTAACGAGCGTCGGTTGTCGGTTAGGAGAAATAACCGAAATTAACATCCCTAATTTTGACAGATTTTTGTGTTCATTTGTACATTTAAGAGCACGCCCAAAGTAGCCTATACTTGTTTGTGTTTTGCTCTGTCTTTGTGGCTCAATGTGGTTTTAACTCTTTAACTTTTTTTTTTTTTTTTTTGAGTATTGAGCACATCTGGCAGGGGAATTTATATTATGACAGTCACGTTACATGATTTGACCAATTTGGAAGTGGGAAGAGAGACAGCCGAAATCAAAAATGAAACCAAATTCAAAAACAAACCTAAAATTATATCTATTGCATAGCCCTAGTCATTAAATCATCTTTGAGAACAAGGGGCCCCATAGTGGTTTGGAAGAACTAAGCAACTTGTGTACTTTGTGTATAGGAATGACCAACACTGAATATGTCTCTTATAAATTCATATAAACATTAACCTAAAATCTTGATGTTAGAAAGGTGTATGTATTTATTTATTGACTAATCTATCTACAGATATCTCCTCCATATGGTTTATCACACCTGTCATATTTCATTTTTACGTCCTAACATTGAGGAGATGACAAGCCCAGGGTGATTTCTCTGAACCTCTTTTCTGACTTAATACCTGTGTTAAAGATCACAGACAATTTATGGCAGTACAGCTTTATTTTAACACATCACTCCTATTATAAATCATGTAGAATTGATAATGAAAAGTAGCTGTAACATTTTATGATGCAAGATTGATGTGTTATAAATCTTTTATCACCTTGGGAACTTTTAGCAGGGTGCTTTAGAAATCTAATTCTGATGAGGAAATGGAACCATAAGCAGTCAAGTAGATTTTAAGATCAAATGGCAGAGATCAAAGACAATGCAGTCAAACCAAAGACAGATGTGAACCTAAATCTGATTGGACACAAAAAGTCAGATTTAATTTCTGCTCAAGTGTCTACCCTCAGGCTGTTGTTGCTACATCTATTTTTTCTTTATTTCAGTTGTTTACAGTTTTACTGGAATGAATCACATCCTATCTGTTTTATCCTCACTCTCCCTGTCTTCCAGGAAACCAGAGAAGGGGATCCAGTATTTGATAGAGAGGGGTTTTGTCTCAGACACACCTGTGGGCATTGCACGTTTCATCCTGGAGAGGAAAGGCCTAAGTAGACAGATGATCGGGGAGTTTCTGGGAAACCGACAGAAACAGTTCAACAAGGATGTGTTGGAGTTAGTAATGATGTTTTTCCTGTCTTCCAACCCCAGACTGTAGCAAAGCATCCATATGCTGTTAACACCAGCCTGGAGACAAAAATAAATAAATAAACCCCGAAACCAGACACTGGCTAAAAAATCAATACAAACGTGTTGGCAGATGAATTTAGCAATCTTTCTTTCTGTTTTTCTTTCTCAGCTGTGTGTTGGATGAGATGGATTTCTCGGGCATGGATCTGGATGACGCCTTGAGGAAGTTTCAGGCTCAGATTAAGGTTCAGGGGGAAGCCCAGAAGGTGGAGAGACTGGTAGAGGCCTTCAGGTAGCCTTTGCTCTCATCTCGCCCTGTGCTCTTTTCTCTGCATTTTGTAGCTTCAACTTAGTATCAACTTCTTTCTAACAGTCAGAGATACTGCGTGTGCAACCCTGCACTCGTCCGCCAGTTTCAGAACCCAGACACAATCTTCATCCTGGCATTTGCCATCATCCTTCTCAATACAGACATGTACAGCCCCAACGTCAAAGCTGAGAGGAAGATGAAGCTGGAAGATTTTATCAAGAACCTTAGAGGTGATCCAATCCAAATACCTTAGCTTAACCAGATTGATTATTGGTTTCCAATTAAAGACAATACAGCAGTTTTCACCTTCTTTTTCTTGTTCGTTCTCCCCCACTTTTTCATTGGCAGGAGTGGATAATGGACAGGATATTCCCAGGGATTTGTTAGTGGGCATCTACCAGCGCATTCAGAAATGGGAACTCAGGACAAACGATGACCACGTGTCTCAAGTGCAGGCTGTGGAGAGGGTCATTGTGGGCAAGAAACCTGTAAGTCAAACCATGTGTTTCACTCATGCATGTCATACTTGTGGTTGAAACCCCATATTGTTGTTCAGCTTTTAGTAAAAAGGTAATCTGATCTCTAGTTTGTTTATTTGTGTGGTTAGTGTGAGACAAACCAAGCTGTTTTTTGATATGCTCTGTGTGTGTGCGTGCAGGTGCTTTCTCTGCCACATCGCAGGCTAGTGTGCTGTTGTCAGCTGTATGAAGTCCCTGACCCCAATCGACCCCAGCGGAGTGGAGTTCACCAGCGCGAGGTCTTCCTCTTTAATGACCTGCTAGTGGTGAGTCTTCACTTTGTGCATATTGGCCTAATTACTGTCAGAAGATATAGTAGAGAAAAAATACTCCCTCTGATTTAGAGGCACTTATAATAATTATATAATTATATTGCATTGGCAAATGTACACAAGATGTATAGGCCTACTGTTTTCATTAGCCTATATAATATAACTGTATTCAGTGTTACATTGTACAATTTCAGACTTATAACTGTATATTTAGATTTTCATTTTTTTATATTTAGAATTACAACTATATCTTCAGGATTTATAAATATGTATTCAGATTTCTTGTAACTATTTCATATACAGTCTATACATATAAAATATCTCTAGAGATAATTCATTAGTCACAGTCAAACAATTTTTGCTCCTCACTGCAGCCAAAATGACAAAAATAAAAAAAAAATTATACATACATATTAGATATTTATTCATACTACTACTACTACTAATAATAATAGTAAAATTTATCTATTATTGAAGACATAAAGAATGAGAAGGTATCAAAACTTAATCACCTATTTGTACATATTATTTATTCTTTTATTAATTTACAATAATAGTAAAGCATCAGAACTATTAAATAGCACAAATGGAAGTACAGAAATAATACAATGACCAAAACAAGTTAAACAAATCAAGACTAGCTTATATTTTAGTTTGTTCAAAATGACCAGTCTTGGTCTAGAGTACAGTTATTAGACACAATAAAAAAATATTCAGTCATGTGTATCTAAGCAATTTTGGGTTAAGAGCATGTATATGTGTAATGACGATAACTACACAGCATAACATCTCTTATGTTCCCGCCTTCAGGTAACGAAGATCTTTCAGAAGAAGAAGACGTCTGTGACGTACAGTTTCAGACAGTCTTTTACCCTGGTGGAGATGCAGGTTCATATGTTCCAGAACTCGTGTAAGTATATTCATCCCTCCATCTGTCTGACCATCTGTCCCTCCTTCTTTATTTATACTATCACTCCATTCCAGCTCGTTTACACACTCTGCTCTCCTCCACTCCATCACTCCATCTCATCTCCATGCTCCCTATTACCCTTTCCTTGCTTTCATGTAGGTGGTGTTTTGGGTTCTTAGCAGTATATTAAGGAGAAAAATATGTGTATCTGAAAATCCTCACATCTATTGTGGCTGTGCTGTTAATTTGGAATGTCTGTGGAACATCTGTTTTCTATTTATCTTAATCAGTATTTGTTTTGCACTTGTTTTCCACTAACAAAATATCTACACATCTTTAAAAGAAGATAAATTAGCTTGAAGTAAAATTCCACACGATTAAGACCATATTTTTTTAATTAAATATATCTTTCCTACCACATTGACATGCTGAAGTACAGTACTTGTGTGTATTTTGTCAGAATGAGAGATCTATAACTAATTACATGAGGCACAGCACATCCCTCTTTATCTGGGTCTCTCTCTAATTGACTGCATTTACCCTCTATCTCTGTCTCTTTCTTTCAGACTATCCTCACGGTATCAGACTGACATCAGCGATGCCTGGCAGTGAGCATAAGGTTCTGATTGTGTTCAATGCACCGAGCCAGCAGGACCGAACGCGCTTTACTAGTGACCTGCGTGAGAGCGTTGCTGAGGTTCAAGATATGGAGAAATACCGTGTAGAGTGTAAGAAATCTTATTGTTACCTGTTGTTTCACACATGACAGATCAAAAGCATGAGGTTCTTTTTCTGTTTGCAAGCTGAAATTTCAGAAAATTTGCTGTGTATCTGATAAATTATTAATTAGGGTTATTGTTCAGTATGGTAATTGTCCGTTTTTGCCAGCATTAACCCCTGGTCTCTCTTCTCCATAGCTGAGTTAGAGAAGCAGAAAGGTGTGATGCGTCCAGGGCTCCTGAGTGGAGAAGGGGGCGGTGTTGGCGGAATGAAGACTGAAGCTGTGAACGGCACTCTGGGTAGGCCCAGTCTGGATGACACGTACACAGCAGGGGAGGGGCTTAAACGAACAGCACTTAGCTCCTCACTGAGAGACCTCTCTGAGACAGGTACAACACACATTCACACAACAAACTCCTATCTATTTATACTGTCAGCTGTCAGTTTCATGTGTTCATTTAATGGAATTACAGCATAACAATGCAATAAGAATTAGCTCATTTTAATTATGGATGCCAATCGTGGATTTCTGTAAACCAAGCAATTTGATTTCTTAAGCCACTTTTTTCCCGTTCATTGCTTTTCTTGTAATGTCTTTTCAATTTCACTGAAATATGTACATTAATTAATTGGATTAAATACAAATAAATTATTCTATATTATTTTTATATTAAAGGGATACTCCACCCCAAAATGAAAATTTTGTCATTAATCACTTACCCCCATGTCGTTCCAAATCTGTAAAAGCTTTGTTCGTCCTCGGAACACAATTTAAGATATTTTGGATGAAAACTGGGAGGCTTGTGACTGTCCCATTGACTGCCAAGTAAATTACACTATCAAGGCATAGAAAAGTATAAAAAACATCGTCAAAATAGTCCATCTTCCATCAGTGGTTCAATCTGAATTTTATGAAGCGACGAGAATACTTTTTGTACGCAAAGAAAATAAAAATAACGACATTTATTCAACAATTCATCTCCTCTTCGTATGACATCCATACGTGTCAGCGTAGTGCCATTTTGGAGAACATACGATGGACGCAAAGTGTGTACGCTATTCTCTGTCATCAGTAACGCAAAGCTTAAATAAACGTACAATACGTATCCATGCATTACTGATGACAGAGAATAGACGAATTGTTGAATAAATGTTATTTTTATTTTCTTTGCGTACAAAAAGTATTCTCGTCGATTCATAAAATTCAGATTCAACCACTGATGGCAGATGGACTATTTTGACGATGTTTTTTATACTTTTCTGGACCTTGACAGTGTAATTTATTTGGCAGTCAATGGGACAGTCACAAGCCTCCCAGTTTTCATCCAAAATATCTAGACGAACGAAGCTTTTACGGGTTTGGAACGACATGGGGGTAAGTGATTAATGACAAAATTTTAATTTTGGGGTGAAGTATCCCTTTAACTATTGACAAAAAAACAACAACAACAAAACACCCTAACAAAGCTCCACAATGCACAGAATCAGGTGTTGAAATCCTCCTCAGCAGAGAACAGGCTGAAAGGAGCACTTCTTTCATTAAGAGCACAGTTTGGTTTCATCCCCCTGAAATTCAACGCTGCCTGAGCTTCAGGAATAAATACAAACTACCAGAAAGGTGTAAAATAAGCCTGACCGCAAGTAGGAATGAAGGGTGGCCTGACCGAACACTTAATTTACACCTAACGCAATAATTGCACACAATAATTTGTTTTTGGCTTTTCTCCATTAGAGTGAATATTTATAAATCCACCATAAATTGTTTGATCATGAAAGGCCTTCTGGCTGAACTTTTGTAAAGAAGTACAGTTTAACAGACACTGCCCTCTAATGGCACATTATGTCTTTGCATAGGGCTTCTTGAAAAAGTCTCTGGATTTGAATAATCATAATTTTTTGCAGTGATTAGTATATACACTGTCACAGTATGCAGAATTTCGGTATGCATATAATGTACAGATGCTATATGTGTTAAGATGTACAGTATATAACGAAGCAGACTTTGTGAAACAATACAATGATACAATGATATTGACTTTGACCTTCTAAGTAATATCTGCCAAATGTTTTTTCTTACTTAGTGTTTGATGGGGCTGACAAGTGTTAACATAGAGTTATAGAGGATAACTCGCAGAATTTTGAGTTTTGTCAGCACACATTTATGTACACAATTTGTAGACATTTATTCATTGTAAATGGATCATCCAGGGCCAAACACCCAGTATTGAGATGGTAGAAAATGTTTTCTACATGACTTTTGACCCTGATCTAGCTGTGCTTTGTTGGGTACAGGAAAGCGAGGCCGTAGAAACAGCGTTGGTTCTTTGGATAGTACTATTGAAGTAAGTCAGGCAGATCTGCTAACGGCTTGTAATCATAATGAAATTAAATGATCTTGTGTTTCAGCTTTCTTAAATGCATGAGACCTCTGTGTTTAACAGCAACGGCTTTGCATGAATTTTTGATTGCTGTGATGAAGTTCAGCATGTTTTAATCCGTATTGTGTAAAAAAAAAGTTAATTGGTGTTTGCTTTGCATGCAGCATGTCTAATAGGTTATGCCTGGTGCTAATAACTAATGCATTGCTCTGGTAAATGAATGGCCCCAATTAGTATCTAAGGGCTGCTTCTGTTTTAGAGGATTAGATGCATGTTTACATACATGTAAAATGAGCGAGGCTCTATAATGTGGAAGCTTTACTTTGTTATCTGACTGATTTTGTGGCTTGTGAAAGTGACACTGTCATTTCTAACTTTGGTAAGTTGTTTGAGGCTGTTTGATCCAATGCTGAAAAGCTTTTTGGGTTTTCACTGTGTAGGAGATGTGACTACAGTGATGTTACACATCTTGTGTGCATGTACTTTTAAATATCAAGATAAATTGTTACTCTCAATTTTTTTTTTCTGGCTGATCATTATTTTTATGTTGTAACTGCTAACCATTAAATGGAAGTTATTCAAATTATATAATATAGTAATTAAAATTACACATTAAAAAAAATGTATTGATTTTAAATTCTGCAAGTGAATTTAGTCATCACGTTTTGATAAAGATCACATTTAATGGTAAATTATTGGTGTTTTAAAATTTTAAATATAATCTTGTAATTTTCAAAATCATTATTCTTTTTACACTGAACTTTGTACATGATGGCTAAATTCTTAGTTTTTTCTTCTCTTAAAAAAATAGAAAAAAAATAGTATAGAATTTTAATAGAGAGCATTTATTGGTTATAACGTGAAAATCATTATCTCTTATAATGAATTTTAATATCGGTGTGTTCCTGAGAAGTAACATGCATTGTTTATTTGAAAAAATTAACTGGGGAATGCTTGTCACTTGTAACTCGTTAGTTACATTGTCCATCTACTCAGATTCCCAGTGTAATGACTGTCTGGCTTTGTGTGTTTGTGCACACTGTAGGGATCCATCATTAACAGCCCTCAGCCGCATCAACGCTTGCCAATGGGGGGCGCCGTTCCCAGCTGCTATGGGCTGGAAGACTACCGGCCTCACCGCCCCATCCTGAGCCCCGGAGTAGGGGTGGGGGGTGGGCCGGGGCAACTTCACAACGCCGTTGGCAATATGAGTGGGGTCCCTGGCATCAGCGATCGAGGTGGGGGGCCGGGGAGCAGTTCTGGAGGGAGCAATTCCGGTTCCTTCCTGGGCTCCCTGTTTGGGAACAAGCGCGCCAAACCCCCTCCTCCCCTTACTCCCCCCGTGCCACATTACCCGGCCCCCGTGCCGCCTCCTACTACAGGAGGGCCGCCGCCTCCGTCCCCCTCCGCCCTCAGCCAGTCAGATCCCGGTGGGCCGTCCAAGATTCAAGCACTGCACGCTCAGTACTGTCACAACAACTTTGGCCAGCCTCCGCCCCCTTACCACCATCATCATCGGTACCACATGCAGGCCATCGCCCCTGGCCATCCGCCCGCTATCCATCCGCCCGCTATCCATCATACCCTACATCGAGGGTCCCTCCCACGGCGCGGGCCGCCCGTTCCTTCGCACGCCCAGCTCCAGCAGCAACTATCCCATCATGCTATGCAGCAAGGCCGCTACGGCAATATGGCCTGTACCCCTCCGCCTCTGTCCCCACATTCGCCCAATTCCCCCATCGCCCCTTTCACCTTCTACCACATGCATCCCAACCCCATACGCCACGTAAGGGTGCTCGGTCTTACCGGCAAGCTTCCTCTCACCCTATCTCACTCTCAGCCCCACCCTCACGCCCACTCCCACGTTCACTCTCATACCCACAGCCATCCCGTCCACGCCCACAGCCCACACCCCTTACTGGATCACTCCGCCCATCAAACTCACTTCGTTTTCTCGCCGCCCCCTCAGGCGCCATCCGCTATCACCGCCCGCCACATACCCCAGGGTACCGTCCACTACATCCCGCAGTATCCACCCCTCTCCTCCATCCCACCTCCTCCACCACATTCCCCGTTACCTCCACCTTCGTCCCCACACACCCCCCTCACCCCTCTTACCCCGCTCTCTCCGCTGGCCCCGCAGCTCCCAGGACCCATGGGGGCACAGTCGGGCGGCCCAGGGGGCGGAGGGGGAGGCGGAGCCAGCAACAGCAGCACGGTCGGCAGCTCCAAATCCAAACTTATCAACCGCATCAGCACGGTGGTGTGAGGGTGAGCCATGGCAGAGGGCGCAGTGTCCCGACACGGAGGAGCCGGAGCCCAGGCAAGAGGAAGCACACCATACTCAGACTCTGTTACTTCCATATCCGTTTCCCTCATGTGTAGAGTGGGAATCCTGGCCGGCTACATGCTCATTGCCAGCCTGAATGGCCTCTTGCTGTTGGCCGCCATTCAAAATAAAGGCTGTGTAACAGCATCAAATCTCCGACTGAAGAAGTCTAATGGAGACAGTGGTGAAGCAGATGAAGTGTATTTCAAGAGTTTGAGTTGAAATTGACATGCGTCGCTGCCAAAGGAAAAGGTTACAAGGAGAATGGGGGTGCCAATTTAAGTCGGACTGATGATCTGGAGTTTAAGAGACCAAGTTTGACCATACAGATGTCAGAAGACGATAACGGTGAACTCTTTAAACACTCAATATGGAGACAAAACTGGACAGATGAGTGCAAAATATAAAAGAAACTGAACTTTTTCATTCATAGTCTTTTGAGTTTTCATGTGTCTCAGATGACAATCATTTCAGGGTTAGTCAGAAAATGTTTGCTTGATACATTCCTCAAAATTGTCAAATATATTCCTCCGCGCATAAGAAGTGCCAGCATGCACTTAGGGGGAACACTACGTTTTAATTATTTTAATCAAGAGACTTTTATTTTGCCTTGTGAGTGAAAGGACAGGATGGGAACTGCTGAGAAAACTTACATCACTACACAGTAAAAAAATATATATATATATTGAAACTATTTGAAGAATGTTTTTTATTTTATTTTTTTTTTTGTTTTTTTTTGTCTTGAAGAGGCTGGGTATCCGGTTTGCAATAAGTCAGCCATAACAGTTAAAAACACTTTTTTGAAGACCTCAGTGGAGTCATGATGTCATTTGTGCTAAACAGAATGTGTAGAAAGAGATTTTAAATTGTTTGGTAGATATTTTGTTCTTTTGTTTTGTTGCTATTATATAAGACAAGCATACAAACCTACAGTAAATGCATGACTAAAGACTAACTACAGTAAAGAGTCATGACTAATAATCAGGACATAGATCAGCACCTCCTCTGTTTATTTCCCGCCACCTGTTACCTCAGCATCTCTCTTTCCCTTTTTAGCGTCACCATTTCACTATTATTTTCGTCTTGTCTACTTAAACAATCTCGCCTGACCAATGAAACATTTATATTTGGCAATTCATTACATAACCTTAGTGCCTACTGTAAAGGTTTGTCATTGGAGGTTTGAGATCAGTGTGACACTTTCTCTGGACGACCTGTTGGAGGAGCAGGGTGTTTGTATTGAGTGTCATTGAAATTTTGAAGTGAAATCTGTACTTATGGGCTTGGTTTTGTACAGCTTCGATGGTCAAAATGTGTTACAGATATCTTAAATATTTAGAAGTAACTGAATTTTAAAAAGAACATCTGGATATGGGTGATTTTAATGGGTGACTTTATTACTATTATGATGTCAAATACTACTGATATAATTCTTGCTATTTTTGGTGTAAAAGCTACTACTAATATAATACATGGATATGTTTTAGCAGAGTGCCGTGCTGAGTGTTTTCTAAGAGCTTTTTTTAGACAGACCAACAGGCTAGGTTTTTTTTGGGTGTAGAATTAATGTTAACAAACTAATTGGACTGCTAATTTCAGGTGAATGTTTTGCAGCAAGTTTGTAAAACTATATTATCCACATAAAAGCTCTATGATCTGTGTAAAACTCGTCGTTGCCAGAAGCCATACACACTTGAGCAGCTCGCTCTTTTAATATTGTGAATTTACGCTGAGTTGCATGTCCAATGTCAGTGCCCTCTTTTTTTTTTATATGAAAGCGTGTTTAGGGGACTTACATTCACACACACTCACACACTGAGAAGCTGTAAAAGCATCTTTAAATATGAAGATTTGCTGAAAGTTTCTGGTTTTGCACATACACAAGTTAAAGATCATCAGTGCCTAGGATCCAAAGCTCCAATACCATCTGCGTCACTCCAAACAGTTCCTTTCTCTTTCCTTACTTCTCCCCCCACGACAACCAAAATGGGCCGTTCTCTCTCCATTAAGCAGAATCATTCACAGTATTACATTAGTGATGTGTTAGTGTTGAGGAGTTATTTTTATACTTATAAAATTTTAACATTTTTTAAAATGATGAAAATATCTTAAGAATATTAATCTCTGCTGCTAGGCCCAGCCATTTATTTTTTATTTATTTATTTTTCATTATTTTCTTTGCCTATATAAATTCTGTTTAGTCAAACTACAGTACTGTTTATTCAGGTAATGGATTCCAGTACTTCAAATCTGTTAGCATTACCCATAACCGGAAACCTTAAGGCCCCTGTAGACAAACAGGAACCCCATGTCCCTGTTCATAATCTGTGGCGTGATCTGAATTTAGAGGGCCATTCACTACATTTCACATTTTTTTCCTATGGGCGATTTTGCTTCTCTCTAATTCTAACGCTTTGCTCTTGTGCTTGTATTAAAAGTCCTCTGAGTGCTGGGGCATGCTGAGCTCAAACGGAAATAAAGCAGAGATGTATGATGTTAAAAAAAAAAAAAAATCCAGTAGATTCTGAGATGCGTGTTCTGGTTTCTGGACACGCTAATGTCTTGCGCCACCGTGCCCTGTGTTGCATGTCTGCACTTAGCTGAATGATGCTGTACAAACCTGAATGTATATATTAGTTGATATAAATATGCCATATTTACTCTGCACTGGACTGGGGAATCGGTATCTGGCTGGGAATGGGAACATGAACCATTGTTTACATTTTAAGGACCTGGGGGTGGGGGGCTTGGAACGAATTGTAATTGTAAAATTGTATCAGTATGTGTGTGTGTAAGAGCAGTTCCTATATTTAAAATTAATTGTATGAAGTTTTATTTGTATATATGTATGAGGTTTCAATGCAGAATTAATTCAGAGAAATTATGTGATAATTTATTGCACTCATTCTATAAAACATGTTCTTGCTGTTGGAAAGTAGTTTTTTGTATATTTCTGAGTGGGCTGTGTGTTCTTCTATTTTATCATGTGTACAGTATGAATGTGTATGCAACTAAGTATGAAATCAGGTTAATGACAGATTTATATTAAGCATACAAAATTGTTTTATTTGTCTAAAATGTTATATTTTATACGGTCTCAGCAATGCATTGAAATAACCACTCAAGAACTAATGCACATTACACGTTGTATAATTAGGACTATTGATATCAATCAACAGGTACCATATGAGTATAACTGTACATTTTTATCTAACACCAAGACAGAAATGGCAAATGATGCTGGATAAAGTCCTCTGGTCACATACATTTGTATACTGAGAAATGGAAGTTCTCCACTACAGTTCATTGTGTATTTCTGGCATATAGTCAAAATCATGCAAAATTAGTTGAGCTGAACAAGTGGCTCTCATCACCAAACTGGTCAAAACTCTTAAGGCCATTTTCTACAAAATATTCAAACAGTTTTGAACACTTACAAATATGTTAACAAATTTGTATATCATTCATTTATTCATGAATAAGAATATCCCCTCAGTTTTAGCTCCCTTTGCTACACTTGTGTGAACCACTTCAGGTTAAATGATCCTAATCACAGTATATTAAAATGTATAATCTGTTTTCCTTTTGAAGCTGGTTAAATTTCATAGGGTTGCAGTGTGTTTTGTGCTTCCCCTTTTGCTGGTGATTGGTATGTGTCCACACTAGGCCACACTGGCTTGTGAAAGTCGCTCCATGATGACTTAAGGTGTTAGGGAAAAGAATTACCATACATTCAAAAATTAAAAAGCACATTGTGGCTTACATTGTGCTTTTGTCGTATTTGGGTCATAATGAACAGTACAGAAGAATAGTGTAAACAGAGCATCACAAACAAGCAGTACAAATGTTCAGCACCACATCTCTGTAGGAAAGTTTAACATGATTGTGTCTGCACAGGTTAAGCACTTATATGATGTGTAATTAGAGCAGTAAATTGCACAAAAGTATTACTGATATTCCATCCCCCCATTATTCTCAATGAAAATTCAAGAGTTTGAATTGGATCATTGTTTGTTTTTTGTGCTGCTGTGAGGAAGTTACCAAATGAATTATATTTGTCCAATATGTTTTCTTGCAATGAGCAGATTTTGATTAAGACCTGTCTTCTTGTACAATTTGTGGTGTGCGTTGTGCTTGTCTGTGTACGTTCAGTCAACATTCATAATCTTCCGGGTGTCTTTGTCACTCAGCCATGTGCTGTCTTCAGTTTAAAGTCAAACAGAAATCCTCGAAAGCAGATGCTTGACCTCAGAGGAGTGATCATGTCTATTGAGAAGCAATACAATGCGACATTCACTAATCAAGAAAATCAAGTTTTTCCACAAACTTAAAAGTACCGCCACCCATGAACAATTACTTGACTTTTTAATTAGTATTTATTTGTTTTCCAAAAAATCTAAAAATCTTTGAAAGGTACGTTTACTTGAGAAGCAACACTAAGACTTAAGAGAATGTATATTTTATATGGGTATGAGTATAATCAATTCAAAAACAATAGATACGTATCTATGAAAACAAGTCTTATCTAGTGTTGCTTCTCAAGTAAATTTATCTTGTTTCAGGGACTTTCAGATTTTGTAACTTCAAGTACTCATTACAAATAGGATTTGTTGAAATGAAATTAATAAGAGTGGTAGATGCTAGATGTTGCTCAGCCATATTAGTAATGTAGAAAGATGACCCTTGAAACTGTTGAGAACTGTTCAAGAAAGTATTTGATAATTCGATAAAATAGATTCTCTTCCTGTTGTCTTCCTCACCATCCTTTTAGACTGTGGTAACAGACAGAAGAGGATTATACACCTTTGTCCCATCTGGAGAGCGAGAGCCATGTGCCAGTAGCTCTTGGATGGTGATCCAGTTGTCCAGTATACGTCGGTTGCGTTTCTTGGAGCTCTTTTTCTGACTGAGCTCCAGGATAGAGGCTGAGTTCTGGCCTGACTCCGACTGGCTCTCCTTGCCCATATCCAGACCGTGTTCTCGCATGTATTCCAAGCGACTCTGCATCATAAACTCTCGGCGTCTGCGCTGCTCACGGGCCCTCAGTAGATGTTGCTTGCGTTCTTCTTTGCTCCAGTAGCGACCCATCTTCATTTCGCTCACTGCATCGTCATCAGTTGTCATTCCGCTACGCTCCTCATGGATCTTCATAGCTCGGGCTTTCAAGAGCCGGTCTCGGACAGGACGTTTGGCCACATATCGGGTCCCATCACTTCTTATCTTCACCTTCCACTCCATGCGTGGTGACGCAGGGGAAAGTGGCAAAGGTAAGGCCAGAGACAGCTTCACTGGGCTGGGGTGAGGCAACGACCCAAAGGTGCTATTCATATGGCACTCACGGTCACTGCTGCCCACTGGTGTCTCACTTTCTCCTTCCACAGCTCTATCTAAAGGTCCAGAACTCTCGGAAAGTGATCCCAGATGCATGCAACTCTGGTAGCGTTCTGGAGTGAAGCAGTTGGAATGACGGCGTCGAGTGAAGTAAGGACTTGACTCCGCACTATGACCGCCATTCCTGTTATGGCTGCTCACCCTAGAATTTACACCCTGTGCCACTCCTTCAGGTATGCGACGGACAGTTCCTTCTCTTGTGAGTGAGCAGAATTTCTGGTTCATAGGGGTGTTAGTCTGAAACTTCTTGTAGCATATTGGTGAATATGAAATGTTGAGGTTTGCTCGTCCTCTCTCGCTCCAGGTTGGTCGGTCCTTATGTCTACTTGGCAGAGGACTTGTGGACTCATCTATTTGAGAAACTGGAAGTCGATGCTCATTCACCATAGGCGTGCTCCTGCAGCTCTCTCCTCCAGTGTTGTAAGCACTGGTGCTGTCCTTGTCCGACCGTTCCTTCTCTGGAAGCTCGTTGATGTCAGACAGCTCATGCAGTGGAGAACCCTGAGGTTCCGCAGATGCCCGGCCAGATGTTTCTTCCTCCATCAGCCAGGCTTTTAAACAGCGTTCTCTTAACTGCTGCATCTTCTGTGCCCGCAGAATGTTCCGGCACTTGAACTCAAGGTGCCTCATTTCCTCTTCCAGAAGCGCCATCTCATGTGGAGTCGGGTTCTCGTTACTGTTCACATCCAGAGTCTCCTCCCTATTCTCAGCTTCCTCTTGTGTCTCTCCTTCTTTCTGCTCCTCTTCTTGAACCTGCTGCACTTTCTTCATCCTCTTCTCATAGCGACACTTGATTTCCAGAAGCTGCCTGTACCTCTCGCATTCCTCCTCTGTTAGGCCCGGCATTATCATCCCGCTGACAGGATCGTGAAGGTACCCACCACCCACACTTCCACAGTCCAGTGAGTCTGTGCTAAGGTGGAGCTCTCGGAGAGGGAACAGCGGCGATGGCGTGTCGCTCCCTCCTCCGCCGCTCCTGCCGGGCCTGAACTTGCGCAAGCTGCCAGGCGTATTAGTGGCATTTGTGTTGGAGGTGCTGGTCTGCTCATCGCCCAGAAGGATGTCATGCTCAGAAGATTCTTCGTTCTTCGTGCTCTCATCTGTTCGGCCCACACCACTGTCGAGCTCTTGACTGTTGCTGAGGGTTGCTAAGCTGAGCATGGGTGTCTCCTGATGTAGGGTTTCCTCAGGAATGCCTGCTTGGGGTCTCTGTTGGCGGAAATGGTACAGGCCGGACAGATGAGAAGTATTAAGGCTGTCCACACTCATCCCTACAGGTAACTCACAATCAATCTCCTCTGGGTCCAAATGTGTGTCCGTCTAGGTGAAAGGCACAAAGGAAGGTAAGGGAAAACGGAAGTAAAAGGGAAAAGTTAGAGGCTGAACATCACCAGTATTGCCATAAAAATAAATACATGCAGTCATGCGTTTCAACAACTAGATGGCAATATAGACATTTGTTTAGATGAATGCAACATGTTTAGTTGTAAAGCAAGAATTGTGAGGCCTATTATTATTAAATCGCATTGAGGCCTAGTATTTTCATACATACACACAAAAATAAATAAATAAATATATATATATATATATATATATATATATATATATATATATATATATATATATTTATACAATTAAATTTATCTATCCAGCTTGTTTTGCTGCTTGATATTGCAGACTGGTGTTTCTTACCATATTACTTTAATATATTATCTTAATTATGAACACACTGGTTGGTAGTGCAAACAGTTTTACTCTTTACTGCCCTTTGTTATTCTTCTCATTATTTTCCTACAGTGGCTAATGAACTGGATGTCTCGCACATTCACAGAAAACAACTTACTTCCGTATTGAAAAATAAGGTGGATAGCTGGCATTTTGAAGAACGTATATTTGTCCCATTGAATGTACAAAGTATACACAACACATAATAACTATTTCATGATCATACCAATTAAAAATAAAACTATTTATTTTCTTGTGAGATACTTTATAACAAAGTGGCACTATTACTCTGACTGTTAATTTGTTCATTTTAATTAATTAGTTAATTTGTGACAGTTGTTATGTCTTGCTACAAATCAAGATTTATTGATGAATACAGATTTATTGAAGTATTGATTTGTTTACCCCGAGTATCTTTGTCTATAGTTGGCAGCCAATAATCAATTGCAGTTATCACTTGATTATGTTCTAGACTTTTATAAAGAGCAACACAGGTTGTTTTAATGGTCTGCCTTTGACATTTCTTGAGCATATTTGTCTCTCTTTCTTTCCTCTTGATTTAGTCAGCCTGTAATCTCGTTCTGTAAGTCAACAATCTCCTTCTGTTTCTCCATCACTCTCTCTTTCTCTCTCCATCTCTTCCTCTCCTGGTCTGACAGCTCCACTTGTTTCTGGTCTTCAGTTCATCATTAATCATTTTGTGTTGCTGGGAGGGTGATTGTGGATGAGAATGAGAGGTACAAAATGGCCCCCTTTTTGTTCTGATCTTGTTAGTGCTGAGCGTTGGCTGAAATGAGCTCCCTGTTTTATTCATTAGCTGACGGCTGTGCTCATGATGGATGATTTTTGCAGGCTGCACACAATAACCAACAGCCATTTTTTCAATATCACCACTGGCTTCCCAGAAATTGCAGAAAAATTGACAGAGTTACAAAGTCAGAAATTCAGAGCACCATTTATACAGCTCTGAAATAGGTGCTCATTTAGAACAGTTTATAAATGTGTGGTGCACGACAAAAAAATGCTGTTAAATTTGTATTAAATAAAACAATGAATTTGCATGCACAGACAACTTTAAGATTCAGATTAATTGCTTCTGCTGGTGGTATTATCATTTATAAGTCACTTTGTATGAAAATGTCTGCTAAAAAAATAAATATAAATGCACAAGTAAAATTCCAGTATTGGTTAAGGTTTTACATTATATTTATACAAAGTGCAATTTAAATTATAGTCTTATAGATACCGAGAGCATGAATGTACATCTGCACTGCCTCATAAGATGGCTTAGTTTATGTCCTTGGAAACTGCTTACTGTGGGAAAAAAAGCACGATAACCTCCCTTCTTATAGTGTACCTTGCTTCTACCTCTTCATTTCCCCTCTCTCTCATACCTTCCATCAATTCCTTCAATTACTTCTCCTCTGTGAATGTCTTTCTAATGGAGCACTTTTTCCCCCATTCTGTAAAGCAGCTTTGTTCTCACTCTTCATCTCCTTGTGGAATAGTGTTAATGGAACTGCCACAAATCCTTGACACCCATCACTAAGAGTGATCACATGATTGAGACATTGAGTGATTTGAGACTTCTGTTTCCCTTCCTTCAGCAAAATAAGCCATTAATTTTAGGATATGCTGTCGTTGGGGACAGAGTGAGTCCATTAACTTTGCATGTGCCTCAAAAAGCCTATTTTTGTGTGTATGTGTGTGTTTAGAAAACCATTTAATTGCTCAGAGGATATGAGATTTGGGGGAGGGGGAGGGGGAGGGGGAGGGGGGTTCAAAATGTGGTTCATTTTAGTGTCCGTTTTGTCTTTCTCTTAAAATTTCTCCTAAAAAGAGACAATATATGGTGTGATGAGAAACAGCAGTTTGCTCCATTTTATCATATTACTGTCTAGGAGATATAATTGATGTATAAAAGACGTTTCTTTCTATTTTGTTCGCATGTACTCTCATAAATGTATGTATTTGTCCTCTTTATTCTAATGTGTTCCTTTCTCTTTCACATTTGTGTTTTATTTATTTACCTCTATCTCTGGTCTGGCCAGTAGTAATGAGAAGTTGGTGCTGTCCTCACGGGTCAGGATGGCCACAGCTTCCTCTCGGTTCTGCACTTCCATCCCATTTATCTAATGTGGGACAGACAGAGACTTCATTCACAGCCATGTTCAAACACAAAAGGACAGCTCTTTTCCCAAAAAACATAACATCAAAGCATCAGTGACTGAGTCCTTGGTATTGAATGTGTCAGTGTCACATCAAAAAGCAGAATAAATGAAGAAATTGTCGAGACAAAGACGACATGACACATTGTCTTTGCTGTTTCTGTAATTATTCTCGAGAGTAATTGTGTGGGGTGTGTTAAAAGTCACACCAATTATCTGTTTATAGACTGATTGTCTCTAGAAACGCTTGACCTCCCAGATGAACGTAATGACATGATGATGTCAGTTCATCAGTGATTGTTGTTGATGTCATTTGCCTCTAGCAGCACATCTGAGCAAAAAAACATACCTGTAATATCCTGTCCCCCTTCCTGATTCTTCCATCTTTTGCTGCTATGCTGTTTGGATTCACCTAAGAACCAGGAATGTTTAAATATCAGGTGGATAACTTAAATATCTCAGCTAAATGCTTAGCATACGGTTGTGTTGAGCACTAAAACATAACATTCAGCCTCATGTGGTCACTCACCTCCCCAACATAGATGCCTTGGTCTTCCTCATCGTCTGTCCGGTAACAGACTGTTAGCCCCAGTTTATCCTGCTGACTCGACTTATACAGCTCCACCTCCTGACAAAGACAGAGAGGAAGAGCTGTTTATAGGGCAGAGATTAAACCCTCGGCTTTAATGTTGCACTGGGACAGAAAGCCAGCTAGAGCAAATTTATGAGATATTGTAGGTTGTGGTAATGTGTTTGGGTTACTGGTCTTGTGTTAACCCATGTAATCCAATGTTTGTTTGTTTTTTGCCTTATAATGCACACTTCTTGGAAAGTCCATTTATTTATTTATTTTATTTTATTTTTTACAGATAGTCACAGATATGAGGTTGTTTGCATTTTACTTGGATTTATGTGAGCCATGACAATTTTACTAATATAAAATGTTTACTAATTATATTATATTGCATTTATCTGCATTTTATTTGTTTTCTTTGGTCCTTTACTTGGTTTTACTAGGTCAGTGTTCCTATGAAACTTTGACTTTGGCATCCAAAAATAAAACAGCTCAGTAATAATAATAATGAATTTATCTGTGTTTTGACAAACAATGAAACAACTCTGGCCATTTACAGCACCCAGGTTAAAAAAAAAAAATCAGCAGGATTTAATTTCATAAAAGTAGTGGTTACTCATTTGAAAGTGTTATTATGATTATTTGGTTTCCCACCTCATATTCCAGCTCTTCTTGTTGATCCACCTCATGGTTGGCAACATTGAAGTAGTCATTTGGATCACTATATTCCTGCCCCAGAGAACCACTGTGAAAAGACATGTTTCTTCAGCAGGTTTTCAGCATTTGTCCACCTCACAGACATAGTCAGTAATGAGAAGTGATCAAGAGGCAGAGGACAGTGAAGATGCTCACAGGTCATTCAGCAGGTATGGCTCCACCAGCTGTGCGAGGGGAGGGGAAGGTGGGCGCATGGGTGATCCACTGCTTGGGTAAGACCCTCTGTCTCCATTCAGGAAGTTCTGGAAGCTGATGTCGGTCTGGGTGCCATTGTCCACACAGTCTGTGATAGCCATGAGCCGAGCCGTGCCAGCAGCTGCACCCAATCTCCTCCTGTGACCCTTACGTACCACCTGAAGCAGGAGAGGATCATGAGGCTGCCCATCTTTGTCCTGGGACAGGTGAGATGTTCTTCTGCCTTTGAGCTGCAGACAGTGAAAAGAGAAAGAAAGGATGAATGCTATTGTACGTCCACTTAAAAAAAATAATATGGGCATCCCGAGTTCGAATCTCAGCTCAAGGACCTTTCCTGATCCCACACCCCCTCTCTCTCTCCCCTCTTCACTTCCTGTCTCCTTTACACTGTCCTATCATAATAAAGCCAAAAATAAATCTTAAAAAAAAAATAATGCAGTGATTGGTTGTTTAATCTGACACCTCTGAAAATGCTGAAGCAGCACTATAGAGAGAATGAAGTGGGGAAAGAGGGAGACACGGATAAGAAAAATGAGAGAAGCAGAGAGAGGGAAGATAAATGCACAAATAAGCAAAACTCAAGGATGTAGTTCTGCTCCTCCTTGGTGAGAAGTAACATTGCAAAGCAGCAAAAATGGCTATTGCAAGACAAGCATGAGCTCTCCATCATCCAATCACAAACAAAGAAATAGAAAGACAAGAAACTGCAAATATATAAAATAGTGATTGTATAGAGGATTCTGCTGCTTTACCAATCAAAAGTCTGGGATTAAAATTTTAATTAAAAATGTAAAAAAAATAAATAAAATAAAAAATTACATTTTAAAATAACTTTTCTATTTCAATATAATAACTGTAATTTATTCTTGTGATGATAAAGCTGCATTTTCAGCAGCCATTACTTCAGTCTTCTGTGTCACATGGTCCTTCAGAAATCATTCTAATATGCTGATTTGATTTGAATTACTTTTGAATAGTAAGGTATAGACGTGATAAAACAAACTTCATATCTGAGTGGAATATGTCCTACCTTTACTTCTGCATCAATGGGACGCAGAGTGTTTCCCTTCTGTGGAGAAAAACAGAGCAGAATCACATTAAAAAGGGTTAACATTGACAGCTTTGAAAAGAAACAACAACAGCTGTGTGCTGCAGTGTTGTATTGATTGCTGGTTCATTTTGATTATGGTTGATATTAATCTTTATAACAGTTCATTTTAGCACGCTGTTTTTATTGCACATCACTGCTTCTTGAGTACTGTGACAAAGCTACAAAACCTAAAATATAGTGTTTATGTATCAGGAAATTATTTTGGTTTAATCTGCTTAATGTTCAGTATATTCAGTGCAATTGTTGGCTTCCAATTTTTTCACTTTTGTTTTTGTCCTGTACAAAAATGTATCAGGTATTTGTTACTGACAAATCTAGATATAGATTGTATGCAGTTGACATGATGATTATGAAAAAAAAGAAAAATACCAGAACAATTACCTGAAATGATAAAACTATGATCTATAATTATAGATTAATCCAAAAATCTATAAAACACACTAGAATAGATAAATATAGGAAAACTTGTGAGATGTTTTGTCCCATGTCTCAAGAATCAGTGACATATGAAATTATACCATGTACTACATGTGCTGTTGTGGATGCTGGTTAATGACTTTTAGTCTGCTGGTTTATTTATAGTTGTTATAACTGACAGTGCAGGTTTGAATTTGTGCGTTGGGACAGTTCATTCAATGACAGGCCTTACGGAGGGACAGACGAGAGGTGATTTAATCCTCAATAATGCAACCCACAATCAATACAAAGTTAATACTACTGAAAGTACTTTTGACAACCCCTCCTATCCCTATCTCTCTCTGTTTCTTTCATCCTTCTCAAAGCAGTCAAGCTACAAATAGTTGACCCTAAGAGACCAGGTCTCACCTCAATCCTCAATGCTGTTTGACTGAAAGTCTTTCGATCTCTAAAAGAGGTGAAACCTATTTATTTTTTCATTGCGTTTGGCTCATTATTGATCGTGTCAGTGGCTTTGATTACAAATGGACTGTTTGCACATGGGATTCAGAGTTGATGGAGCAACAGTGATATTGGCAAACATGGACTTCTCAAGCAGAAAAGATTTTCTATATGTTCCTTGTCTCATATAGAAAATGCATCTCAATGCATTAGTATTTATGATTTATATACATGAGGTCATGGGAAAAATTACAAGCAGTTTTACATCGGAAAGCAGCTTGTTGGAAATTTCAAAACATTGTTTTCGTGTTTTTAGAGGAACAACAGAGTGTGTCGAATTGACTGTGATGGAATTTCTTCTGCATGATTAAGTGGCCTACAGAACTCAGTGGGTGATTGTGCTTATCAGTTCAATACCAGGAGACAGCAATTACATCTCTTTAACTCCTGATACACCTCTATTGACCTTCACCCTGTACATTTGCCCCTGTGGAATAATTGCATTGCTAATGAAGCAGCTTCTGAAGGCGCTCGCAGATACCGCAATGCACATCCACACCCCAACGATCCCTATCATCTCACTGCGGGACGCCTGCATTAACTCAGAGTCTGTGATCTACCAAACATGCCGCATTGATTATGCCACTTTCCAAGACATGCAGCTGGAAGGATTAAAAAAAATAAAAAAAAAAGTTAAAAAAATTTTCTTGTTTTTTTAGTAAAAGGAAATGTTTAACCTTCAGAAACTGTTCATCTAGCTAGTATGGGAACAAATTCTGTTTTTTGTTTTGTTTTTGATAAGCTTTAAAACTAGTGTTCATTTTTAGTTTGATACCCAATGCAGTAAAGTCACAATGTAGAGGAAACAGAAACAAGTTTTTCTTCCATTTTGTGACGTATATCTGAGATAGATCAGAAACAGATTATTGAAAAAGAAGGAAACGTAAGGCAGGGACCTGGTTGTTGATTGACTGGAGGCAGATCTGAAACCGACTGTAGGGTTAAAGTGGACTAAATGATTGGATAGGTCTGGCATACATCAAGAAAAGTCTGTCATTTCACAGGAAGATTGAGTTATGACATTCTAATTAAGAATTATTACCCCCCCCCCCCCAAAAAGAAAAAAATTAATGGATGAATCCTTCACAATAAGTTCAATAAGATTCATTTAAAAAAACAGAATTTACAATCATTTTAACTAATGTTGTCTAATTTTTGTTTCAATAAATTTGGTACATTTAGAGATGGATTTCATCAATATAACAATTCATATACAATTTAAAATGTAATGCCAGTTTTCTTGAATGACGTCACTTCCTGGATGTTGCAATATAATGAAATTTTTGTTTTTTAATAGCAGTACTATCAATCATATGTAATAGTTTCCATTTGCAAGCAAATACATTTTATTGCTTTTTGTGTTAAGTGCCTTATTTGTTAGATATTTTATCTGCTTATTACATCTGTAACTGCTTCAGTGCTTCTACTTTGCCGTCTCTGAGTATTAACTCTGCTGTATATTAGTGCAGAAGTATGAGCTTTTTATTGGAGTGACAGGTTGTTTGTTGTTGCATTTCCACCGATGGCCTGCTAATTATAATACAGAAACAGAGGGCTGTTTCCCACTGGATTCTCCTCCATATAATTATTCTGATTATGGCTCTTTTTTCCGACTTTCATTTTGAAATTAGCTTGCTCCTCTCAATCATCTTGACCCAGTTAAACAAAGCGTTAGAAATGCTAAACGTCTTCAGAAAGATTCTAAGCACTGCAGAAAACTAGGTCAACTCAGTTTGAGGTTCTAAATTGTGCTTTTTACATTGTTCCCAAACTCTATTCCCGTCCTCCCTCCCTCTTTCCATCACCTTCCCCTCAGGATTTCGTCTTGCTTTTGATTAGAGTTTAGAGGAGGGAAACACTCTCTCTCTCTCTCTCTCTCTCTCTCTCTCTCTCTCTCTCTCTCTCTCTTTCTCTCTCTAGGTCTCTCTCCGCCCTAAATTGAACCTTAACCTCCATTAATTCCAAGTCCTGAACCGTGATATATGTGTGTTCAGGATGGGACAATAGCAATTTTTGCTTCTACCACTGCTCCTGGTCAGGGCAGGGCAAGGGTTGTGCTGAAAACCATAGAAGAATTTAACTAAAGGTTACTTGTGCCCGAAATGTCAGTCTGGATTAGTTTTACTTTCTTCTTTTTTCCCCCCATTCTTGGAGCAGGTGAAGGGTGGACCGTTTTATCTTTTTCCTTTCATGTCGCTGCGTGTTTGGAGAGACCTCCTGCAGCGTGGGGGGCACACGAGTAGATTTGGTTTATTTACATCACTGTTTTTTTCAAACGCCTGATTTAGTGCGCTCGACTATGTGTGTGCGCGTCTTTGCCATCATTATTGTGGCTACGTGCATTGCAGTGAGAAAGCATATAAGTCTTGCTTAATGACCTCAGTTGCCTTGGCAACGGCATCCCATAGAGACAAATTTGACAGGGTATGTTTTAGGTAGAGGCAGGAAGACTGAGAGAGCGAGAGGGAAACTCATCAGACGTGTCGTGGGGGGGTTTAGGCGGGATTACAGAAGGCAAAGCGTCTGCTAAAAAGCTGATTTTGGAGCGAATCAACATGCACGGGATTTTTGCCACAGACCGAGCTCATTTAAACCTCATCATAAGACTAAAGCTTAGAAGCAATTAGCGCGGATGAGCATCGCATGAAGATGGCACTGCCAAATGAATGCAATGGCGTTCACGGATAGCGATTCCATGTGCTCGGCTATTCCAGCAGAGCCAGCTAATGTGATCTAGTGAGAATGGTACTATTCATGCCTGCAGCAGCTTGTCCTGAGTTCAATGAAGCCTGTCAGGATGTGTCTGCTCTTCATTACCGTGTGCCCAGCCACAGAGCAGAAGCAAGAGCAAATGCCACTTACTCAGATACATAGAGCATGACACTGATGAAAGACTGGGTGAGAATGTGTGTCTAAGAAACAGTGTCACTATGAGAAGCTCTTTAGAGTAGGCAACAAGAGGTGGGGTTTTTATCTATCAACACCACTTAACCCTTGGCAGCTTTTTGCTTTTATAAAATAATGAAAAGGATTACAATGATAAAAGACATTCAGAGAAGAAAATGACTGGTGTTCGCTTGTGCAAAATGTGCTGCCATGATTGCTAGGGTGTTGCTATGCTGTTGCTAAGGTGATTTTTAACATGTTGCTGCTAGGTCTTTGGTTACTTTAAAAAAAAGCCCACCAATAAGTCTCTACAATATTCCAATCCCTAGATATGGCTCAGGTCCCTCCTTCAGTGTAAGCCTGAGGGATTTTTCACCAGTTTCATTGTCACCAGGCAGAAAATCATAAATCCAAAGGTTTAGAAAAGTAATAGCACATTTTTCTTTAACAAGCCACACAATTTGGTATCATTTTTTACACTACCGTATAGATTCAGTATGGTTTGTTTTTTTTTAGGAAATTAATAATTTTATTAATGCATTAAATTGTTCAAAAGTGACAGTAAAAATGTTGTTACAAAAGATTTCTATTTCAAATGAGTGCTTTTGAAATTCCTATTCTTTAAAGAATGGTGAAAAATTTTATCATGGGTTGCATGAATACATTAAGCGGCACAAATTTTTCAACAGTAATAATAAGAAAAAATGTTTCTTGAGCGCCAAATCAGCATATTAGAATGACTTCTGAAGGATCATGTGAAACTGAAGACTGGAGTAATGAAATACTGAAGATTCTGCATTGTTTTCCCAGTAATATTAATATATATTAAAACAGAACACAGTTATTGTATATTTGTAAGAAAATTTTACAATATTACTATTTTACTTTTTGATCAACGTATAGGCTTGGTAAGCATAAGAGACTTCTTTCAAAAACATTTAAAAAGTATAAATAGGTGGTGGGGTGAGTAAATGATGGCAGAATTTTCATTTTTGGGTGAATATCCCTTTAAGTGTGAACAATTTCTGTCTGAAAGCCATGAAGGATGAGGAAAAAGTAAAGACGTGTTATGCCTCGTGGTGATGTCACCCACAGCTTGTCATGACTCTCATGCTGATATCGTTTTGCATCACATTCTAAAGCGCATTATATATGCTTCACGATTCCTTTGCAGTAAATCCAGGGGGCTTCCAGTGTTGGTAGAGCTGATTTGGCAGGGGGTTTATGGTGTCTTCCAGCTCTCTCCACAAATAAGTGTGCAGCATTTAAAACAGGCTCACACAGAGAGGACTCTCTATCACTGCATAAGAAACTAGTTTAGGAGTAAAACCCTCTGTGAAGAGCCTCAGGCAATGAAGGATACGGCGGAGAGAAGAGTTGGAAATTGAAGTGAGATTGAAGAGATCAAGAGGGAGATCCTCTCGGTATTAGAAAAAGCTCGACCTATCCTGGCATGACATTGCGGTCTGGCGGAGAAAGCAAATTGCTCTCTGAACAAAACTTCAAAGTGGCAAACTCAAGCTGTGGAGAGGATTTTAGTCAAGTGGAGTTTAAATGTTACGGGTGAAGGAACTGAGAGGCGGCAGTGCATTTGAAATGGGTTGCATGTTTGTTTGGTAGTCTACAGAGTTTAAAATTTTTTTTTTTTTTAAGAAAAAAAGGAGACACATTACTGTTATTTAGTACCATAATATGAAGCAGGGTTATTTTAGTTAACTAAAAAAATCATTACTTGAAATAAAATAAACTTTAACTGAAAATATTTTATTTAAGCTAGTTGCCAAGACATAATTTCTCATTTACATGTAGTTTAACTTGATAAAATAAAATAATGAAACGAAATTAAAAAAAAAAAAACATATAGACATATTTATAAACTAATAGCAATGACAAACACACAACAAAATTGCTAAAATTAAAACAAAAAATATAAAAATAAAAACATATTCAAAATATTAATAAAAAGAAATATGTGATACTAAAATGTCACTGTTCAGTACATATAAAAATGTTTCTATGCATGTTTATTTATTTTTAAATCATGCATGTATTGCATTGTTTTGTTAAATAGTTTGACATCTGTTTTTTATTAGTTTATTTTTTCTTTTTTTATGAAAAAGGAGACACTTTGTCGTTATTTACTAAATATAAAATGTTTATATGCATGTTTTTGTTTTTTTATGAATCATGCAAATATATTATGTAACCACCTAAAAAACCACCTCTAAATACCACAGAAACCTCATAGCAATGTTCTAACAACCACTCTAGCAACAACCCAGAACATACCCTGAGCATAATAGCAGTAAGTTGTGCATGGACTCACATTCTCTTCAGAAAATATATAAATCTAGTTAATATTTGCATATTCATGAGCAAGGCTGTAATAGTTTGTTTGCATAGGTGTCATGGATATTTGGACCTGTAGATACTTTAATTCAAGGTGACATTACACTGCAGCCACATTTCCATTGTCAGCTTTAAGCCATGTGTTCAGAGGCATGCCATGCTTTTTTTATTTTCCATAGTCAAAGGATCGGCTTTGCTCTGATACCCATGTACTCTGCTTCTGAATTTAATAAACCTTGATTTTAGCATTCCTTTCCCATCTCTGCACTCAGTGCCAAAGCCACAGATATTTTACACACCTGATAGGTTTTATTATTAGCAGATCTGCCCTTCTCGCATCCTGCTCTACTTTCCAGCAGTATAAATATCCCCTAGCTATCAATCATAGTCACATGACCTATCATGTGGTTGGAAAAATGACAGAATGGAAACCAAACTTTAACACCTTACCAGTAGAAGAGGTTTAAAAACGAGCATAGCTTTTTCTCTCTCAGCCTAATAGAAAGTCTCACCGCCATGTCAATTAAAGGATGCTGAGTATGAAGTCTTTGTGCTGTTTAGGGGATTGTGGTTTTCAACACAGGATTAATTCATTAAATTGTTTGCCTAAAGCACCACCTTAACTCAAAGGCCCCTTGACACATCTTAAACCTGTTCTGTTACAATAAACAGTTTCTAGTTTGCTGGCAGATCTACAATCCCCGTAAGGTTAACATGCATAAACCCTGGTATCGTATGAGGCAGCAGAATGTGAGGGTTTTTTATTACTAGTGGTGCAAAGCAGAATTTATTTATTTATTTATTTTTATTTTTTCAGTTTTAAGAAAAAAAAAAACCCCTCATTCAGGAGTAAAGGACCTTGAACCCCACCATTTCAGAGGTAAGTATAGTTGTGTGTTCAACTATTAATGCCATTTGAGGAAAACTTAGCTGTTACAGATCAAGAAATTATCTATATTTGGGCCCAATAAATTGGCCATCCAAAAAGAATTTCCCTTCGATATTTGAAATTCCTGTATCCATGTTTCAGCATCAAGTGGAAACCTCTTCAAGAAGAGTTGAAGCTGTTATAACAAAGGGAAGACCGACTCCCTATTTATTGCCCATGGTTTTAAAAATTGAATGCTCAATAGTTTAAGTGCTACTTTTACATTTGATAAATAATATATGTAATATAGCAAGCTATAGCTGATCTAAGAACTACTACAATTTAATACACTACCATTCAAATGGTTGGGGTTGTGGTCAAAAATGGTTTTTGAAAGGTATCTTATGCTCACAAGCCTGTATTTATTTGATCTAAAATACAGAAAATTGTGAAACATTATTACAATTTAAAACAATTGTTTTCTATTTTAGTATATTTTAAAATGTTATTTATTCCTGTGATGGCAAAGCTGAATTTTCAACAGCCATTACTCCAGTTTTCAGTGTCACATCCTTCAGAAATCATTCTAATATACTTATTTAGTGCTCAAGAAAAATTTCCTACTATTGTCATTGTTGAGAAAAGCTATTTTCTTTTTTTTTTGTGAAAATTGTGATAGATTCTTTGATTAACAGAAAGCTCAAAGAACAGAATTTATTGAAATAGATTTTTTTAACATTATAAATGTCTTTACTGTCACCTTTGGTAAACATAATACATCCTTGCTGAATAAAAGTGTAAATAAAAAAAACTTACTGACCCTAAACTTTTGAATGGTTGTAAATGTCACATTATAAATGATGTATTTGTATTTATGTTGCATTATTAATTTGATTAACTTTGTGAGACTTTTACCTCCTAGAATCACCTACAATAAGCATATAAGTGCAAGTGCAAAGTTAAAAAAAAGTGAATATGAACTTGTTTGTATTCTCACCTGAAACATGATCCTGTACTGTTCCTCTGGCCTGTTCACCACACACATGTTGCAGCCCATCGTGGCTCGTGGTTTCCTGAGGGGGTGTGATTCCTCGATGCTCTTTGCTTCCTGATTCCCCGACGTAGGTGTCGATCCCTGCCGTCCAATTACAGTAATCCCTCCCTGAGATCAGAGGTTAAGACTCTGCACTCCATGAAAGGCCTTTGATGTTCTTTTCTTTGTCTGCTTCTCTCATTCAGGCCCGGCTACTGTTTTAATTGAGGTCCAACCCGGGAAACAGGATCAGAGACGCTGCAGCATCCAGCCGTGAGAAAGTCAAGGCTTGATCACTGGTGAATGGAGCCTCTGATGTCTGTGTGCTTTTACACAGCTTTGAATTTCCTCCAAGATCAACTCAGGGAAGTTAATGTTTTTGGCTTTAAAACTTCACATATGATGATGCGAATCAGATATTATATTATTAGACAGATAACGTTGAAACAACAAGCAGCCAGCAGCACGGTGTGACAGGATTAAATTTACAGATCCCACCGTGTCTGAACAATATAATTAAAGAGATGATCTGCCTAACGTGAACTCCCTGGTGCCTCTGTCAAAGTCATAGTCTAAGACATGAATTATTAAATAAAAGATGCAATAAACAAATGTTTACTTTCCGCCACTACGTATTCCCCTGAGAGATGCTTTCCTTCACACTCTGATTCTATTATTAGAGAGCTTGTTTCCTTCATTTACATATAACAGTGCTCTCTAGGCACAGACATGCACATCATGCTATTTGAAGTGCTTTAAAACATGTTGCTTGAGTCTGTAACTAGTGCCTGCTGCAGTTCTGACTTGAGTATTTACGTTCCATCATTAATTATGATCACAATTTCAATGCGGATGTTCATTAGCCGTTATTAGAACTGCAAGTCTATGGATGCTGATGCCATACCTAATTTCGTATTCCCTCTCCACAGCATGTTGTATTTGACACCTGCATGTATTTATCTACATAAGTGCTCTATGACTGTGTCATCATCTTTTCCTTGTCCTCTATAAAGTGAGGCTGTAATCCCACCTCTCATTTGCACTCACTTCGCAGATAAGAGCCTGTCGTTCACAGATCACATCAAACCAGCCCTCTTCCTTTCTTCCCGGAATTCCAGCTGCGTGTTCATGGCAGAAAATGAATGAGAGAGTGCACCTGTCAGATCATGTCAGAAGCAGCCTCTCTCGCACTACTGAGGTGAGCTCAGCTCTTTCTCCGAACAGTATGTCAGTCTACAAGGACTGTTCTCTCCATCGCATGACGGAAGGATGATTGAAAGGGGTGAAGTATCTGATCTTCAGCAGGGAATGAATCGGACGCTGCCCTACATCTACCCAGCTTCTGAGAGTAATCCAGATTCAACAGAGCCTCAGGATATAAAAGAAAGCTTTAAAGTGCGTATTCGTCCACCGCTAATGATGTTCCCTTATGTTTCTGCTCCTCGCGTCTGGAGATTTGGGATGTAATCCAGCTTGCTTGAGCGTTTGAAGATGAATGAAATGGAGCTGTGCATTTCCAAAGAGAAAAACGAAGTCATTCAGTCAGATGGTAGGAATCTGAAAAATCCGTTCGAGAATGTCTCAAGGCTCTGCTGGAGAGGCACCAGCACTACGCACATACATGTGTGTCTGCAGAGAGAGGGAAAGCTGCTGGGTTGGAGGAATCGAGGGGATCGGCACTACTGCACAAGCTGGAGCCCATTACAGCTTTAAAGCAGGCCCCTCCTCTCCCAGCAATACTAGCCAATATTCACCAGCCAGCTCTCATCTTTCTCTCTCTCTTTCTCTCGCTCGCTCATCCTCTCTCTTGTACTTATAGGTGATAGCTTCACCCTCCCACCTTCCTTTCCTGCTTCCCTCATATCTTATTTCCCAGCCCCTCTTCGCTGTCTCTCTCTTTCTCTCTGTGACCTGTACTGGGAGCAGTCTTTGTTGCCTGTTGTGAAAAGGGCTGAAGATGTTGTCAGTCTCTGGCTGTCAACACACAAACAGAATTTATGACCACATAGACCAAGGAGTTTTGAGAAGCGTGACTCTTTTGTGGCCTTAATACTTGCAACCATACTGCAATAGGACAATAGGTGTGCTATATAATCACAACGGTCACAATATAATGCATCATTAAGTGCCTTACTGCTTCTATAATAAAAATCAATGTTATCCATTATAAAAGTGCATAAAAATTTACATTTATTATTGCATTCATTAAAAAAAAATCTTATTAATGATAAAATACAAATTAAATATATTAGTAAAATAAATATTATTAGAATAACATTGAAGTGGCTCTCATTCATTTATACTAATAATAAAAAAAATGCTTTAGACTTGGAAAACTACTTTCATACAGTAGCATGAAAAAAATAATAAAAACAAAAAAATACTGTTTTATTCTAGATGGAGGAGCAGGTAGCATCATGGTGCAGACACATTGAGGTCATGTCACAATCTAAATACTACTGAATACTGTTTAACCACCCTGTTGCTGGAAGCACATTTGATTGTATGTGATGCAGAATTGCTGTTATTTTTATTTTTATTTTATTTTATTTCATATTTCATTATTTTATTTTATTCCACTAGAAGACATATTTCTTGGCATGTAAACGATAACAGAATATTTAATTTTTTAATTTGATTTTTTTCTCTCTCCAGTAGAAGATATAGTCCTTGACAGGTAAACAATAACAGAATGTTTTCTCTGTGGGTTATTATATACACATCGGTAAACAGGTGTTTGGCATCAAAGATATTACTATATTGTGTAATTTTGCACGTATGGCCTATATGACTGGGATTTGTTTTATAATTTAGAGTAAGCAATGATAAAGCAATATTTAACAAGCACAGTGTAAAATGATGTACCTTCCAGAGTCTAATGCTACTAAGGGGAGTCATTATTGACCTGTAGCTGTGCTGAGCACCAGCGGTGTGTTCTTGGTAAGCCATGACGTGTTAGTTATTAGGTGTGATGAGATCCCTGTGCGTATTGCTGATAACCTGTTATCTCATGCTGTCCCTCTGACTCCTCACTGCACCATGGGTAGCCATGCAAAACCAGAGCTGCCTTTTAAAAGAGTTATTTGATTTTGTGAGGTACTGATTTATTTAGAGAACAGGGATTACCACACTAAATCAATATAAACCAGCCTACAAAACCCTACTGTGATGTTTTCTCTGGCTTTATTATTACAGTCTCTCATGTCATTCAAGTGTCTCTTTCTTTTTATTATCTATAATATTGGCTCTGGTTCATAATGATGAAATTTTGCATTGCATATTGCATTTCTCTCTCTCTCTATATATGTGTGTGTGTGTATATATATATATGTATGTATGCGGATTGTGCACCATTCAGACATTAATTGAATATGCCTCTTAAATTCTAATTAAATTGAATTGAATTTGGATTGATAAAGCAAACAGAATACAGACCTGTAAATCAAATTTGAATTTAATAAAGTAGAATCAAATGGAATGGAATTTAAATAAACTCATATAACTGCTTTAAAATTTATAAAAGTTTGTCAGTGTCCTTCTCTCTCTTTTTCTCTTAGACTATGCTTCTGTGTCTTGAAGACAACCTGGCAGCTGTGATTATCCTTGCTGACTCAGGATAGACCTGTCCAGTGCATCTTTAGGAATCACACAAGTAGGTTTATTTTAATACACTCCACTGCCCTTTGACACACAACAAAATAACATGCTGTTGACTGACATTTATCAGTTCATATGGAAACACACTGAGATCCACCTCAGCTCCATATGCGGAGCTCATATTTATGCTGTATAAATAAAATAAAACAATATATAATTTTATACAATTATATGTGTGTGTGTGTGTGTCTGTGCCTGTGTGTGTGTGTGTATATATATATATATATATATATATATATATATATATTTTTTTTTTTTTTTTTTTTTTTTTTTTTGCATTAAAGTCATAATGAAAATCTCCCTAGAGGAATTTTTTTTTTTTTTTTTTTAAGTGTTCCTTTAGTTGACAGTTAATATGGCTAATTGCATTTAATACCATGAACTCAAATTTTATAGTATAACAATTCAATTTAGGAACAAAAAGACAAAGCATAAAAGATGGCAGATAAAGAGGGCAGAAAAACAGAGATGGGAGAGATGAAGAGAAACAGAGTGACTGAGTTTAGTCTACAGTGATTACAAATTCAATATATAATATATATTCTATTTTCATCCAATAAAATATTTGTTTTGACTGGTTGTGAAGGACGTGAACAGCTGAATATCAAAGAAAGTGGGGGAGGAAGGAAGATGCATTCAGGGGAAAGCTGGCCATTGTGTATGCATTCTGTATCCCGACGCCAACTGCAATCATATGGCCTGTGACTACCTATGAGTTCTTTCTGCACCTTGAATAACATGTAATGGTCTGATCTCACGACATTAGCATGCATTATACTAAGAGAGAGAGAGAGGGAAAGAGAGAGAGTGACTGGAGGGAATGAAAGTGCAACATGAATTTTAACAATATGCTCATTACTTATTTATACCTCTGGAAGGAGAGATAGAGAAATAGATTTCATATCTGTTACTGATGCTTTCTCATTTTCTCTGCCTTTGTAACTTTTCTGTTTGTTTGTTGCCCTCACTGTGACCTTCTGGTGTTTTCGTGGTCGCCTTGGCCGTTTATGAACCCTTTACAGCATTTCGATCTCCACATCATGAATAAAACAGTCAGAATTCTCTGGAGAAGAGCCTGCTGTAAACTGTTGGAAAAAGGTGATGTGCCAACATGTTGCTTTTGAATTCAATTGCTCGTTTGCTCTGATATCCAGCTGGTTCCTAAGAGCCTTGTTAGGGAGATCGGTTTCCCATTTAACATCTCTCACAATTATACCTAAGCCATTTGGAAATCATGCATCATCTCGCAAACCTGAAAGCCTCAAACAAAAGGAAGCACTGAGGTAGAAAAAAGAATAAAAGAGAGAGGGGTTGACAGAGAGATGTGTGTGTACCACAGGGACTCTCTGTAAACGACATGTTACAGGACTTCAGATAGTGAGGGATTTGACAAGCAATTATAGAAGCCAAACAAGCTCAGTGCTTTCAGAAGAGCAACAGAGAGAATAATACAGAGATGGTACAGGAGCAGTTATTGAAGTCTGAGAGACAATAATAAGAGGTCAGCGTTGGTGGGATCTGCAGCGGAAGAGGAGAAATTACACACTTCAGGAGTGCAGCGTTATGGATTGCTGCCTCAAGGATGGGAAGGCACCTGTTTCTCTCTCTATATTATTAAAGGCATAGTTCAGGCAAAAATGAAAACCTGCCATTGTCTGCCCACTCTCTTTGTGTTCAAAACCCATATGACTTTATTTCTGGACTGTACTGATCTTTCTTCAGTAACTGAGGCTTTTAGGCTTCAGAAATCATACTTTTAAAAAAGCAACCAATATCATTTTTTAATGAGAGTAAATAAATAATGACAGAATTTTAAATGGAATATTCCACACATTTATATGCAGCAATAATGTTATTTTTTAATGTGTTTGGCTCTGGAAATATGTGAATGTTTTATACACTATCGTTCAAATGTTGAAACTTATTTCAGTGTTTTTGGAATAAGTCTGTTACGCTAATTCATTTGTTTAAAAATATTGTAAAAACAGCAATGTTGTGAAATGTTACAGTTTAAAATAACTGCTTTCTATTTTATTATATTTCAAAATTCATGTGATGGCAAAGCTGAATTTTCAACATCTTCAGTGTCACACAATCCTTCAGAAATCATTCTAATATATTGATTTGGTGATCAAGAAACATTTCTTATTATCAACATTGAAAACAGCTGTGCTGCTCAATATTTTTGTAGAAACCTTGATACATTTTTTTAGAATTATTTGATGAATAGAAAGTTCAAAGCAGCATTTTAAGTAGCAGTCATAAATGTTTTTATTGTCATTTTTAATTAATTGATAAAAGTGTTCATTTCTTTTCAAAAAGATCTTACTGACCTCAAACTTTTGATTGGTAACAAAGTGTTTTAATAAAACGAGAATGTTTCATTTCAATATGTAAAGTATGTCTCTGTACAAAGCTTGTAAGATTAAGGTTCACAACTCAACATCTTTAATGAAAAGTTGTGATAAAATACACAGTTGTCACATGAATCCACAGGGTCCCCGCAAACCCATGGGAGGTGTTGTTGAAAAAATTCATTAACTCATTCAAATCTCATGTAAATTCATTAAGCTTCCAGCAATGAGAAAATATGGAGTCCTGTTGTGAAGAAAATTCCACAGCAATCTTAATGAAAACTCAGCCTTTCTCTATCTCAGAGGGGGAGGAGATTCTCCAGAAAATAGCCTGAGGATAAATCTCATGCAAGCACACTCCAGTTAACATGCAAGAGTTTATCAATTTAAGTTGCAATAAATTTAGCCAGCAAAGCAAAAAAGTGAAATAGATTGAATTTCACATTCAGTTCATAGTTACATGGCTTAACTGAATTTATAATTAGAAAGCCACAGCTCAAAATTATTCTGAATCTGAAAGACCTGGTTGGCCTTAGAATTAAGTGATATAGAGATAAATATGCTCTCAATTCATCTGAATTTTTCACCTCTCATGTTAAAATTTCTTACTATTTCTCCATGAGAGACGCAGGCACAGACATAACTCAAGGCTGTGGCAGAACTCCTCTGAAGATTTATATCTGAGGGAGAGGTCAGTCGATGGAGAGGAAGAGGATCTTAACATGTCACAACCTGCAACGAAGACATCACAGTTTACATGCTATTATTCTATGTGGAGATTCATTCAACAACCAGATACAATCTTAAACCTGGTGCTTGTAGATGTTGACCAGTCTTCATCAGCACAACACAATCACATTGCTTTATAAAATATCTGTTACGCTCATCGCTTTTTGGGGGGGATGGGAGGATACATGTAAGGAGCCTGGAGGTATGTGAAATGGACAAGATGGAGAATGGATTGGGGGAGGAGGAACGTGGCAAACCAAATGTGTAATTGTGGTTTGTGGCTCAACCTAATATTCTTTAAGGACAGATTGATCCGTAAAGTGTTTCGTCTCCCTGTGAATGATGCTTTGTCCATTTATACTCAATTATCTGGTAATTTTGCAATGAAAATATTGTAGAATTAAAATGAATATTTATGCATATTTCATCTTTATTGGTTTCTTTTCTGCAGTATTGTACAAATATACTCGTTTGACATTATTATGGTTCACTTGTGTGCTACATCTCAAATCAACAGAGATCTTTTGACCCAGACAGATATGATCAATTCCACCTCTCCTCTATTATTGAGCCAAACTGCTTGCAAATAAGTGCACCTCTTGTCTCTCTGGAGGGCAGAGAGGCAATAAGCAGAACTACCCCCAGGGCTTTAAGCCACGTCCTCCCTCCAAGGGTGGCACAGCACAGTTCATTTAATTACCCAGCATGCCCAATACATTCCCATCTCACGTCTGTATGAGGCAAACACATTGGTTTGTAATTAATTTTTCACCCTGCTCAGCTGATGTGTGTCATTCACGTCACGTGTTCGCATGTATTCCAGTTTGCGGAGGTTCAGGATGGAGCTGCGATTCAGGGCCTAATAATTCATCAAGGCCTGTACCTGTCTCATATGGGTCATAGTGGGGGAAGGGTACGTGGGTTTAGCTGCTGGAAACAAACCTTAACTCAAATCCCCAGGTGTATAGATCGGCTGAACTGCAAGGAAAGACTTGGTCCAGGCAAACTGAAATTAAAGTCGCGGATTAAAGGAATAGCTCACCCAAAAATTTTAATTTGCTTGAAATTTAGTCACCCTCAGCCTATTCAAGATGTAGATGAGTTTGTTTCTTCTGAACAGATTTGGAGAAATTTAGAATTACATCGCTTGCTCATCCATGGATCCTCTGCAGTCGTCAGAATGAGAGTCCAAACAGCTGATTAAAACATCACAATAATCCACAAGTAATCCAAATGACTCCAGTCCACCAATTAAGATCTTATGAAGTGAAAAGCTGCTTGTTTGTAATAAATTCGTCAAGATGTTTTTAAACCGTTGCTTCTGGTTAAAATACCATTAGAATACCACTGGATAGAATCTTCTATCATAATATTGTTTTCTTCAGTGAAAAATAGTCTCGTCTGTATCAGGAGAGAAATATGCACAGATCAAACACGGTATATAAGCAAAAAAAAAAAAAAAAAGTATATATATATATATGTGTGTGTGTGTGTGTGTGTGCGTGCGTGTGTGTGTGTGTGTGTGTGTGTGACCCTGGACCACAAAACCAGTCATAAGGGTCAATTTTTTTTTTTTTAAATTGAGATGTATACAAAGCTGAATAAATAAGCTTTCCGTTGATGTGATGTGTTCCATTTGTGAGGATATGACAATATTTGGCCGAGATACAACTATTTGAAAATCTGGAATCTGAGGGTGAAAAAAAAAAAAAAATACATATATACAGTGGGTACGGAAAGTATTCAGACCCCCTTAAATTTTTCACTCTTTGTTATATTGCAGCCATTTGCTAAAATCATTTAAGTTCATTTTTTTTCCTCATTAATGTACACACAGCACCCCATATTGACAGAAAAACACAGAATTGTTGACATTTTTGCAGATTTACTAAAAAAGAAAACCTGAAATATCACATGGTCCTAAGTATTCAGACCCTTTGCTGTGACACTCATATATTTAACTCAGGTGCTGTCCATTTCTTCTGATCATCCTTGAGATGGTTCTACACCTTCATTTGAGTCCAGCTGTGTTTGATTATACTGATTGGAGTTGATTAGGAAAGCCATACACCTGTCTATATAAGACCTTACAGCTCACAGTGCATGTCAGAGCAAATGAGAATCATGAGGTCAAAGGAACTGCCTGAAGAGCTCAGAGACAGAATTGTGGCAAGGCACAGATTTGGCCAAGGTTACAAAATAATTTCTGCTGCACTTAAGGTTCCTAAGAGCACAGTGGCCTCCATAATCCTTAAATGGAAGACGTTTGGGACGACCAGAACCCTTCCTAGAGCTGGCCATCCGGCCAAACTGAGCTATCGGGGGAGAAGAGCCTTGGTGAGAGAGGTAAAGAAGAACCCAAAGATCACTGTGGCTGAGCTCCAGAGATGCAGTCGGGAGATGGGAGAAAGTTGTAGAAAGTCAACCATCACTGCAGCCCTCCACCAGTCGGGGTTTATGGCAGAGTGGCCCGACAGAAGCCTCTCCTCAGTGCAAGACACATGAAAGCCCGCATGAAGGACTCCAAGATGGTGAGAAATAAGATTCTCTGGTCTGATGAGACCAAGATAGAACTTTTTGGCCTTAATTCTAAGCGGTATGTGTGGAGAAAACCAGGCACTGCTCATCACCTGTCCAATACAGTCCCAACAGTGAAGCATGGTGGTGGCAGCATCATGCTGTGGGGGTGTTTTTCAGCTGCAGGGACAGGACGACTGGTTGCAATCGAGAGAAAGATGAATGCGGCCAAGTACAGGGATATCCTGGACGAAAACCTTCTCCAGAGTGCTCAGGACCTCAGACTGGGCCGAAGGTTTACCTTCCAACAAGACAATGACCCTAAGCACACAGCTAAAATAACGAAGGAGTGGCTTCACAACAACTCTGTGACTGTTCTTGAATGGCCCAGCCAGAGCCTTGACTTAAACCCAATTGAGCATCTCTGGAGAGACCTAAAAATGGCTGTCCACCAACGTTTACCATCCAACCTGACAGAACTGGAGAGGATCTGCAAGGAGGAATAGCAGAGGATCCCCAAATCCAGGTGTGAAAAACTTGTTGCATCTTTCCCAAAAAGAATCATGGCTGTATTAGATCAAAAGGGTGCTTCTACTAAATGCTGAGCAAAGGGTCTGAATACTTAGGACCATGTGATATTTCAGTTTTTCTTTAATAAATCTGTAAAAATGTCAATTCTGTGTTTTTCTGTCAATATGGGGTGCTGTGTGTACATTGAGGAAAAAAAAAGAACTTAAATGATTTTAGCAAATGGCTGCAATATAACAAAGAGTGAAAAATTTAAGGGGGTCTGAATACTTTCCGTACCCACTCTGTGTGTGTGTGTGTGTGTGTGTGTGTATATATATATATATATTATTTATTTATTTATTTTTTGAGAAAATCGCCTTTAAAGTTGTCCAAATGAAGTTCTTAGCAAGGCATATTACTAATCAAAAATTAAGTTTATATTTGATATTTATGGTAGGAAATTTACAAAATATCTTCATGGAACATTCTTTACTTAATATCCTAATGATTTTTGGCATAAAAGAAAAATAGATAATTTTGACCCATACAATGTATTTTTGGCTATTGCTACAAATATACCCATGCGACTTAAGACTGGTGTTGTGGTCCAGGGTCGCGCACGTACACACACGTTTTTTTTTTTAAATATTTATTTATTTTTGCTTATGTACTGTTTCATTAGGTACAAAACAACTCTAAACAAATGTTATTTGATTTTGATGTGAGAGGATCACAGTAGCTACATTTTCAGATCATTTTAATTTTTGAGTGAACTATTCCTTTAATGCAAGCGCGTGCGTGGCGATTGAAGATCCTGCATACTTCACTAGAAGTAAAAGTCTGTCGTTTGTTTATTTATTTATGAATTTTCTACACATAATAACAAGTGCACAGACTGCAAACTGGCACAAGATAAAATTCCACAATATTATCATCCAAATGAACAAAACCAATTAGCCTGACATACAAAAAAGGAAATGAAATACCAAGCAATAAAATTAGAATAAAAGAACACATAACTCAAATACAAATAAAAAAAAAACTATATATATATATATTAGTGTATATGTAAGTGGAAACATGTTTCCACATTAAAATAAGACGTCTAGCTAATAACGTTGTAAAGGCCTTCTGCAGTGAAAAGTGTGACATCCAGCGCACAGCAGCTGTAACTACACTTTCTCTCCTGGAGGGCATAGTTGGTGTCTAATTGCTTCATCATTTTGTGCAATTAGAAATGTATCTTGACTTGGTTTAACTGCTTTTTCTGATTGTTTGTTTATCGACAGAATAATAAATAAATTATAGGGCGTTGCTCATTGCTCATCAGCCTTTATGGAGAGATTTTTCTGAGATCCTGTGAAATGCACCTTACCATCTTCTCATTGTTCTGCCGTGATCACCATCTGAATTCCTTCAGTTATACTCACATGTAACTTCATCAAATATTATGATCCCTACATGACTTGCATCTAACCACCCAGCTGATTTTCATCAAGATAAAATTGACATGAATCTTTGCATTTATGACGTTGCTTTCAACTGACAGTGCAGTCAATGACATTTACAATTACAAAAGGTTTCCAGTCAATGAATTAGAGACAGCAGTCTGGTATAGGAACTAAATTTAGACTGAACTTGTCCAGTGTCATATGAACAATTACCATGGAAACAAGTATCACGGTGTTCCTGTGTCTCACAGTGAGAGTCACAGTATACCCCTAAATCAACCATAGCAAGAGACGCACCACCTCAAAACAGCATACAAACCAGAAAATGCTTTTAATTGTGTGGGTTTAATTAATTAATCAAAGCTATTGCTCGATGAAAAGATTCAAATGAATTATGGTGCGTGACTCAACAAGCATATTATTCTGTTTAGTGCCTGCAGTATAATTATTTAAAGAACTTTATTTTATATTATTTTGTTAACTCTAGCTTGTTAGCTTGTTTGCTTTCATTGTGCGAATGAATAATTTTCAGATCGACTTTTTACAGCAGTTTTTATTGGAAAATATGCCCCTGTAGAAAGTGGTGAGGATGGGTGGAGGGAGACTTGCTCTTTTCAGCCCGCGGAGAAAGTGTAGGGGCTGTTGTGCCTTCTTGGAGAGTGACATGGTGTTGGTGGTCCAGGTGAGGTCCTCTGTGATGTGCACCCCCAGAAATTTAGTGCTGCTGACTCTCTCCACAGTCGTGCTGTCGATGGTCAGTGGGGGGTGGTCAACGGAGTTTCTCCTGAAGTCCATCACAACCTCCTTTGTCTTCCCCACATTGAGGGACAGGTTGTTAATGCCACACCATTCAGCCAGCTGTGCCACTTCCTCTCTGTAGTGCGTTTCATCATTGTTGCTGATGAGACCTACCACTGTTGTGTCATCAGCAAACTTGATGATGTGGTTGGAACTGGACTTGGCAGTGCAGTCGTGGGTCAGCAGTGTGAAGAGCAGCAGGCTGAGCACACAGCCTTGTGGGGCACCAGTGCTCAGTGTGGTAGTGCTCGAGGTGTTGTGGCCCACACGGACTGACTGAGGTCTTCCGGTTAGAAAGTCCAGGATCTAATTACAGAGGGAGGTTTTAAGGCTGAGCAGGTTTAGTTTATTAATGAGCTGTTGTGGGATTATTGTGTTGAATGCTGAGCTGATGTCAATGAACAGCATTCTAACATAGGAGTCTTTATTTTCTAGGTGGGTAAGAGCCGGGTGGAGGAAATTGCATCGTCCGTAGAGCGGTTTGGATGGTATGCAAACTGGAGTGGATCGAGTGTGTTAGGGAGGCTGGTTTTGATGTGATGCATGATTAACCTCTCAAAGCACTTCACCATGATTGGAGTCAGTGCTATGGGACAGTAGTCATTTAGACAGGACACAGGTGATTTCTTTGGTACCGGTATGATTGTTGTGGATTTGAGACGTGGGGACGACTGCCTGGCTCAGCGAGGTGTTGAAGATATCTGTTAGGACATCTGTCAGCTGTTCAGCACAGTCTTTCAGTACACGGCCAGGTATGTTGTCAGGAGCCGCAGCCTTACGTGGGTTAATCCTGGATAGGGTCTTCCTTACGTCGGCTGGAGACAGACAGAGTGCCTGGTCGTTGGGAGGTGTGGGCAGTTTTTGTGCAGGTGTGTCATTCTGCATTTCAAACCGTGAATAAAAGTGGTTGAGTGCATCTGGGAGGGATGTGTCATCGTCACAGGCCTGTGGCGGGGGCTTGTAGTCAGTGATGGACTGAATGGCTTGCCACAGGCTCTGTGTGTCTCTGCTGTCTGTGAAATGATTGTTGATTTTTTGAGCATATGACCGTTTTGCATTTTTGATGCCACAGGACAGATTGGCTCTTACTGTTTTGAGGGCTGCTTTATCTCCTGATCAGAATGCTTCATCTCTGGTCTGTAGCAGCCACAAACCTCTGCTGTCATCCATGGCTTCTGGTTTGCACGTGTGGTGATGGTCTTGGTGACTGTCACATCATCAATGCACTTTTTGATGTAAGCAGTCACAGTTTCAGTGTACTCCTGCAGGTCTGTGTGGTTGTTGTAGGTGGCCGCCTCTTTAAACATGTTCCAGTCTGTGTCCTGGAAGCAGTCCTGCAGTGCTGAGGTAGCATTGTCTGGCCATACCGTGATCTGCTTTTGAACCGGTTTGGCAAGTTTGAGAAGTGGTCTGTATGCTGGGATTAGCATAACAGAGATATGGTCCGAGTACCTGAGGTGGGGGCGGGGTTCAGCTTTGTATGCGTTCTTTTCTGTTGTGTAAACAAAGTCCAGTGTGTTGTTTCCCCTTGTTGCAAAGTTCACATGTTGGTAGGACTTTGGCAAAACTGTCTTTAGGTTTGCGTGGTTGAAGTCACCGGCTATGACGAAAGAGCCGCCTGGGTTATTTGTTTGTTGTTCGCTGATGGCGCTGTACAGTTCACGAAGCGTGTCCTTAGCGTTTGCACACGGAGGAATGTAAACCGCGACAATAACAATGGCCGTGAACTCCCACGGCAGATAGAATGGTCGATTCTTCACAAACATAAACTCCACCAGTGATGAACAGTGTTTTGTCACTACCACAGCATTGTTACACCATTCTTTGTTGATATACACACACAAGCCACCCCCTCGAGTCTTACCAGACAGTGATGAATCTCTGTCCGCTCGGTAGCAGGTTAGTCCGTGCAGCTGAATGGCAGAGTCCGGGATGTTGTCGTTTAGCCATGTTTCAGTGAAAACAAACACACAACAATCCCTTGTTCCATGCTGTGTAGACCGACTGAGTTGAATTAAGTCCAGTTTGTTTTCCAGAGAGCGAACGTTTGAGAGCATGAGTGTTAACTAACCACGGAAGAGCCGGTCTTGTGGGGTTAGCCCTTAGCCTAGCTCGTATACCTCCACGCTTACCGCGCTTCCGTCCTCTCTCACACCGCTTGCGACACCTCCTTGTGCGGGTAGCGTCAGTAGGCGAGGCCGTCTCGAGGTCTCGAGGTCCTGCTTCAGCAGTAAACAAAGGCCTCGTAGCTTCTCAGTAGCCGCCGGTGAGAGTTGGTGTTTGTATGTGTTGCCGATATCCAAAAGGCTTTGGCGATCATAGATGTATTTTGGAGTGATTTTCTTATGAATTAGCGGTAAATTGACACTATTTGGAGACAAACAGACGACATAAAAGCACCGTTTTTGGGACCCAGAGTAGCCGCTGTGTCTGACCGCGCCACCATCTTGGATCTAACCTCCTTCGCTGAGGAGCCGAGCTGGTGACCCGGCCGCTCAGCGGTGATACAGGAGCCGTGATGACGGGACATGACGTCTCCGTTCCCTCCTTCAGGGAACGAGAGTTACATACGTAACCGAGACCTTCCCTTTTAGTCGGTCACTTTCGACGTCACGTCAGTAATGACTGACTTTGGGATCCCTACCAAAGTGCCATGGATGCTGCCCCTTCCAGTGTCCTGTGCGAGCCTCCTGCGCCCCCTTTTGGTGTAGGCCGGGGCTCGCAACAAGAAGGCCAGTTACTGTCGTCGTAGCACTACCCACTCAGTGAACTTGGATAACACTGGGAAAACGTACCCATTCACTTGGAACAGGAACATGCGGAAGCCCCATCCTTCCTGAAGGAGGTTTCGGAAGCACTTACACATATGAACAACCGTTTAGGTGCATATGGAAGATTAGAGGTGATTGTAATCCTCTTAAGAACGCAGACTGACTGCTGGGGAAACACGGGCTCTGTGGCTGTACCATGGACTTTACACATATGGGATCCAGTTAGGTCTCTACATATGGAACCCAGCCCTCTACCAGTTCTCACAGATTCATCGAGTGAGGGCCTGGCGCCGGACGCTCAGCCACGTCTGGCTGCCGAGGGGACGGAGGAGCTCGACAGGGTCTGCTGTATGGACTCTCTGGAGCAGTTATAGCAAGCCGACCCGAAACCGGGGCCTCCCAGTGCTTCTACCTGTTTGAGGTGAGGACACAGGAGGATACCGGCTCCACACGAAGGCTATAGAATCTAGCAAACGTGTTAGGGGTCGCCCAGCCCGCAGCTCTACAAATATCTGGTCTGAGGTCCTGAAGCTTTGTGTCCGGTCTACATACCATCTCAAGGCTCGGACGGGGCAAAGCAAAGCTAGGGCTGGGTCTGCCTCCTTCGGGGGCAGCATTTGCAGGCTCGCTACCTGATCCCTGAAGGGAGTAGTGGGAACCTTGGGCACATAGCCGGGCCAGGGCCTCAGGTTTACCTGGGAGTCAGCCGGCCCAAACTCTAGGCACGATTCGTCGACCCGAAAATGCGTGCAGGTCCCCTACCCTCTTTGCGACATGCGACAGGAGCGTAGACCACCTTGTCGGTTGATGTATGTAACGGTCGCAGTGTTGTCAGTGCAGACCAGCACGTGCTTGCCTTGTAAGCGCCGTCTGAGACGGTTCAAGGCCAGGCGTACTGCTAACAACTCTAGGCAGTTGATGCCAGTGCAGTTGGGGACCCGTTCAAACCCCCAACACTGTGTGCCTGTTGTACGTGGCCCCCCCAGCCGGTGGTGGAGGCATCCGTGTAAAACATAGCATGCCTAGAGACCTCTTCTAGGGGCACTATTGGCTGGAGAAATGCAAGGTCTGACCACGGGGTGAGGGTTTGGCAGCAGACTGGTGTGACTTGGACCCGGTGAGTGCCGCATTGCCACGCTCATCTCGGGACTCGGCCATGGAGCCAGTGTTGAAGCGGTCTCATATGAAGCATATGAGCCATATGCCCCTCTGAAACCGTTTCAGTGGGACCGTCGTCCTGCTCTTGAACATATTCAGCAGTTCAACACCGACTGAGCACTTCCTTGCATGAGGCATGCTCGACCAAATCCAACTCCATACTGAGAAAAGAGATCCTCTCCGAGGAGAGTTTGCTCTTTTCCCAGTTGACCCGAAGGCCCAACCGGCTGAGGTGCGATAGCACCAAGTCCCTGTGTTCACACACCCCTGAGACTGAGCTAGTATGAGCCAGTTGTCGAGAATGCAAACACCCTGTTCTCTTAAGGGAACAAAGGCTATCTCCACAACTTTGGTGAAGACACGGGGCGACAGGGACAGCCCAGAGGGCAGGACCTTGTACTGATATGCTCGTCCTTCAAACGTGAACCACAACAATGGTTTGTGGTGCGGAAGGATCTACACATGAAAGTACACGTGCTTCAGGTCGATCACTGCAAACCAATCTCGGGGACGGATGCACCCGAAAATGCGTTTCTGCGTCAACATCTTGAACGGTAACCGCTTCAAAGGGCTGGTTCAAGACACACAGGTCCAAGATCGGTCGTAACCCACCGCCTTTCTTGGGTACAATGAAGTAGGGGCTGTAAAACCCCGTCTCTATCGCATCCTTCGCCAGTAGGACTGATGTGAAGCGGATGCCACTGAGCTTGGGGGGATGCCGGGCGAACTGAATCGCAAAGCCGAGTCTGATGGTCCGCAGGAGCCAGCGAGACGGTTGGGTCCCTTACAAGCTGGACCAGTGGGACCACCGACATACCCACGGTGGGGCAGCGAGGTGGAACGCAGGGACCTGGTCCGAAGAGGGATCTGAGTGTGCGGTGCACACTTACCTGGTTCCACGGTTGGCAGAGAGTGCGTGAGTAGGGCCTTTGATGACGCTCTCGAACCACCCGCTACTGCCTGCTGGCAAGAGAGGAGGATGAGTGTGGTCCGGTGTTGGTCCGTCCGTGACTCTCCATGCCCTCTTGGGACCCAGAGACAGAGAAACCGCTCTCCTGTCGAGATTTTTTTTTTTTTGGAAACCAGATTCTCCACCCGGCCCTCCTCCTGGGGAAGTGCATTCACACCCCCCAAAGAGCAGTTCCCTCTTTCTCTGGGTCGCCCGTCCTGGGGTCTCTTGCTCGTCTGCTCACCGCCAGGTTGACGGGGACCTGGACGGGTGGGGCGGCCTGCCTACGCCCAGCTCCATAGCGCAGCTTGCTTGAGGCTGCTGCGGATGCGGCACGAGAGCGGGGGTGGACGCAGGGGGCTGCTCTTGGCGACGAGCAGCCTGGGGTGCTGCGGACGGATGGAGGCAGCAGCTGCCCGCTGGGGCAGGACGTGCGCCTCAGTCTGCTCCTGTGCAGCTGAGAACTGCTGGGTCCGGTTCTCGACTGCGTCGCCGAAGAGGCCGGTCTGGGACACAGGGACCTCGAGGAACTGACTTATCGGCGTCCCTCATGTCGACCAGACACAGCCAGAAATGGCTCTCCTGGACCACAAGTGTGGACATCGCATGACCCAGAGAACTCGCAGTGACGTTCATCGCTCGGACAGTGCGGTTCGGAGCTCCTTTTAGAACTTCCGGTCGTGATCCGTAGCCTGAAGCACCTGCAGTAATGCCGTAGTGTGTAAAGGCAGAGAAAGCTTCTCCACAGGCCACATAAGCATCGCCGGACAGACCAGACGAGTACCTACAGACCCGGAAGGAGAGGCAAGATTTGCCCTGCTGGGTGGAGGCGGGTATTAGGACACAATTGCATCGCAACCGACCGCTCCACTGGGGGGACCCCTGTATAGCCCTTAGCTGCACCACCATCGAGAGTGGTGAGGGAGAAGGAGTTAGCAGGTCGGTCTCCGGCAGAAAAAGGTGCCATCCACGACCTGGTAAACCCCTCATGCACCTCTGGGAAGAATAGCACTGAGGCAGGGCGCTGAGAACCAGCGAACCAATCGTCCAACCTTGAGGGCTTGGGACACAGTGGAGGTCTCCACTCGAGCCCTACCCTCACGGCGGCCCAGGAAAGCATAGCCGTCATTTCCGGATCCAATTCAGGCATTGCTGCAGTGCCGGAGGGCAGCAGCACAGCCGAATCTTCCTCTCCAGAAAGCTCCGGCTCACTCTCTGATGCAGCGATCGACATCCGGTCGTTGGGAGGAGCGCCGAAGGATACCACTGGTACGCTCTTTGAGAGGGCCCAGCACGTTCCCTCGGCCGCTCAACTGGTTGCGGAGCGCAAGAGGAGCGATGGTCCCTCGAGGGTTGGTTCTCTGGCGGGTTTGCCACCACTATAACCCTCAGACCACCCGTACTACCGCCTGAAGTAGTCCTCGCCTGTCTGCAGCCAGGACGAGAGCCAGATCAAGGCAGGCAATGGAGCTCCGCCCCTTTTGAGGTAACGGAGCCAGGTCTGCAGCTCCGAGATGATTATCTTCCCACAAGAAGAAGATAACTCATCCACGAACGCCGCCTCAGCGTGCTTTTATGCCCAGACACGTGAGGCAGAGACCGTGACCATCACCCAGCGCCAGGCAACGACTGCATCCAGAAACGCACGGGTGGTACGTTGTCTTTAGCAACGTCGTCTTTAAAAAGACGCACCCATGAATGCTCTTTTAGGGAAAAAGCTCTTTTGGTGTGCTGAAGCGCACAGGGGAGATGGCTGCCTGCAACACAAACAGGGGGTAGTGCAGCCTGCTGTGTGCAACCCACTCGACACGGGAAAACCACCACTGCTGAAGCGCCATACCACCAACACCAAGAGCTCCAAAGAGCGCGCTGAATTCGTTCAGTCTTCTTCTCTCAGTAGAGTAGTCAGGAGCAAAAAGATGTGTTCGCTCGCCTTCGAAGCGAAAAGCTGAATATGCGTTGCACCTGCTGCCTACTTATACTCACGCTGTGATCAGTGGCAGCTGGATGCAGTCATCGCATGCCAATGTTCATTGGCTCGTTTAGTTTACACTCGAAGTGGATTGGTCTCTCTAAGCGAGATCTCAAAGTCGGTCATTACCGACGTGATGTCGAGAGTGACCGACTGAAAGGGAACTATTTTTAGTGATACAATACTAATAATAAATGTAGCCAATAAATAAATATGACATACATACTTTTTTTTTTTATTCCATGTGAGCCAGCTATTGCTATGGTTACGTCCTCAGGCGAACGTTATTTCTGTTTGCAAGTACCTCGCTTACGTGAAAATACCAGTTCGAAGTGATGTAACTTACTGAAACAATCAGAACTGAAAATATGTGTAAACAAGTATGTGTGCCCCACCTCCACCTTTTTTTGTTTTGACTACCTTTGGATGTGAGTGTGTTTTTGAAGGTCAATTTTGACTACAAAAAAACAAACAGTTGAACACACATTGACCTTTTGTGACTGCAGCAGTAAAGTATAATTTAATAATATAATAAACAGTCTTATATATATATATATATATATATATATATATATTATATATATATATATATATATATATATATATAATATGTGTGTGTGTGTGTGTGTGTGTGTGTGTGTTACTTTAGGCTATTAGGTACTATTATATTGACATGAATATACCACAAAAAAAAAGAAAAAAAAAAGAATTTAAAAAATCAATACATCATCAGATATTACTAATATAGACTACAACAATTGACATTTATTAAAACTGTAGTAGTAGAAAAATATGTTGATATTGGAATGTTAGTTCATGTGATATAATTTAAAAACTGAAAAGTATTATTTTAGAAGTAATTTTGATGTAGCTAGGTATTTGAAATCAACACAGAACCACTGCTAAAAAAAATGGGGACTCCAAGATACAGGCCTTGTGACAGCTAGCCCCAGTCTCCCCGATACATAAACTGACTTTCTCCAATAAGCAAAAACAATGAGCAATCCAATTCCACTAGATAATAAATGAAATCTCAATTCTGAGTCATTTCAAGAGTATCTTAAGGATGCAGAGGAAAACAAGGTGGAAAAGATAAGAGAAGAAGCGCAATTGGAAACAAGACCTGCAAATGACTTTTGAATGGGTTTGATCATGAATCAAAAGGAAAACAGAAAAGGCATTGAATGTATTGTCAGTGTATTCCCATCATAAATCACAGGCACTCCAGCACCTCCAGCGGCTCTGCCGAGGAAGTGAACAGTGAACGCAGCAGGACGCTGGAGTCAGGTTTGGTTGAACCCCGGGATATTCATTAACACGACAGCGGTTGCGTTTCTCCACTGATGAGTCTTACAGATGTTTATGGTCGTGCTAACGGAATGGAAAGGTCACCTGGATGAGCTGGGCGACACATTTCACTGGAAACAGTCTCATCCTACTTCCGGGTGTGCGGTTGTAGCGCAGCATACTTGTGTGCTCCGGGAGATCGGTAAGAATCGCGTGGAAGTGCAGCAGTGAGCTCCTCCTTCGTAATCTAGCAATCTAGCTGGGTTTCATATCGCTGCAACAGCTCTTCGGAGCTCGGTCTCAAGTTCATGAATCTTGATGAATATTAGTTTTTTACACGATGCATATGTGTATAAAAGGCAGGAACAGCAACAAAACAGCATTCATATACGATAAAACTTGTAGAAACGAGCTGCTCTTAAATCATAGATCAGCTGGTCAGTGATGTAGCGTTAGTAGAGGTAAAGCTCGTCTCGTGCTCATACAGCAGTATTATATAACCTCTGTTTAGGAATGAAGGGTCAGTTGCATGAACACAGACTGGCCCGGTTTTCATGCAGGAGAACTTGAAATGGTTATTTCAGAATGCTCTGTTTCAGCCATTACATGTAGCATATATAGAGTAGACTGAACAGCAAGGTTTTTCAAGAAGGATTTTTTCCCTGCCTCCCTAGTTGGGCCAATAGTTCACATATTTACTTTCCCTGCCAAAATTTTTATTTTCTTATGTGCCAAGAAAATATATTTTAAACTTGAATAAGCAAAATAATGAATAAAACACTACAAATAATAAAAACAAATAATATTATAATATTTAATATGTAAAATAAAAATCAATAATAAGTAAATAAATTAAGTACATAATTAATATTAATTGTTATTTGACATATATATTCATAAACACGATTTTGCTGGAAAATCTAAATATTAGTGACTAATTTATCATTTTTAACGTTCAAACATATGCCAACATTTTTACTGGTCTCACCACAAGTCAATTAATCTTACTTTTTGCAAAGCATTTATGTGTGTACCAGAACATAAGATTTTTTAATATTTTTGAAAGAAGTGTTTTTGAAAGAAGTTTGAAAGAAGTCTTATGTCCCGAGGCTGCATATATTATTTGATCAAACACTAATATTGTGAAACATTATTACAATTTAAAATAACTGCCAATTTTAATATATAATTTATTCCTTCAAAAATTATTCTAATGATTATTTTACTTAAAAACTCATGACAGATATAAATTCATAACATTCATACACTGTAAAAAAAAATTCCGAAAAATTTACGGTAAAAAAACGGCGGCTGTGGTTGCCGTAATTCCACCATAAAAAATACGGTAACAACATTTTAGGTTTTAATTTAAATTTACAGTTAAATACCGTAATTTCATTAACTGATATACCAACCTATTAAAGTACTGAAATATGTTTTGTACGTTTGAAATTCACTGATATTCACTAAATTCAGGTGGTGATGAGAAAGTCACATGATAAACCAAAGCCCATCACAAGCAGCTTTTAAATAATAACATGTATAGAACGTGCTCCGTGTCATTCACACAAACACTAAACACCATCATGGTGAGACTCATTAAACTGAAATATGCAATAAACATTAATTTAACAACATTAGATGTAACATACAACCCTAATAAACATAACTGATAAGAAAAAACTAAGAAGAAACAAAGTTATTTTAAAGAAAAAACATCAAATTCAAACAAAATTTGAAATGCAACGCAGGGAATTCTGGAAACATCGATTTACGGGTTTTCCCTGTAAATTTTACAGGAACTTACCGTTAACCATTTAACAGCTTTTTACTGTAGCATTTTCACAGTTTTTATCGTTAAAATCACGGTCATTTTTTACAGTGTAGCAAACTGATAATAATGCAGAACTTTACTAATACTTATGCTAGATAACGTTACATTGTTGACATGTTTAAATCAGTACATTTGCAACAAACTCAAAGCATCACCGAAAACCTTATGTATTCTTTACAAGGCATAAAAACAAGGTCAACAAATATACGATTTTGTGATAATGCAGCACTGGCAAATTAGGTCCAGTGACATTTCCGTCAACTAGCCAGAAATAGTCTCACATTAGCCCTTACTTATTGTACTTATTGTTGAGCCCTGTGATAAACCTATCCAATAATCATCCAATAAAATAATACTCTGTTTTCTAGGGCTGTGCAATTAATCGCAATAATGAACGTGATATTGCCTAGCTTGTCAGTGAACTACGGCTCTGTGTATTAAATGCCGCTCCATTTGAAAGCAGGTGATGGCGATTAACTGCTAATCACGGAACCGGCTTTACTGACGAGATGCGCATGAGAATCGATTAATTGCACAGCCCTACTTTTCCTCTCTAGACCCTGTCTGTGCGTAGCAGCATTCCAGGGACATTCTGATGGATTCCTTTGGGCGTGTGGAGTTCCTGCAGGCTCTAGCAGAGGGCTGTGTGCTGCCCACTGCCCAGCAGGGTTTAGAGCAGGTCTGGCAGCTTCTGCTCGTATGTCTGCTGTGTCGGGTCATCTGTAGACTTGGTGAGTCAAAGGATGGGAACATGGCCAAGTTGGTTCTTTTATGGCTAACATCAATGCTTTTTGTCATCTGTTTCACAGCTATGTGTATTGTAGTGAAAATCTTCACACTTGATCTTGTTATATCCAGCTCATGTTGCTGAATGGGTCCATTTGTTGAGTCTTGATGCAGCAGGCTAATGCCGTCTCTCTCTTTGACAGGTGTCTCACGTCATGTGAAGCATCTGAGCTCGCTGGCGGGCGGCCTGTACGTGTTGTACGTGTTCTTTGAGCTGCACATGATGTGGGTGATTATCCTGTGCCTCCTTTGCTACCTCATCCTTCTCCTCAGCATAAACTCCAGCAGCCGAGGGGTCTTTCTTTCCGTCGTCATCCTCATTTACATGCTGATGGGGTCTGTCATCCACTTCCACATGACTGCATTTTATAGATAGGGCCTAATGAACAGAGAAAACTGGTTCAAATTGGAAAAACTCATTAGGATGCACAATCACAAGCGGTCACATATTTTGTTCATTTTTATTGTAGGGAGCTACACATGATAGACGCAGAGACCTGGCATAAGATGAGAGGTGTGTCTTCGGTGAATTATTCATTTATTATTATTTTTGTTTCTATTGAAGTATTTTATGTCACATATGGACTGTTTCGGTTGTGTCCAGGCTCTCAGATGGTGGTGGCCATGAAGGCCATCTCTCTGGCTTTTGACCTTGATCGAGGCGTTGTGTCCTCTTTTCCCTCCCCGCTGGAATTCATGGGATACCTCTGCTTTGCGGGAACCGTCATCTTTGGCCCATGGATCAGTTTCACCCGCTACACAGATGCAATTAATGGCCGCAAAATGGTAAATACAATGATTTTTTTAATTCCTAGTTTTATTGTCTTATTTTTTGCATTTATTATAAATTATTTATTTATTTATTTTTTTTATTGTTATTTCACTTCTGTGCTCTTTTTGTATATATTATGTGAACATTTTATTTATATGTACATTTTATTTTAATTTGGGGTCAGTATGATTTTTGATTAATGTTGTAATTCAGTAAGAATTCATTCAGTTGTTCAAAGATGACAGTAAATATACAGTCACACCAAAATTTATTCAGACACCTTTAACATTGAATATGACCTAAAATATGACAAGAACTCAGAGTTAAATTGTGTCAGAACAAATTCATCTTGATAATCACAAATGAATTAGTCAAACCAAAATGTATTCATTTGTGATGTCATGTATTCAAAATGTTTATTTGCTGTAGTTTAGAAAATGGTAATAAAATATGACAAGAACTCAAGAAGTAAGTTGTGTCAGAACAAATTCATCTTGATAATGTCAGATAACTTTGATAGAAAGGTATGTAACAAAATCCGGTCAGGTCAAAGTGTCAAATCAAATTTTTGGTTCCAAATTTTGATCAATTTTACTGGTAGTCCACTGTTTGAAGAATTTTTGGTATAATGTCAGAGTTTACTTTATTTTACTATCCCGACTTACATAAATGAACTATAGTGTCCTGCACCCACTAGTAAAAAAATATATAAAAAATTATATTTATTCATTTAAAAAATGTATCACGGTTTCAGCAAAAATATTAAGTAGCACAACTGTTGTCAACATTGATAATAATTAGAAATGTTTCTTGATCACCAAATCAGCATATTAGAATGATTTCTGAAGGATCTTGTGACACTGAAGACTGGAGTAAGTGCCTTAGAAAACAGTTATTTTAAATGATATAAATAAAAAATTTAAAAAAAAAAAAAAAAAAAATATATATATATATATATATATATATATATATATATATATATATATATATTATTTTTTTTTTTTTTTTTACTTCAAAATAAAGGCAGGTTTGGTGAGCATACGATACTTCTTACAAAAACTCACTAACCCCAAGTTTTAAAATGGTATAAATATATATTTGAAGTGCTTTGTAAGCACTGTTTTTTGTGCTATATAAATTAAATTGTAGTTACTTATTCTCTGTGTCCAAACACACATAGTCAACTCAAGCCATTGTATTCATATAGTATTTTTCCCAATCTTTATTGTTTCAAAGCAGTTTTCAGAAAGCGTCTTTATATGCATATGCAGATATTGACCTTAAAATAAATTGAATGTGTTTTTATGCTAAATGTTAAATGGGAAAAATAATTGTTTTCTTTGAAGAGAAGATAATCTTGATTTGTTCTGAGCATGTTTTGATCAGCAGAGAGCTTGCTATACAGTAACTCTCCTACTATCTCCTGCAGAGCGTTGGCTGGTTTGGAAAGGTTGCTCTGAGCTTTCTGAGGAGTCAGATCTGCCTGATTATTTCCAACTGTATTGCTCCTTATCTCTTTCCATACTTCATTCCCATCTACGGTGACGGACTTCCTCGTAGGTGAGCTGCTCTTCCCTCCTTCCCTCCCTCCCTTCCCCATTGGGATTCCATATCCAGAGGAAATGAAATGGCTAGCTTGAATGTTTATTTCATTTTGTTTAATATTGTTTTTATTGGCCTTTTTTCCTCAGCTGGCTTCACGCTTATGAAAATGCAGTGTCCTTCCACTTCAGCAATTATTTTGTCAGCTACTTGAGTGAAACAACTACTGTGATGGCTGGAGCTGGATTCTCCGAGCACAAAGACCACATCAAATGGTGCATACTCTTGCATTTTCTCTCTTTGTTGTTAAACAACAGCATTGTTGAGACCTAATGTGACATATTTTGTCGTTCAAAGGGATATTACAGTAGCTAAACCTATGAATGTGGAATTGCCGAGGTCCATGGTGGAAGTTGTTACCTCTTGGAATCTGCCCATGTCTAAGTGGCTTAATGCATGTATGTGTATTTATTCAAGTTTGTGATATATTATTGATGATGCATATATATGTTGTGCATTCATATAAATGTTTCCTGTACATTTTAACACAGACATCTTTAAAAGTGCACTCAAACTTGGCACTTTTCCTGCCATCTTGGTGACCTACACTGCCAGTGCGTTGTTACATGTAAGTATAATTTCCAGCCCTCTGGTTATTAATATTTTACGAAGGTTTGTTGGCTCAGAATCATGTTCCGTCTGTTTAAACAGATTTGATTTTGTGTAAGGGTAAAAAACACCTGATCCAGAAAACAGTATCCCTGTAACATGATAGCTTGGATAAAGATGGTTTCTTATCTCAGAACACCATGACCCAGATTTAAACTGCTGTCTACAGCTGGTGTAGATAGATAATTCAATCACAGCTGCCTACCCTGGCAGCTTATGCCTTGTCACCTTAGTAAGCTATTTGTAGTTTGTTAGGTTGTAACTCAGTGTGTAGCTAAGATAAAATCATTCATGCTGTATAACCAGTTTGACCTTTAGGAATATAATTCTATCAGAACAGCAGCTGGAAGTATTTTTAGGTATCCATGAATCAAAACGTCCATGTTAGGGTGACCAGTGTTTTTTTTTAGCCAGTCAAAAACATACTGTAAATGTGAATCTGTTGGGGTTCACTGTCATGTCTGAGGAGGGTGGGTTTAGGAGAAAGGACATGAAATCAAATCTCTCTTCTGCACAATTTAAAAAAAGTCTGAAATCAAATAAAACACCTTTAAAAAAAAAAAAAAAAAAAAAAAAAAAAAATTTATATAGATATATATCTATCTATCTCAATCAGTGCCCTCCAAAAGTATTGGAACAGTAAAGGCAAAATTGCTCTGTTAGCTGTGGAGTCAAGACATTTACAAATATGATTAAAAGATTAATATGAGACAAAACTACAGAATGTCACATTTTATTATTGGGTGATTCAAAACATAGATGTTTTACCAGCTAAGAAGTTCAGCACTTTTAGAGTTTCATCCCCCTATCTGATGTGAGCATAAGTATTGGAACAGTTGCCTCACAGGTCTTTCTAAGTGATCAGCTGTGTCCTGTTGCATTCATTCTTCAGATATTAAAAGCAGGGAATGTGTCGTATCAGTTATATCCATTACTTCTCCATTCTGAATCTTGCATTCAATGATGACACTCAAACCAGGATGAAGATGAGGGAGCTGACTTTGAGAGAAAAGCAAGCAATTTGGATGCTAAAAGAAACGAAGTCAATTAGAGCTATAGCAAAAACAAAAGGGAATGGAGAAATCAAGTGTTTGGAAACCACCAGCGACACCAACAACTACCTGATCGGCTGAGAAAACAACAGTAGTTGATGACAGACAAATCATAAAAGCTGTGAAAATGAACCCTAAAAGATGTGTCTGTAAAATAACCAACAACTTCCAGAAAGCTGGGGTGATGCTCTGACAATCTACTGTCCTCAGGAGACTTTGACACAGAATTACAGATGCTACACAGCAAGATGCAAACCTCTGACCAGCACCAAAAATAGAAAGGCAAGATTAGAGTTTGCAAAAAAGCACAAAGGTGAGCCAGAAGAGTTTTGGAACTGTGTTTATGGACCGATGAGACAAAGATGAACCTTTATCTAAGTGATGGGAAAGCAAAAATGTGGAGAAAAAAAGGGAACTGCAAAAGATCCCAAGCATACAGCCTCATCTGTAAATCATGGTGGAGGTGGTGTCATGGCATGGGCATGTATGTCTGTCTCTGGAACAGGCCCTCTCAACTTTACTGATGACTTAATGTATGATGACAGTAGCAGAATGAATTTGGAAGGGTACAAAACCATCTTCCTTACCAACATTCAAGAAAATGCCACCAGATTCATTGGGAAGTGCTTCATATTGCATCAGGACAATGACCCAAAACACCCTGCCAGTTCAGTCAAGGAATTTATAAGGGCAAAGAAATGGAAAGTCTTAGATTGCCCAAGTCAATCTCCAGATTTAAATCCGATTGAACATGAATTTCACCAGCTGAAGAGGAGAGTAAAGGCAGAAACTCCCCAAAACAAGCAACAATTGGAATTGGCTGCATTAAAGGCTGAGAAAAGTATTTCAAAGGATGAGACCAAGAGTCTGGTGATGTCTATGGGTCACAGACTCACTGCTTTGATTGTGCACAAGGGATCTGCAACTAAATAATAGCTTTTAATCTTTTATATCTGCCTTATATTCAACTGTCCCAATACTTAAGCTCACATCAATGAGTGGGATGAACTCTAAAAGTGCTGTTCTTTTTATTTGGTAAAACATGTATGTGTTGAAACGGCTAATAATGTGACATTCTGTAGTTTTGTCTAATATTCATCTTTTAATCATATTTGCAAATGTCTTGACTCCACAGCCAACAGAGCAATTTTGTCTTTATTGTTCCAATACTTTTGGAGGGCACTGTATACAGGTGCATCTCAATGAATTAGAATGTCGTGGAAAAGTTCATTTATTTCAGTAATTCAACTCAAATTGTGAAACTCGTGTATTAAATAAATTTTGGCTCACATTTAACAAAAACCCACCAATTTACTGTCTCAACAAATTAGAATACTTCATAAGACCAACCAATAAAAAAAAAGAAAAAACATTTTTAGTGAATTGTTGGCCTTCTGTAAAGTATGTTCATTTACTGTATATGTACTCAATACTTGGTAGGGGCTCCTTTTGCTTTAATTACTGCTTCAATTCGGCGTGGCATGGAGGTGATCAGTTTGTGGCACTGCTGAGGTGGTATGGAAGCCCAGGTTTCTTTGACAGTGGCCTTCAGCTCATCTGCATTTTTTGGTCTCTTGTTTCTCATTTTCCTCTTGACAATACCCCATAGATTCTCTATGGGGTTCAGGTCTGGTGAGTTTGCTGGCCAGTCAAGCACACCAGCACCATGGTCATTTAACCAACTTTTGGTGCTTTTGGCAGTGTGGGCAGGTGCCAAATCCTGCTGGAAAATGAAATCAGCATCTTTAAAAAGCTGGTCAGCAGAAGGAAGCATGAAGTGCTTCAAAATTTCTTGGTAAACGGGTGCAGTGACTTTGGTTTTCAAAAAACACAATGGACCAACACCAGCAGATGACATTGCACCCCAAATCATCACAGACTGTGGAAACTTAACACTGGACTTCAAGCAACTTGGGCTATGAGCTTCTCCACCCTTCCTCCAGACTCTAGGACCTTGGTTTCCAAATAAAATACAAAACATGCTCTCATCTGAAAAGAGGACTTTGGACCACTGGGCAACAGTCCAGTTCTTCTCCTTAGCCCAGGTAAGACGCCTCTGACGTTGTCTGTGGTTCAGGAGTGGCTTAACAAGAGGAATACGACAACTGTAGCCAAATTCCTTGACACGTCTGTGTGTGGTGGCTCTTGATACCTTGACCCCAGCCTCAGTCCATTCCTTGTGAAGTTCATCCAAGTTCTTGAATTGATTTTGCTTGACAATCCTCATAAGGCTGCGGTTCCCTCGGTTGGTTGTGCATCTTTTTCTTCCACACTTTTTCCTTCCACTCAACTTTCTGTTAACATGCTTGGATACAGCACTCTGTGAACAGCCAGCTTCTTTGGCAATGAATGTTTGTGGCTTACCCTCCTTGTGAAGGGTGTCAATGATTGTCTTCTGGACAACTGTCAGATCAGCAGTCTTCCCCATGATTGTGTAGCCTAGTGAACCAAACTGAGAGACCATTTTGAAGGCTCAGGAAACCTTTGCAGGTGTTTTGAGTTGATTAGCTGATTGGCAAGTCACCATATTCTAATTTGTTGAGATAGTGAATTGGTGGGTTTTTAAATGTGAGCCAAAATCATCACAATTAAAAGAACCAAAGACTTAAACTACTTCAGTCTGTGTGCACTGAATTTATTTAATACACGAGTTTCACAATTTGAGTTGAATTACTGAAATAAATGAACTTTTCCACGACATTCTAATTTGAGATGCACCTGTATTTATATGTGTGTGTGTGTGTGTATGTGTGTGTGTGTATGTATGTATATGTGTAATATATATATATATATATATATATATATATATATATATATATATATATATATATATATATATATATATATATATATATATATATTACAGAACAGTAATCTACCACTGAACTTAGACAAATATCAGTGACGGATGCCTAATAAGGTATTGTAGTTGGGTGGAGACCTCTGGTGGTTAATGTAGGACATTGATTCTAGATTCATCAAGTCGAGCTTTATTGTCATTCTGCTACATGTGTGGGCATATAGTGGAACGAAATGTCGTGTCTCGCAGGACCACGGTGCTACATACTAGTTAAACATAAGATAAACATATAACAATGCAAGTATAGGAAAATGCTCAAGTAAACATTATTTTGTAGTGCAATGCTCAAGTAAACATATTATCTTATTGAGTCTTTGTAGCAGGCGTCTAGTGTGCATATAGTGGGATGAGTGCATTTCTACAGGTGGTTTGTATAGCCCACTCACCTGTGTGTAGCACACTCAGAATTGCACTTAGCAAAATTGTCAACAGTTATTAATGAGTTGGGGGGGAGGGGGGCTGAGGTGTTCATGGTTTCAGAGGGGGACAGGGAGATTGGAGTTAAGGGCTCTCACAGCCTGGGGAAAGAAGCTGTTGAGCAATCTGACAGAGCGAGCTTTGATACTCCGGTACCTTTTACCTGATGGCAGGAGCTGGAAGAGGTTGTGGGAGGGGTGGGTGGGGTCCTTCACGATGCTGGAGGCCTTGCTGGAGCATCGTGCAAGGAAAATGTCCATGATGGAGAGGAGAGGGGCACCGATGATCTTTGAGGCAGTGTTCACTGTCCGTTGTAGGTTCTTGCGGTCAGCAGCACTGCAGTTCCCATACCAGACAGTGATGCAGGTGGTCAGCACGCTCTCAATGGTGCCCCTGTAGAAAGTGGTGAGGATGGGTGGAGGGAGACTTGCTCTTTTCAGCCGGCGGAGAAAGTGTAGGTGCTGTTGTCCCTTCTTGTTGAGTGACGTGACGTTGGTGGTCCAGGTGAGATCCTCTGTGATGTGCACTCCCAGGAATTTAGTGCTACCGACTCTCTCCACGGTTGAGCCGTCGATGGTCAGTGGGGGGTGGTCAACAGAGTTTCTCCTGAAGTCCATCACAACCTCTTTTGTCTTACCCACATTGAGGGACAGGTTGTTAGCACCATACCATTCAGCCAGCTGTGCCACTTCCTCTCTGTAGTGCGTTTCATCGTTGTTGCTGATGAGACCTACCACAGTTGTGTCATCAGCAAACTTGATGATGTGGTTGGAGCTGGACTTGGCAGTGCAGTCGTGAGTCAGCAGTGTGAAGAGCAGCGGGCTGAGCACACAGCCTTGTGGGGCACCTGTGCTCAGTGTGGTAGTGCTGGAGGTGTTGCGGCCGACACGGACTGACTGAGGTCTTGCAGTTAAAAAGTCCAGGATCCAATTACAGAGGGAGGTGTTAAGGCCCAGCAGGTTTAGTTTGTGGATGAGCTGTTGTGGGATTATTGTGTTGAATGCTGAGCTGAAGTCAATGAACAGCATTCTTACATAAGAGTCTTTCTGTTCCAGGTGAGTAAGAGCTAGGTGGAGAGTGGTGGATATTGCATCGTCCGTGGAACGGTTTGGACGGTATGCAAACTGGAATGGGTCCAGCGTGTTGGGGAGACTGGACTTGATGTGGTGCATGACTAACCTCTCAAAGCACATCATCATAATTGGGTTCGGTGCTATGGGACGATAGTGATTCAGACAGGATACAGGTGACTTCTTTGGTACTGGAATTATGGAGGTGGATTTGAGACACGTGGGGATGACTGCCTGGCTCAGCGAGGTGTTGAAGATGTCTGTTAGGACATCTGTCAGCTGTGCAGCACAGTCTCTCAGTACACGTCCAGGTATGTTGTCAGGGCCCGCAGCCTTTCCTGGGTTAATCCTGGATAGGGTCTTCCTTACATCAGCTGGAGAGAGACAGAGTACCTGGTCGTTTGGAGATGTGTGCAGGTGTGTCGTTCTGTATCTCAAATCGTGAGTAGAAGTGGTTGAGTGCATCTGGTAAGGATGTGTCATCGTCACTGGCCTGTGGTGGGGGCTTGTAGTCAGTGATGGACTGAATGGCTTGCCACAGGGTCCGAGTGTCTTTACTGTCGCTGACAGTAAAGAGTTCTTATGTACACCACGGCTGCATTTATTTGATTAAAAATACAGTAAAACTAATATTGTGAAATATTATTACAATTTAAAATAACAGTTTTCTCTTAATATACATGTTGAAAATGTAATTTATTCCTGTGATGGCAAAGCTTCAGTGTCACTTAATTATTCTAATATGCTGATTTGGTGCTCAAGAAACATTTATTTTTATTATCAGTGTTGAAAACAACTGCTTAATATTTTTGTAGAAATTATGATATGGTTTTTATTTCAGGATTCTTTGATGAATAGAAGGTTCAAAAGAACAGCATTTATTTGGAATATGAATCTTTTGTAACATTGCGAATGTTATTACAGTCACTTTTCATCAATTTAATGTATCCTTGCTGAATAAGTTTTAATTTCTTTAAAAGAATCTTACTGACCCAGACCTTAGAATGGTAGTATATTTTCTTTTATTAATTAATTATATCTTGTTTGCCAGGGTCTCAGCTTTCATCTGGGGGCCGTGCTGTTGTCTTTGGGATTCATCACTTATGTTGAACATGGTAAACAATTTTAGTTTATTCATCTGTTAGTTTACATATATATATTATTAATACTAATGCATACAGTCATCATGGCACATTTCAGTATGTAGTAAATTCTAACATCTATAACAGATGTCACATCATTGGCCTAGCCAAGAGGACTAAAATACTGTCTTTGTTTTTTTTTTTTGTTTTTTTCTTTGTTTTTTTGCAGTTCTGAGAAAGCGCTTGGCAGCTATTTTCAGTGCTTGTATACTGTCAAAGCGCTGCCCAAATGACTGCCATCACCAAAATAAGAAGGTGATCTGTCCTGCACTGCAGAATCAACTATAATCATGTTTTTTTTTTGTTTTGTTTTTTTTTGGTTTGTGCAGTATTAGATCTTTAAGTTCACAGATTTTCACTGAAATTTCTTATGGAGTTATATTTTAATATTGAGATCATGTATCTTTTTTTTCCTGTTGTAGACGGTGTGGGTGTATGGTGCTAACCTGTTCTTCAGTGCATTGTCAGTATTCCATCTGACATATCTGGGGTCACTGTTTGACTCCGAAATGGACAACATGCATGCTGAGGAGGTGAGTTTTCATATGCACATGCAATTTAAAAATAGTTTTATTCTAATATAAATAGTCAGCTACTGATGAAAATATAATAAATTCAATTAGTTAGAATTGCATTATCAGAGTGTTTTTTTTGTTTTTTTTTCTCCACACAGGGTTACATGGCCAGTCACACTATTCATAAGTGGTCGGAGCTAAACTGGGCCAGCCACTGGGTGATGTTTGGCTGTTTCGTGTTTTATTGGCTCATTTAAAGAGAATACTATAGTACGGAGCAATCAAAGGACTATTCACTGAACCTGAACATGAAAGATGGTGGATTCTTACCATAGACTGTATTTTTCAGCAGTTAGAGTTACATCCACACACTTCTGTCCCTCAGTTGGAAAAGACTGCCATGGAAAGTGCCTTATGATACGTGTTGTTACAAGAATCGTATTCTCATAATGTGATCATACTTGTTATTTTTATTTTGATTTAGATTAGGTACAATTTTGGATTAAACAAAAGAAAAATATCAGTGTGCAGTATACATTGTGTTATTTGTATCTCTCTTTTTTTGTTCTCTCTGTACAGCGACAGTAGAAAGCATAGTCTCTTTCATTGTGACCGTTATTGTCACTTTTATAAAACATGTCTTGAACCTCTAAACGTGTTTCATATTTTTATCAAAAGCTGCCAATTAGGTCTGACAATAATATTTATTATTTTCTAATAAAATTTACCACCAAGACTATTTTTCATGAATTATAGCTAAGTGCATTACTCAAGGGCACAGTGCATACTTTGTAACATTGTTCTCTAATATTAAATGGGCAATTTTATCAAAAGACACATTACTTATGGTGATCAGCCATATGGTAATATCAAATGGTATTTTGATAAATGTACATATTGTGGAATAACATAGTATTGTGAATCTCCCAAGTATAAAAATACCATGTACTAACAAGATACATGTAAAAAAAAAAAAAAAAAATAGTATTAGCATAATGTCATGCCCATAATCCACAGTAAATCATGGTGTTGGTTGATACTTTTAGTTAGTGGGGATTTGATACAATCTAATACAAGAAAGTCCGAGTTTGGGCCAAATCTTTGACAATATTTAAAAATGACATTAAACAACGGTGGTAACATAGAGAAAAGTTAGATGTTCTTTACAGAGTAACGTAAATGAGTTGCTTAATTGTGACCTCTGACCCAGTGGCGTGTCCCCCACAGTTCTCACGGTACTGTTTTAATATCGCGAGAGTTCGCACAGCTCCCCACTACGTAATGTGCCGTGCTGCTTATGGCGGCGCTGGTGACAGTGCTGAAAGCTGTTGGGGTGAGTTTTTATTTATATTAATTGAATTTCGATGTCAAATAACTCTTACACGGCTATATGAGCGTTTAAGCCTCTGACGTTTGCGTTTAAATCACTCTCTAAATAATCCTGCTTGTTTTTGAGCAGTTAAACGGTTTAGGGTGGGGGCAGTGTTTCCTCTGCGCGTGCTCTGGAGGTTTAGCATGTTAGCCAGCGCTTAAAGCACTGTTACTGGCGAAGAGTCCTTTTAAACAATAAAAAAACTCACTTAATATTCAGCCACAACCGTCATGGGAGATATTTTGTAAAGGTCACTTATTAAGACATGAAGCACCCAGTCGAGGCGGCAGCGGCGGCCCAACGTGACCCGAGAGCCGCCGCCGTGTGCCTTTGTTGTCGGCTGAGTGATTTATTTTAAGCCCGGCTGGATCACTGTCGATCCCGTTTTATCAACTCAGTACATCGATTGAGTTAAACAACTAAACCCCGTTTTCTCAGGACAGGAGAAGAGTTTACTTGCTTTCCAAACGCGTTCTTACTAAAACCGGTGTTCCCATGGTCATGATGACCTGGAAATATGGAAATTGTAATTTTGCACGCTCGTAGTTAAAATCAAAGCAGTTTGATTATGAATATACATGTTTCTGCTTAAACTGTGCTGCAGATTTTTTTCACACGAGAGAAATTGCTTTTTGTAAGAGCAGTTTTGGTAAAGTTATTTCCTACGAAAGCCATTTCCATGATTTTCCAGTTGAGATTGAGCTACTGATGAAAATACTGGTTGGGAACGGTCATATTCTCTCGTTTGGATTTGAAACGCCCTAGATTCTGCTTTTAACCATTTGTTGGTCTTCATCCTTCATGCACGCTTTCTCATATGCTCCTAGGAGTAGCATGTGTCGGAGTCGTCTTGTCTGAAAAGGCATTGCTGGTGTTTTTGTCTCTGGATGAGCTCCAGATGGATCCACTCCCGGCTGTTGCTTGCGTCACTTAGTTTCATGTCCTCATTTTGTCATTTATGTTTACTGTAGAAAGCTACAGTTTCGCTTTTTAACGAAACTTAACTAGTGAGCGAGGACCAGTGGTCCTAATATAATTTATATCTTGTGATTTGTATATTTGAGCTGAGCAGCACGCGCGCTGTAGGCGGGATCAAATCACTTGTTTTTCCAGATTTTTCCTCTTCCGTTATTGTTACATATTTACAAAAAAAGTATCAATTTTAATGGGTTTGTTCAGTCAAAGATGAAAATTCCGTTACACTTTCAAAGCAGTGTGTAACAATTTTACATTTTTGCGAATGAATTCATATCGTCTCATTGAGGGTTAAGATTAAGACCTTCATTCTGTTAAAATCTGTTTGGTGTTCGGTTGGTAATTCTAAACCTATACATGCTTCCTTCCATAAAACATACTATTGTTATAAACGTAACATTGTATTTTTATTTTTGATTTTTTTTGGTTGAATTATCCCTTTAATTCTCTCTGAAACCATGAGGTTGTAAATAAGCAAGGCACACAATGTGCTCTCAAGGATTGTTTTCTGGTACTCTTTGTTTTTCTGACTTGGAGGTCATAGACAGAAGTTGTCCTGTTCTCCACGCTTTTTTAGAAGTCGACATGAACTGAAAATTCACCCTGTCTGTTTTCTAAATGCATATTATAGATCTAATTGAGAGCAGTTTATCTGTCTCCACTTCTGGATGCAACACACGTCTCCAAATCCAGTCAACAACCAATACATGGAACCAAGTCCCCATCCTACTTTATTTATTTATTTTTATAAATAATCCATTACATTTGGATGTATGGCACAAAATGTGGAACTAAAGATCTTTCACTACTTCTGTTTCATTGCAACTTATAAAATTGGCTGGTTTGTAAGAGATTGTCTCCATCCATTTTAAGCCTGTACTTGGTCCATCAGGGCAAGTAACAAACTGGCCTTTATATCAAGCTTTTTGATCCTCCCATCTCATGTGTAATAGACCAGAGGGAACTGAATAGTTGGCATCCTGGATATCTGCAGTTGTTGACCGCTTGAATTGAATGTATTCCATAAATACTCAGCCAAATGCTGGTTCACGCTGAGACTTGTTGATCCTCGTGTGTGTATTCAGTCAGCTGCTCTTCTGTACACGAAGCTGCTGAGGAAATTTTATTTTTAGACCTGCATATCAACAGGAGAGTAACATGGTGTTTTAACCCACATTAAATGAATGTTGCTAATGGGATTGATTGGGGGGAGGGGGGGTTAGTTAATAAACTGGACCTGTATTAGATTAATATACTTTTTTTGTTGATGTAAATGCCTTTTAAAGTGTAACTTATCTGTCTGATCTAATACCCTTTTTGTTTTTTTTCCTTCCCCCAAACAGTATGAAGTGAAACTGAATTGATTTTTGTACCATCTGAAACCTACTTCAAGTTCAGATCATCGATCGATCAGAAGAAACATAAAGGAAAAAGAAAACATAACGAACATCCCCAAAACGACCCAGCGGTACAACAACTCTGAAGACGAGACGAAGATCAAGACGAAGAACTGCACTGCTACAAACGAGAAAAACTAAAGCAACACGACACAATCAAATGAGCAAACCAAAGATTTAAGAAACAGAACCAGGCCGCAACAAGCGTAGCAACCAACCATCAACGTTAACAGAGAAGGCGAGACCTGATCTGAGACAAGAAGTTTGTGCCTACTCAACAGCTTTGAAAAAGCACACGTCCCAACGCTGCACCAAGCCCTCCTCATCCTCCCCGCACCTCGTCCTCCTCTGGGGTGCGGAGAGGGCTGCTGTCTGCTAGTCTTTTCAGTTTTGACCTTTTTCTTTGTCAATTGCAGACCGAATCCCTCCCTGATCTTTTTCCCCCTCCGTTCCCCCAGTTTTTCTCTTGTATTTCTGTTCACTATTTTTCAAAAGCAGTGTTCATACACCTGCACTTGCCTTTTTATTTGAACTTTTTTATTTTTTGTTTCGCTTTGTCCTTTATTTTTGCAACTTTTTGTAATTAGATTGTGTGCCAGAGAGGCAAACCTTACAAGTGTGTGTGTGCGTATGTGAGCCAAGTCTGAAGCATCGATTAAGTGATTGATTGGTCCAAATCATTACAGCCTTCCAAGACAACAGAACAAGGTATGCCATGCCAGACACTCCTCCAACTTTTTTTCCTTTAATCTAATGAATAATCCTGATTTGTATGGTTTATTTTTTATTTATTTCTGTGTTCTAAGCTAGCATCCTAACTGAAATGCAATGAGTTTAGCATTAGCATCTTGCTAAGTTAGCTAGAAGTGCTAATTTAAAAAAAAAAAACGTAAAACTGAACTATTAGATGAAATCTAACTGAAGAGTGTAATTTGTTTTTTTTTTAATATTTTTGGTATGAAAGGAATTAAAGTATATGTTTTAATTGACATTTCTCTTTCTTGGACCAGCATCTTGGATGGATTTTTTTTATTTTTTTTTTATTTTTTTTTCTCTTCCCTCTCTCTTCCTTATGTGTGATTTCTTTAAAGCAGTGGTTTTCAAACTTGTTCCTGGGGACCCACAGCTTTGCACATTTTGCGTGTCTCCCTAATTTACTCACCTGATTCAGATCATCAGCTCATTAGGAAAGAGCTCCATGAACTCAAATGAGTGCGTCAGATAAGGGAGACATGCAAAACGTGCAGAGCAGTGGGTCCCGAGGAACAGGATTGAAAACCACTGCTTTAAAGTGCTCCCTATGTAGTCAGCTGAGTAGGTTTTGGAACAGAAATCAGTAATGCTCAATATAACTGACAGTTAAAGTTAAGAACTAATAGAGAATTAAAGGGATAGTTCACCAAAAATTGAAAATTATTTATTCACTCTCATGTCGTTCCAAACTGATAAGACTTTTCATCTTTAAAACACTGATGAAGATATTTGTAATTAAAACGAGATCCATTTTTTCATCAATGGATGGACAAAAAGGATGAGAATAAATATCAATTATATGTTTTCATAAAGTGATTAAAAGTCTTATAGATTTAGAACGGCAGGTGAGTAAATGCCAGAATTTCATGGTGCACAATCCCTTAAAATTTTTAAATTCTGATGAATGTACTGCAGTTTTTTTTTTTCCCCGTCATATTTTCTTGTTTGTCAAAATGTGAACATTGAAATCTAGCACCGCTTTAATTCACTCATTGTTTATTCAAGCACAGATCTTTAATATGATGTAGCAGAAGGAAAATTTAACTTGATCAAGTTTGTGACCTCATGACAAGGAAATGTAGCTGTTCTTTAGCACACTTTGCTCATGTTTACAACAGTAGTCCAGGTATGTGTTTTCCTGAGAGAATGGGGTCATAATTAAGCCCTGCTGAGAAGATTTTAGTAGTCCTTGGCCCAACTTTGTGTGCAGATGAGGCACACTTGCATGTTGTCTGTAGGTTCCTCACCCCAACACACACCCACAGCCCTCGACTGACCTTACTGTGCTGCTTTGTTCACTGGCTGTTCTTGTTGCCTCTCCCTCAGTTTTTCACCCCTTCCCTCCTTTCTTCACCTTTGCAGAAATCCTGAGGTGTTTTGTTGGGTGTGTAACCAAAAGGAGAGGGGAGAGGGAAGGGAGGAGCTGCAACACAACGGCTGACTTAAAAATAGTCTATACTCAGAACACTGCTTAGTCTGATCAATCCCAGGTGTAGTAGATTTGGCCCCCGTGTATGCGAGAATTATGGGTAGTCCCTGGAAAGGTTTTGTCGAGTTTACCTTGCCGGCGTCGCCACCTGCAGCGTTCGTTAGCGCTGACCTGAACAGCACCTCACCCGTCGGGCTCAGCCTGTCACCCTACGGCCGATCTGTAAGTGCCCTGCCATCTGCTCTCCACCCCACTGTCCCCCACTCTCCCGAACTCGACTCGTTCATTAAACACCCACTGTCGCCCCTCTCTGCGCTGTTCCTTTACTCCATCATCCTGATCACTAGGCTTAGAGGCTGGCCTCGATCACTTGCCGTAAGATGAGCAGCAACGAGAGGTGGAGAGGCAAGAGCAATGATATTTCCACTATAGTAGCTGAGTATAGATTTGTTTATTCAGTTGGCTGCTGTTGAACCATGTATGATTGGCAGAAAATGGATATTAGGCTTTGTTGTCTGATGCTGAGTGAATCAAAGCATTTGAGTGTGTAAAGGCCTGTATCTGTTGGATGTAATGGCCCAGTGGTCGAGGCTGGTCAGAGTCTGTGTCATCTAACCATTTGGTGTTACCGTGTAGTCTAGTTGTGCCATCCCCAGTCCCTTCATCAAACTAACACATTCTGATTTTCCTCTAGCATGTCTCTTAGCAAGGGTGGGGAATTAGATTTAAAGGGATGGTTCACCTAAAAAAAAAAAAACTACTTCTGTGGAGCAAAGAGAATTTGAAGGGGGTTTTTTTCGTCCATATATTGTCGTCTTTTGTGTTCCTCAAAAGAAAGGCAATCATATGGTTTGGAATAACAATTAGGGTGAGTAAACAAAGCTAGAACTTTCATTTTTGAGTGAACTATGCTTTAAGGCCTGTTCACACTGTGTTTTGATAAAATTATTTGATTCACAGATGATTGTTTGCACAGCCATTCACATGCTTTAATGCAAAATGCAACCTCTCTGGCTGAATACACATTTCACAATTATTCCAAACCATCACTAAAATGTAATGTTCTCCTTGAAGAGAGCAGTGAAAGTTCAATTATGTGATAGCATGACTTTGGAATGTACTACAGTGTAAAGATAATATTTGTGAACTGTAGTAATAGTACAGCTGTTGTAATGGATATGGTCTTTTGTTGGTTGAGTATATTGACATTCCCATGCGTCAGTTACTTTTGTCATTCTTTGGATCAAAGAAAATTCAAGATAAATGGAAGCATACTTGCCATTTCACTACTTTTAGACAGACTTGTTTGTTGCTTCTATACATATTCCCAGCTACCTGCTAGTAATTAGGCCTACTAGAAGCTTAACAAAAAGCATAAGTGTATTTTTGTAACAATACATAGGTCTTCACAGTAGTGTGATGGCCTCTTTGACATGTTTCATTTCTTGCAGTGAAGGTTTATTTTTATTTTTTTAACAGAATTGAACTTCTCAATAGGGTCGTTTTTGATGCCATCTGTTGGTTCTTCCTGTTTGGTGATCCTTCGTTTTAGCTAGTGTTTCTATTTATTTTTAAATATCCACTCCCCCCTTATCCCCCTTAGTGTCCCACCACCCTTTACCTTCACCTGAAGATGGAGGCCTCTGATACCCCTGTTGCTGCCCCCACCCCCTCCACCTCAAGTCAGCCAATCCCCCGCTCCGCCTCAGTCTCATGCCATGCCTCTCGCGCATCAGGGGGCAAAAAGCAAAAGCGGACCCCCTTGTATCAGCGATCTGTAAGTGGGCATGATGGGACAGTCTGTGCCGGCTTGATGTCCTCACTGGCAAAGAATAGCTGACACTGTAACCGCATGCTTTAAGTTTAGGATTTGTAAAGCTTTTGGCTTTACAGGGGTTTTTGGGTCCATAAAATCTGTTTTTGATTGTCTAACTCTTGACCACATGCCTGCCAACCGCACATACAGTACATACTGCACACATAGTTCACTTGATTTGTGGGTGAAGTTCTACACAAAGACCTAGTCCTAACTTTGAATGTGCTGACAAGTTTGTTTGTGTGTATATCCTTATATATAATTAAGTCAGTGTGAAGTGAACTAAATGCATGAACTTTAGTTTTAATATGAAACTGACGGTACTTGCATTTGTGTCTTCTTTAGTATTGTGCAGGTATACCAGGTTTTTCATGGTTATTTTGATCTACTTTAACTTAAATCTACATGCCACAACAAATTACTGGAACAATGTTTCCCCTCTTAATTTTTATTTTTCATAGTTGCATATACTTGCAGCATTTATAATCCTGTTTCATCTCATTTGACCATTTCCACACTTTATGTTCTGATCTGTTGTGGAGCAGTCGGGTGTTGTGGAGAATGCTAAAGTTTGAAAATTGAGCAAGTGCATTTTTAACTCATCCTATATCCTTTCCCCATAGATGAGTTTTGACCCCAGTCTGCTGCATAATAATGGCCATGGTGGCTTTGCCAATGGGACGGGCATGGGAATTCGTGAGACGGGAGTGGTTGAAAAGCTGCTAGCCTCATATGGCTTCATTCAGTGCTCTGAGAGACAGGCCCGCCTCTTCTTCCACTGCTCTCAGTACAACGGCAACCTGCAGGAGCTGAAGATCGGAGGTATGAGCCAAATGGGGTGGGGGAAATAGCAGGAACTATGGCCGAAATACAATTATTACAATTAATTGCAGTATACAAATCACCAGTAAAATCATCACATATGTCAGTATTCAATAACGACAAGACCTAGTAAGAACATTGATGCCAAAAATACATGCAGTAAATATTTAGTGTATTGCTTTTAACATGTTTCTTAATATAGGAACTGACTTCCATGTTTTGTCTGTTCTGACATTTTCCAGACGATGTGGAGTTTGAGGTGTCGTCTGATAGACGCACCGGCAAACCAATTGCGGTGAAGCTGGTAAAAATCAAGGCAGAAATGTTGCCAGAAGAACGAATTTCTGGGCAGGTGGGGCCTGACTTGCACGCCTCTCCTTTAACTGTGCTGCATGGTTTTATTCATCCAGTTAAGGAACACATTTTACTTTCGTGTTTTATTGTCCTTGTCCCATTAATGTCCGTCATTGTTGGGGTTTAGAGCTCATTTTTAATCCATATTGAACTGGAAAACGCATAAATCACTGGTTTCAATTATTAAGCATAACATAGCAATCCTCTTATCTGACCTGATGCTAATGCTTCGTTTTGTGTGGGTTCACAATGAGCTTGATTGTCTTTGTGTTTTGTGGTCTTGTTGGGAGAACTTCTCATCTTCATTTAATATGCCGTTATGAGAAAAATAAATCTTGATTTGTTCTCAATATCAAGTCTGTCATTCATGTACTTAAATATTCAATTTATGACTGGTTCCTTGAACTCAGATGTACAAGTCAAATCTGAACTCTAATGCTTTTATTTTCATGTTTTTTTTGTTTTATCTGTTTTTAGTTCAGAACATGTTGCGCATCTGTGTTCATGGACTTTCTCTTTAGCGTTTAACCATGGTTAGTTGATCCTGTCTCTCACCAATGCAGCCTCTAACCACATCTTGTCTATTTGCACGTCCTCTTTCTTTAGGTAGTGTCAGCTATCCCTTCTCACTTGGACGGGAAGTCCGCACCTGGCCAAGTGCCTACAGGCAGTGTGTGTTATGAGAGGAACGGGGTTAGTATCATTTATTCTCATTTTCAGTGTTTCCTATATATTTTTCCCCTTTTGAGACCATTTTGTGACAGATACAGCTTAGTAAACCAAAAGAAAAGCTGAGTGAATAACAGTTCTGTGGTTAATAAACTGGTCTTTATATGGCACACTGATGATGGCAGTTGCTGTTTCTGAAAGTGTTTGTGGTTTGAATCTTTTCACAGGAGGTGTTTTATTTGACCTACACCCCTGAGGATGTTGAAGGAAATGTTTCTTTAGATACTGGAGATAAAGTCAGCTTTTACATGGAGACCAACAAGCAGTAAGTTGATTTAATGTTTGATTGAAATGGGTATAATTTCAAAAGAGCAACTTTTTTTTGGATGTTGAAATGGTTTATTTTTGTTTGTTTCAGTACTGGTGCTGTTAATGCTCACAACATTGTATTGGTAAAGAAGAAACAGTCAAGATGTCAGGGAGTTGTTTGTGCTACCAAGGTAAGGATCTTATTCAAAGATGAGTTTGGAGTAGCTGCTTTTTTTTGTAGGCACTATACAAGGAATAGTGATCTCCTGCCTTCTGGTGGGAAGGAGAATGGCAAAAGACATCTCTTATCTCACCACTCTGCTAGAATAGTCAAAAAAGATAGTTGTGTGGGCTTAAAAATAACTTGCATAATGCTAAATAGTTTATTTTAAAATTTTTGAATTTGAACATTGCAATAACTTGTAATTGAGAACATAGTTGCAAATTTCGAGCTGTACAATTCTAAAATTCAAAATTAGAATGCAAAACTTTGAATTTTAAAATTGTGGCAATTTTTTTTTTTCCAGATATTTTCAAATATATACTTTTTGCTGACGTTTTGCTTGGTTTTTAACCTATAATTGTGTCTTGCAGGAGGCCTTTGGATTCATTGAACGAGGGGATGTTGTGAAGGAGATCTTCTTCCACTACAGTGAGTTTAAAGGAGATCTGGAGGCTCTACAAGCTGGAGATGATGTGGAATTCACCATTAAAGAAAGAAATGTAAGCAATTGGTGAAGAATTGTTTTTAAAAAGCAAAATATTTGTATTGATGTTCTATTGGTCTTTGGTTAGTAACTAAAACTCACTGATAAGATACTAAATATTTTACTATCGAACACTGAGTGAAATTACTGTTCATGAGATGCATTGCCATTTCAAAGAGCTGTATGGAGGTTGTTTCTGTGTGTGTCTCATAGGGCAAGGAAGTGGCCACAGATGTGAGACTGTTGCCTCAGGGCACTGTTATATTTGAGGACATCAGTATTGAGACTTTCGAGGGCACTGTCACCAAGGTTATTGCCAAGGTCCCCACCAAGAATCAGGTTTGTGAATCAGCTCTTGCCATTAGTCTTCTCAGACTCCCTCAATAACATTACCATATAGATTCTGCTTGCATTTTAAATTGAATAAGACTCCATTTGTCTTTCTCAGAACGACCCACTCCCTGGGCGAATCAGTGCTGGAATTAATTTCACTGACAAAGAGCTGCTATTTGGGGAGAAGGACACCAAGTCCAAAGTGACGCTGCTGGAGGGCGACCATGTCCAGTTCAATATATCCACCGATCGTCGGGACAAACTGGAGAGAGCGACAAATATCGACATCCTCCCTGACACCTTCCATTTCACAAAGGAAACCCGTGAAATGGTGCGACCGCAGAACTTTGTCATTGTGGTTACTTGCAAGGCTGTTTTACTTTTTGCTAATGTTGTCTGTCTCTTTCCTTATGTTTTTGTGCAGGGTGTGATAGCTGCCATGCGTGATGGTTTTGGCTTCATCAAATGTGTGGACCGTGATGCCCGAATGTTCTTTCATTTCAGCGAGGTTCTGGAAGAGAGCCAACTGCACATTTCTGATGAAGTGGAATTCACTGTTGTCCCTGTGAGTTCCCAGATATTGCCACTCCAGAATCACTTTTGTGTTCCTGTTTTTGTCTCAGCTTATGTAAAAGGTTTTTATTTTTATTTTTTTTGTGGGAAAGGACTATATTATACAGTTCAATGTCAGTTAGCCACCCTGTTCGCTGGATATTAGAAACAATCATTGAAAAACCCAGATTGATCAGCTGCTTAAACTATACACAAATCAGAGGCATATGTAAATCGTAATTGTGGTCTTACATTGACTAGCTTTAAATCATCCCCTCTTTCCTCTATCAGGACATGCTGTCAGCCCAAAGGAACCATGCCGTGCGGATCAAAAAGCTGCCCAAGGGCACAGTGTCGTTCCACACCCAATCTGAGCTGCGCTTTGTGGGGGTGGTAGAGAAAGAAGCCATGCCTGCTACCACCAACAAGAACTCCAGCCCCAGCAAGGGCAAAGAGAAGGTAGACTAACTCTTGACTTCATGAATCTACACTATCGTTCAAAAGTTTGGCATTGGCAAGGTGGTTTCGAAATAAGTTTATGCTCACCAAGGCTGCATTTATTTGATCCAAAATACAGTAAAACTGTTATATTATGAAATTGTTCATTTAAAATAACTTTTATATTTTATTGTTATAATGTAATTTTATCCTTCTTGATGGCAAAGCTAAATTTTCAGGAGCCATTACTCTAGACTTCAGAGTCAGTGATCCTTCGGAAATCATTTAGCACACTGATTTGATGCTCATGAAACATTTCTAATCAATGTTGAAAACAATTGTACTAAATATTTTTGTGGAAATGGTGCTACTTTTTCAGGACTCTTTGAATAGAAAGATCAAAAGAACAGCATTTATTTTAAATAGAAATATTTTGTGACATCGTTTTTACTGTCATTTGATCAAATTAGTGTTTCCTTGCTGAAAAAGGAAAATCATAATGACCCCAAACTTTTGAAAGGTGGTGTATATGCATTTGGTTTTAATGCATTTCTTCCTAAGAGTCCTTGAAGTACACATCTGTGGAGATTTGGTGTAGAACCATCAGTCATAATTATAAAGAGGGTCTTTGAAAATGGAGGAATTTAGTTTCTCTGTATTTCTGTTATTGATTCTACTTTCCAAACTTTTATATCCTGTATCTGCTTGTCTACCTCTTAATTGACACAAGCACAAAGTACAATAGCAGACTTTGAGGTGTTATAAAATGCTACTATCTTTTGTCTGACCTGCTATTGTCTTTTTTTTTTGTTGTTGTTGTTGTTCCTTTTTATTTATTTATTTTTTTTTATTTGAACCATGCTCGTCTTCATTAGAAAAAAGACAAGGTAGGCTGCTGTTTTCTGCATGCTGCCTTTCCTCCACAGTGTAGACTGTTAGAAATGTATATTCTGACAACATGATCTTTGAAGTATTAAGGGGATTAAGGATGAGATTTTACTCATTGTATTTTAAAACTTTTGTTTTTGATTTGATTCGATTCACCTCCAATTCAAACATTTTATGACTGGTTAAAATAAGTCACGGATGTGTCTAATCCACCGTATTTCTCTTTTTTTAAGGGTAAAGTTGAAAAGGTCAGTTTGATCTGTATGTCCATGACTGTTTGTTTGGTTATGAGGCCTGTTGGCATGAGCTGAGATTGATTTAACAGCCTTAAATCATACAGACGTGTTAACCTCATAACCATACCAACTCAACCAAGTTGTGCCACTCAGTGTGTGCATTCTTGTGTGAGGGGTATAACAGTTCGGTGTCTGTGTCACTCACACAATTATATTTTTAAATGGGAACCACACAGTTCATACACATTTTCAACCATGCCACAAATGTGTACCAAACCGTGGGTGACAAACTGTATGGGACCAGTTTTACCCCTTGTGTTAGTGTGCATGATGGCTAAATATTGTGAAGCATTAAATGTTTGAGTTTATTTATTTACTCATTGTTTGAATATTACCCATGCTTTGTATCTTTTTGGATGTTTATTCTGTAGTTTAAGGCTGCTGATATCCAAAGATGCAATCTTGTTTACATGGTCCTCAAGTATCTGCAGTCTGATGTGTTGAAACTGGCCTTCAGCACTGACACTAATCGAAAAATAAAAATTTAGTTCACAACTAGGGCTCATTTCTGTACTTTAATCAATCTTGAAGGTGCACTCAGTAGTATTTTCAGTTTCAAAAAAGTCTAAAATGAAATACAGCCTGAGTGAGTCTCATGAGTCCATATAAGTCTGAGTGCATTTCAGTTCTGGATATGTTAAATGTTGTTGGTTCTTATTTGAATGTGTGTATTTGTGTCATCACCAGGATGCAGAGGAAGGCTTGATTGCGTATGAAGACAGTGGAGTGAAGAACACTCTTCCCTACTATATTAAAGACCTGGAGGGAGGTGCTTACCCACAGGTTGGAGACAAGGTACATTAGACTGGCACTGTGGCTCACTGTTACTTGCACTTGCTGAATTTCTCCTTGGACTAATAGGGTAGTTTTTCAACTTGATAATTTGTTGTAAAGTAAACCCCCATGTTTCCACTAGGTGGAGTTCTCCATCAGTGAGGTGAAACGCACTGGACAGCAAAGCGCTGTGTCCCTCAAGATCCTTAATCGTGCTGTTGGCACCAAGAGGCTTCTGGGATACATAGCAACACTGAAGGATAACTTCGGCTTTATAGAAACAGCCAATCATGATCAGGAGATCTTCTTCCACTACAGGTAATTAAAGTTTCTTCTTGATGGTTTTGACTCCTAGTTGTTTGGTTGTCATTGTCATTGTTTAATCTGAATTGTGTGCAGTGAGGTATGTGGGGATGTGGATAACATGGACCTGGGGGATACAGTGGAATACACTCTCTCCAAGGGCAAAGGAAACAAAATCAGTGCTGAGAAGGTCACCAAAGTCACAGCCGGTATGTTGCAGATACTTTTTATTGATTTGGCATTAATATATTTATAACTGGTTCACGCAAATAACACGACTCTGTGTGTGTCAGTGAATGGAGCAGAAGAGGATTCGAGCAATACCGTGTTCCTGGGGAAAGTGGTTCGGCCCTTGCGCAGTGTGGACCCTTCTCAGACTGATTATCAAGGCCTTATTGAGATCACAGAGGAAGGTGAGTGAATCTAAAGCAGTGTTACTCATTGTTACTCATTACTCAAGCTTTAATTTGTGGCTCGCACGGCAGTAATACGATGATATGATCAATACAGATATTTCATAAAAACATTAAAAACAAGCAGGGCTATAACATAACCCATTAAAAAAAACACTGTGTCTACACCGGATGCGAGCTTCGCGATGCAACGTGACAAAACAACCCATTATAATTAGGGCTTTACGATTTCCGCGATGTGGAAAACACGGACGGAATCGTGGAATCCAGTCATAAAAACAGAACTGTATAACGCAGAATGTCACGGAATTTGTCAAAAGTTTGGATGAATAAATCAAAAGTAGGTCATTACACTTATATCAAATCGCGATATGGACTAGTATCTGTAAATATTAAGCTGCAAAAATACCATTTAAATATGAATCCTGCGTGTCTCTTTATGAATGAATGGCACAGATAAGTGGTTTCTTTTACTATACCGTCTCGCTAAATGAGGACATAAATACATGAACAACAGTCAGTGTCTGCTCTATTATTACAAATAATTTATATTTAAAAAATACCCAAAACAGCGGAATTACAAGATGGAAATATAGACTAGAAAGAAAAACTTGCTCTGCCCTTACGTCCATGACATTGACTTGAGTTGTTTTGGCAATCTTTCCAGCTCTTAACGCCGAATGTGCTCTTGGATGGTTAGATAGCTATGATGGGCTAATGTAGAAGCAAATAACTTTAAATAAATAACTTTAAAAAAAAACTTTTAAATAACTTTTAAAAATAACCCCCTTTGTATTGCATTGCATATTGTATGTTCAGGGATGACAGATTGATAAGCAGCATGCTATTTATGACTGGATAGCTCTCCTATTGACTTTGTTCTATAGGTGCAGCTCTCATGAAAAAAATAGTGAAGACCACTGCTCTAAAGTATTTTGTAATCATGTTAGAAACCATGATCTCTCCTCATTTATAACTAACTGCTGTTCTCTGCTCAAACACTTCACCAGGAACCAGTAAGGGTCAGAGTTATCCGTTCGGCATCGTTGGTATGGCCAATAAAGGTGATTGTCTGCAAAAGGGTGAGATGGTGAAGTTTCAGTTGTGTACAGTTGCCCAAACAGGACAAAAGATGGCCTGCAACATTATGCCTGAGCGTAGAGCCCTGGTGGAGTGCGTCAAAGATCAGGTAAACTTAATGACGCAAGAATGTGATAAGTTTTTAACTTAAGACACTGGCTAAAAGTTGTTTTTTTCCCTTTCTTCCCAGTTTGGTTTCATCACATACGAAGTTGGAGAGAGCAAGAAGCTGTTTTTCCATGTCAAGGAGGTGCAGGATGGTCTGGAGCTCCAGGCCGGTGATGAAGTGGAGTTTTCAGTTATCCTGAACCAACGCACAGGCAAATGCAGTGCCTGCAATGTTCGCAGAGTCAGGTAAGACTGTTGGGTATGAATCTGTCACATGTAATATTAAGAAATTGAGATGTTAAATATTTTATATTGTATTTTTAATTAATCTAACCAGATTTGTTTTTTTGTTTTTTGTTTTTTTGTTTTTTTTAATACAGTGAGGGTCCAAAACTAGTAGCAACACCTCGACCTGATAGACTGGTTAATCGCTTGAAGAGCATTACTCTTGATGACACCAATGCCCCCCGTCTTGTCATTATCAGACAGCCTCGTGGCCCAGACAATTCAAAGGTAAAAATAAACTGCATTTCTGTTTTACTTTTTTTTTTTTTTTTTTTTTTTTTTTTTTTTTTTTTTTTTTGTCTTTTTGCAGATTTTTAAAAAATATTTAAGTAAACAAAATGAAGGATTCTTGCTTCTAAAACTGCAGTCCAGGATACTTTCAGATAGGAAACTTGCCTAAAGCAATTGTGACACATCTTGATATTGACCTGTTTTGTTCCTACAGGGCTTCAATGTAGAGAGGAAATCCCGCCAACCTGGTGTTACTGACTGAGTACTGTTCACCCCTCTCTTCCTCCTCCTCATTACGGAAGAAACACCTTGAAGAAAAGCAATCAGACAGAGGGCAGAGGAAGGGATTTGTGTCTCTGTTTAGTTCGCTCTCATTTTCTCTCACCCATAAACAATTCACAGAGTAACAAAAACATCAAGACTTGAAAATTAGCACACACAATTCCCTTCCTTTGTCACGGGATCCCTTGCAAAAAAAATCTCATCTCATTGTCTTCATTGTATGTGTGATGTTTTTGTGTGGTTGTAATTTGAGCAAAACCCCCTCATGTTGTATGAGCGTGTGTGTGGTATGCATCACATGTAAACTTGTAAGGTTATGCAGAGGATATGACAGGAATAAGGGGTTTGTAGTTCTCACATCTTTAGATTGAGATGTGGGCACTGTTTGACCCGTTTTTTGTTTCTGCTGAAATTGAAATGCCAGGAATTCTGCACCTGCTGCTGTGTGAGTTATTGTTTTAGAGTAGCTTTGCCTGTGTATTTTGACTTCTGTTATATATACTTTATTCTTCCTGTATCACTTGAATTCTTCCCATGTTGAGTTTCTCACCCAGGTGAAGTCGAGATATTGCTGGGCTCTTTCTGCTGAGAAATAAAATGACTTTAAGGTTCTTTTCACTCATGTTTTCCATACCAATTCCATTAGATTTTAACATGGATCTGAAAACTTTAATAAATTTTCTCTGCGCTCAGAACCTGCTTATGTATGGTTTTTGATGTGTAAATTACTATTTTTGATTATTTTCAAATTAAATTGGCTTTTGTGTTTTTTAAAGAGCCTTTTTTTAAATTCCTGTCCTGATTTCACAAGCTCAATCGGTTTATGGGCGAGTGCAGAATTCCTAATGGCATCTTGTAGCCTGCGGTCCTTTTTATATATCTCTTTTTCTTTGCACATGTACTTTCTTTTTTTCCTTTGAGTTCTACTTAATGTCTGCTAATGAATAAATTAATAAAGAAAAAGGTGCCTAAAAACAAACAAAACAAAAAAATGAAAAGAAAATAAATTGGTGTCTCTATCCCAGAACAGCCACCAAAATGTACAAGCAATTGTAGGGTGGCTTTTTTTTTTTCTTCCCCAAGTAGAGTATACTGGTGTGCGTCCCCCCCATACCTATGGGTTGAAATATACTCTATGTAATGTGTGCTTTTACTTGGGTGGACTTTTTGAAAACCTGAATAAAATGAGCAAATGTGTGCAGAACATGAGAAACGGGGGAAGTGTAATAAGTAAAATTTAAAAACGTGCAAAGAAATCTGATTACGTGGATAGAAGCTATTTGCAGTGCTTCTTATGACAAATGGAGCTATTACTGTCATGAATATTCTCTGGAGCACCCTGGGTTTGTGTTGAACCTTAAGGTTCTCATATATACTTTTGTTAATGGTCTTGAATGAAACAATTGAAATAAACATTTTATGAGAATCAAAGGTGTATTATGTTTAATTATTTACCAGCAAAGCACTGTACAGAACCTTAAACATAATTTTCATGCCTTTGCACACTTTTAAATGAGGTATCCAAGAAACCTAAAAGAAAGGTTTTAGTAGTTTCAAAATGCCTAAACTCTGGTGCTTCCCAACTGTATGGTGATTTCAGAGCGGTGAACTATTTTATGTTTTGTCACTGATGTTGGATTCTGGCTCTGAGACCATCGCGTCCACCATTCCCTCAGGTCTTCTGGTCCACTTAGAGGAGGATTTGATATCTGATTTGCTGAAACAAGCACATATGGCAGTTTGGACTCCAGCGTTGTGACCACCTTTGCTCCACTATCTCCACATGATCCGTCTGCTGAGATCTGTATTTGTTTGACGCTTGTTTGGGCAAGTTTTGTCGCATCTGCTTGGATGTTTTCTCCAGTTTTGTTTTCAAGACCTGTTTGTTCCTGGGAGTTTCTCAAGTCCATCACTTGCAGTTTTTGTTTGCACTCTTCCAGTTTAGCTTTGCACTCAGCAGCTTCCTCTTTTATCTGAAGGAACTGCCTCTGAAGGTCTCTCTCAAAGACTTCCTCTGCCTTGAGCTCATTGAGCCAGAACTTGAGCTGCTCCTCTTCTTCTGACAGCGGCTCGGAAAACTCCCTGGTAGCTTGCTGCTGCTCAAGCTCAAGGATCAACTGGTCCGTTGATTCGATTTTGTGCTTTAGTTCTTGCAGACTGGTCTGTTGTTGGACAACTAGTCTTCTTAACTCTACAATCTCCTCACTCTCAGTCTCTCGCTGGATTGTTTGGACCACTGGATTTAAGGTTTTCAGGTCTTCCTCTGCACCTTTCCATTCCTCTTCCTCTTGTCTCTCACATACAGTGCTCTCATCAGTGCATCTCCCACGGTTCCCAAGGCAATTGATCAAAGGCTGATGCGCCACTACTCTATTTTTGTCTTTTTTGTCTCTTGCCTGCGGCATCCCAGAGGCTAGGGAAATTTTGGTTGTGTTATCTGAGTGCCCATTTCCTTTATTGCCCTCCTTGTCTTTCCCCTTATCTCGTCCTGATTGCTGCTTCCCGCCTCTGCCCAAGTTTTCCAGCCAACCCCATGCTTCCTCCATTAGTGTTAGTGACTTCCGCTTGGGTCTCTTCGGTTCCTCGGGCGGTGGCTCGGAGTGGAGGCAGAGGCGTGACAGTGGTGGGAGGCTCTGGCGGTGTAGGGCGACTGCCCCGCTGCCTCTCCGCGCTCTCCCTGTCCCCTCCGCTCGCCTCATTTGGGTTTTGGCCTGGTTTGTTTCTTCCCCAAGGGATGGACCGATATGCTTCAAAGTGAGCTGCACCTCCTTAGCTTGCTCACCATATTTCTCCAAGGACTCCAAGAGACGTTCATCTGGAGGCACATTACGTTCATATTCTTTGAATTTTTCTCTCAGAGTGTATCGACCAGTGCGACCTAAGGGAGAAAAATATTAAAAGTTATATTTTTGAGACCAATACAGATGATTTTATCCAAAGCGACTTACAGATGATGAAGCGATTCATCTTAAGGAGGCAATATAACACAAGTGCTAGCAATACAATGTTTCAAACATTGTCCAGAATAGTAGAAGATTCTTTAATATTGACAGGGATTTGGCTGTTTGGAGAGTCAGAACATTATTTTATAATCGGAACATTAACTATAATAGTTTACCCTTCTTTCATGCCAAAATTGTGTGACTTTTCCTCTGTGGAACACAAAGATATTTTGATATGAACTGTTTTTGTCCATATAATGGAAGTCAGTGGTCCAAAACAACTTTGACTTTCATGGTTTGGACAAAAAACACAGACATTTTTCAAAATATCTTCTGATACGTTCCACGAAGTAAATAAAGTTGTACAGGTCATGACAGAATTTTTATTTTGGGGTGAACTGTCACTTTAAGGCCTTTAAGAGCATTTGACTTTCTTATAAATGTTCAGTATTTCCAGCAAATGCCTGCACACTAATTGTGTTTTCTTCATGTTCTTGACAGTTGTTTTATGAAATAATTAGCTCTGAGATTTTGGCCCAGACATTTACTTACCAAGTGCCTGTGCTAAAGCGATGACCACCTCCTGACATGTTGTTTTCTCAGTGACTCCACAAACTATGCGCTGGATTCCTTCGACATACACCTTTACCTCCATTCTAAAAGAAATATAAATCAGATGTTTTTTTTTCTGTCTAAATATTTCTGTAAGTCTAGAATGTCTCATTCTGAAGAAAATATCAATCCAATAAAATGACTTGTTCTCTCCATTATAAATATTCACTCCAAGTTCACTGGTGTTCACTCAATAATGAACTACTGATCACTGGTTTATGTAGAAAAAAATGTAATATGAACATTCAGTAAGCCAATAATATAGCATTTTGAATATGAACAGAATAAATCTAATTTTTTGGCAAGTAAATTATATATCAAATAAGGTTGAATAGATGGTTGAGTTTATAAAATTAGATTATGCACTGTACCTGTCTTGATGATCAGAAATTTCCTAAATTTCTTCAGTTGACTCGTAATAAAATCCTTGCACTTAGATAAGAGGCAGTTCGGTATATGTTGTCCTGGTGTACATGGAAAAGTCTTCTTGCCATCCTTGACTTAGCTGAACAAGTACAAACCCTTCCCTTCAGTAAACATTCAGATCAAGACTGATAACAGACTTCGGTTGTAGATGTTGGTATGTGTGTTTGTCTGCACTGCAGTACATAAATTCCCTAGACAATGTTTTTTTTTTTTCTTTTTTTTTGGATGCTAATTATTTTGAATCTGAGTAAACATGTTTACATTTGACTTATACTGGGGCCAAAACAGGGCTTCAATTACTAAACATGCAGTATGTTTTCTTGCATGATTTAATCTCTTCTATATCTTAAAAATACTTATATCTTTGCAGTGAGATATTTAAGAAAACAAACTCAGACGGTTAAATAATAAATATACTAAATGAGCTACTATTTAGTTAAAATATATAGGCATTATGAAGTGATATATTTAAATAAAAACACTAAATAATAAAACGTAATAAATTTTATTTTGTAATATGAAATGGTATTTTGATGAACGTATTGTGAAAATGTTAAATACATATTTTCTGCCTTCATTTAATTTGTTGGTAATCAATTAATTCTTAGTATGTTAGAAAAAAATAAATGTAATTAATTTTTAAAGGTTTTCAACAAATAATTTCAGAAACATCAGACATTAGAAAGAATGGGGTGAGTTGTAACTAATAACAAAAAATATATTTTAAAATTCCTGCATGCATGTATTGTGGTAATCAAATTGTGGCTTCTGTATATTTGTTTTCTTTAAAAGTGGTAAAAAAATAATCTTTAAAATAAATTATACAAGATACAAAAACATAAAAGGTTATTATTTAAAAAAATGCATTGTGGAAAACTGCATACTGGTTACAGGCCATCTAATATTTAATACATTGCCATCTAATATTAAGAGCAGTAGTATTTTGAATAAACGCAGGTGTAAAAGACTTTTATTTTGAAAACCTATGAGACGGACAAAAATAAGGTCAGTGCTTCACACATGCATTCAGCTTGAGTCTGTCGTCCGACGTTGTTTGACAGATAAACATGAAGATTGTAACATGGAACATAAACGGCATACGAACGTTTAAAAATAGCATCAAGAAAATTCTGGATTCATTCGATGCCGATATAATCTGCGTCCAAGAGACTAAAGTTACCCGTGAGTGTTATAAAGAAACGCGGGACTTTGAATGGGTTGATAAAGCACATGAGCCCTATTTTTAACCATTTAATAACTTTAACAACTCAGCATACTTTTTTTTTTCAGGTGACCTGTTGGATGAGAAGACAGCAATTGTTGATGGCTACAGTTCATACTTTAGTTTTAGCCGAGGACGAAGTGGATACTCGGGTAAAGCAGCCTACAGAACCTTTAAACGACAGTAAAGTGACTTTAAATAAAAACTGGAATGTTTTCAACACTGGATACATGTCCATATTTTTTATTTTTAAAAGTAAACGTAGTCTTTTTTAGTTTTTTTTACAACCACTGTTTGCAAATGTCTGTACTGTTTAACTGTGAGTATGAACAAACCTGATTTTCTCCATGACCAGGTGTTGCGACCTACTGTAAGGATATCGCTACTCCATTCCTGGCCAAGGAAGGATTGACAGGTCTGCTGGCCAATCAGGGAGAGGCTGTTGGTTGCTATGGTGACCAGGTTGAGTTGTCCAGTGAGGAGCTTCTCGCGCTAGACAATGAAGGAAGGGCTGTCATCACTCAGCATCACTTCATGTAAGTTTAAGGGTCTTAACTTTTGGACATTTACTAGTTGTGAAAACAGTTTTTGTTATTTTCAGTGGCACAGATGGACCACAGAAGCTGAGCGTCATCAATGTTTATTGTCCCCGAGCTGACCCAGAAAAACCTGAGAGAAAACAGTACAAGCTCCAGTTTTACCAGCTCCTCCAGTGCAGAGCTGAAGCCATGTTGAGCTCAGGGAGGTGAGAAAAAGTTCAAACCCTCATCTGTTAATGCACACATACACACACAAAGTGCTGTGTTGTTCCCTGATATATTGTTTAGAAAGTTCTAAAGGCCAGCTTCTCTCTTTGTGTTGCTTTATCAGTGTGACCATATTTTGGTTTTTCAAAAAGAAGGAAAAAATTAGAGTTTAATACACTGATCCTATATATATTATCATATGAGTTTTTTGGTCACGTTTTATTTTAAGATCCAATTCTCGCCATTAACAAACCATTAAATATGACTTTTGCCTAAAATAAACTCCTAATTTGCTGCTTATTAATAACTTGTAAGGTAGTTTAGGTATTGGGTAGGATTAGGGATGTAGAATAGAGTCATGCAGAATATGTGCTTTATAAGTACTAATAAACAGCCAATAGACATGCTAATAAGCAACTAGTTAAGAGTGAGAATTGGACCCTATACTAAAGTGTTACCTGCAGGTTTTTTTTTTTAAAGATCTAAGATGTCTATTGTGTTTGATTAACCTATTGCCCTGTCACTCTTCAGTCACGTGATTGTATTGGGAGATATAAACACTTCTCATCGGCCCATAGACCACTGTGACCCAAATGATGTAGTAAGTCCTTTAACATGTTCCTCCATCATTATTTCAAGATTTCTGTTGACTCCAGTTGACTAGGCGTGACAATTACTAAAAGTCCACTGTAAAAGCAAAAATGCACTGTATAATGCAACACAGTCAAACAATCAGAATATATTTGCTGATTAATAAAGTGCAACGGTGCCCACTTTTTAGTGATGTTGTTTGCAAACATATGTTTTGCATTCTTTTTTCTATAAGGATTTTAAAAAGTCTAGTTGATGGCTTCAACAAAAACATACACCATTGATTAACAACCTCGTAGTACGCAGTAGGTCTGTCTGCAGTTTATAAGGTATTATTAAAATTAATTTCCGAATGGAGAAAATCAATGGGATTTTTATTTCAGGCACCCAACTGTTTCACTCTATGTAATGATATATGGAACGGTATTTCCAATGGACCAATGAGATTTCATTGTGGGCGGAGTCACCCAATGTAACACTGTAGAAATAGAAACTAGGTAACCAAGTTTAAGGTCCACGCAGTTGGCCCAACGAAGGTATCCAATGGTGGCTGAAGGTTTCCTGTATGTTCGGTCTTTTCAGTGTGCAAAGTTATTTAATTTAAATTAAATTGTAATCTGACTCCATTTTATTATGACCTCAAATTTAGGTTGTCATACGTTGGTTATTTGTCTATTTCTAATTATTATTATTATGAACTTTTTATATTATATTATTATTATTATTATTATTATTATTATTATGAATATAACTCTTTACTTTATATTTACTCGTTCATTAGGAATCTATGTCGCTCAGGGTGCCTCACATCGGCCGTTTTACATGGACCCCACGATCACAAACTTGCCAGTGTGATCATTAGTCAGAGGTTATGACTGTTTAATAAACCGCCTCATGCTTGTCATTCTTTAAATAGTGGTTCTGTTTATCCCCCTACAGTCACCCATGTAACAACATAGTTAAAGCTCAAACAATAATCAGAGGTTATGCGAGTACTATTTGTATAGCCCCCAGTAGTTATAATAGTTATAATATAGCTACATACAACTTGAATAAAGCTGAGATAATAATCAGAGGTTATGCGAGTACTATTTGTATAGCCCCCAGTAGTTATAATAGTTATAATATAGCTACGTACAACTTGAATAAAGCTGAGATAATAATCAGAGGTTATGCTAGTGCTATGAAGTATGCCTGAACCATGCTAGTACTCCAACAGTATTTTGTCTGGCCCCCATAGTTAATGCAGCTGCATAACAACTTAGCTAAAGTCAAGCAGTTAGTTAGAAATATAGAATCTCACCTGATGTGCCCGATGCTCCATCTAACCTGAGATGTAGTATGTACTTAACCCTGGACACAGATTTGCGGTAACATAGGCCTTCGCTTAATCTATTTGTCAGAATAAATCAAATATAATAATTTATTATTAGTCAGGTAAAATGTATAATGCCAATTACAGAGTCAATTCAAAGATAATCTAGTCAAGTCTATGGAACGATTTTCCGGACTATTTTCAAATAGAACTGCAAATTGTATTTTCAGTTGTGTTTTCCATATGTGGACACAAATTGTGACATAATCCAAATGCAATTGCACATCTTGCATTACCGTTTGCATTTTCGCTTTCACGAACGCACAGTGACTGTCAAATTTCAAATGAAAAGGAAAGTCTATTTGCAACTGTATTTCCCATGTCTTACGAGTTATGAGCCTGTCATATTTAAATAGCAATATTAATTACCACATTTGCTTTTTCACTCTCTCTGCGCCACGCATATAACCTGCAAAAATTCAAATGGAATCACAATTCCTTTTGCATTTGAATTTCCGATGTCTACTCTGAAAGCTGTCAATCAATGTGAGGGGGCGGGACTAAACTAAACAAGATTTGCAATTGCATTTGGATTGTCACAATTTATGCGTCCACATATGGAAAACGCAATTGAAAATACAATTTGCAATTCTATTTGAAAATAGTCCAGAAAATCGTTCCATACAAGTCAATACAAAACATCAAATTCTCAAAGATAAATCTGAGAGTAAAGGATGCATACCTGACTTATACAACAAAACAAAACAAAAATACATTGTATGGGGTGAATGGACACACTCTACACTATGGGCTCCATCTGGCTTGCAGAAGGGCCCTGATCTTCTTGCAACATTTCCTTAAGTACTTCAGACCAAGACCAATATCTTCCAAATGGAGACAGGAACTAACAATTAGAATTTGTATTGATCAAGGCCTAGACGTGTTAACACCATTTGGGGACAGATGGTAATTTGCATGAAAGACACTGGGAAATGGCACACCCTCTACAGTAATCAACTTATCTCTAAACTCTTAGGATCTGTACTACCTTTTAGTCTAATTCTTGTAAGATTGAGGCCATTGTACCAGACGCACAGAGACAATTCAAATGATACCAAACATGACTGTGCATATCTCTTGCATTCATGTAGAACATTACATTTTGCTATTGACCATTCTGAGTGGGCTGAGTGACAGAAGATGGGTGAGGGGAAGTGGATGGAAAGGATAGATGATAAGGGACTTTTCTCGCATCTTCTCTCAGTGAGATATGGAAACAGATGTCTGTATCTTAATACACCGTGTGTGTATTGTCCGTCTCAGAAGATCAAAGTGTCTGAGGTTCTGTAAACCTTACACAATCAAATGTCTGGTTGTGACTGTATTGGACAAAAGATAAAATTTACATGGAAGATGTATTTTTATTGTTTTATCGCATAAGTTACACACATACTAGCACATATCTGCTCTTATTACTGTTCTGTCATTTAGGACAACTTTGAAGATAATCCTGGGAGGAAGTGGCTGGATCATTTTCTGTTTGGAACAGCAGAAAAGACTGAAAATGGAAATACTGAAAATGAACATGAAGAAATTTCCCAGAAATCTGCCTCGGGTGGCAAGTTTGTTGACTCCTTCCGCCATTTCCACCCAAAGCGCTCCAACGCCTTCACCTGCTGGTCCACGCTCACAGGTGCAAGGCAGACCAACTATGGCACGCGTATCGACTATATCTTCGCCGACCACTGTCTGGTGAATTCGGCCTTTATTGGCGTGGGCATTATGCCAGAGGTGGAGGGATCCGATCATTGTCCAGTATGGGCGCAGCTCAGCTGTACCCTCCAGTCTAGTCCCAAGTGCCCACCCTTGTGCACACGTCACATGCCAGAGTTTGCTGGCAGACAGCAGAAACTTTCACGCTTCTTTGTCAAAGTTTCAGAGAAAGACAGGGTTTCTAAAGAATACAAAGAGAGTCTACCTGGATCACAGGATGCTGGTGAAATTTGGGAAAACTTGAATCCTGTAGTACAGGTCAACAGTGCTGCAAAGAAAAGACCTACATGTAGAGAAAAAGACACAAATTCACAAAAAGCCAAAAGAGGCAAGCAGATGAAAACTGAAAGCAATGCTAAAGGAAGTCTTTTAGCTTTCTTTAAGCCTAAACAAACACCATCGACCCCTTCCAGTGGAAACTTGAGCCCGAAACAGACAGAATCCTCTCAGGATAGTATAGGTAGTGAGAGTGACACCAGAAGCTGCCCTGGCGATGTGCAAACGGAGACCAGTCTTTCTGTGGTAACGGAGATGGAGACTGAAAATCAGAATGAAGTGGAAGGAGAATTGACAACCATAGACAAATCAAAGGACTGTAAGAAGGGGCCATGCACTGGTTTTTGGAAAGCGGTTTTGCATGGGCCTCCTCAGCCGCCACTGTGTAAATCACACAATGAACCCTGTGTCTTACGGACTGTGAAAAAATCAGGACCTAATTTAGGCCGGCAGTTTTTTGTATGCGCCCGTCCTCAAGGCCATGCCTCCAATCCTCAGGCCAGGTGTAATTTTTTTGCCTGGGTAGATAAAGGGAAGTAGAATAAACTCGAGGAATCTGTATCCATACTGTATATTTCATGTTTTGATTGTATGTTTTTGTTTTATATGTAACATCTTTATTGCGCAACTAACAAGAGATTTTAAAGGATGAATAAATAATGCTCTTTTGAATTTGGTTTGCTGTCATACATTTCTAGCTTCAACATTGTTTGACCTTCAGACATTCCTCTTTCAAAAAAATGACCCACATTTGGTTTTTGACCACTGAAGATGTGTATAATTTACCAAATTCTCATGGTTACATTGAAATCCCCATATCTCTGGAAATGAACCATATAGGGCCTTAAAATTAGGAATATTAAAAGAATGGTTTGTTAAGAACCCAAATCTAAAAGCATATTAAGATATCTTTAATACTTCTTGAGTTACAGTCACTCAGATTTTGGGGGTTGGGGTTGGACTGTCACCATTGGCATGTAATGCAACAAAGATTAAAGTATTTATTAAAGTAAGCAGAATTTATTAATAAACTTACCAATCTCTGTGTAAAAGTAAAATCTTCAGGAAACAAATCAAAAATTTTAGCTGGGGAATTTTCTGAAATTTGGTTTTGACAGAATGATGTCTGAGTTTACTGATTTTAAAATAAGTGAGCTGAGCAGGAATTCATTTGTTGGAGAGTTCAGGCCTCTAAATATAAAGGTTTTGTTGTTCTGGTAAGTACTGCGTGGAATAAATAACGCATTCAACTAAGTGTGAAAGTGCATTTAACTTTTTGCTTTTTTGTTCATTTTCCCCCTAAATTTCTTGTTTGAATGTGTTCTTTCTTTTTCTTTAAATTTTTTTCTTTAGTTTTTTTTTTCTGTCATTCTGTCTCTCTCTTATTTGCTCTTTTGTTATATCTTTAGTTCTTTTGATTTCATTTTTCTCTTTAACTTTTCTTTCGTTTCATTCATTCTTATCCCGTTCCCCTCTGTCTCGTTTAGTTGTTTTTTTTTTTTAAATAACTTTTACAATTATTTTCATGTTTCTCTCTTTTGCCTTGTTCATTCGTTTTTGCCGCCTTTTTGTCTTCCTTCCTTTCACGGTTCAAAGGCTTCAGGTATCTTTTATTTTGATAGACGTATTTCCGGTGAACGGTTTATACATCCTGTCATGGGAACTCTTTTCAAGTTGGTGGATAAAATCTAACGGTGCACTGAAGAGAATATCGAAAATAGATATTTCTTGAGGTGTGATGCCTACAGATACTCATGATGGAGGGGTAAGTTTATCAGCTCTGCGTCTTCTCGTTATCAACGGTGTGTGTTCTTGTTCGGTTGTAAGCTGGTCCAAAATGGCGAGTGTTTTGGTGACTTGGTGTCGCGAGCGCGTATGTTACCTCAAAAAACGCGCAAAACCGAACAAATTTTAAAAAGACATCAGTAGAAACTCGACAGCTCTTCTACAAAGATTCACGTAAATTAGATGACAGCTGACAGATGTGCTAAATAAATATTCAGAAGACGTTTAATGTGTCCAGTTTTACACTTGGTTACAGCTTAACATTTGAAGTACTTTGTGTCTAACATTATTTTTCATATTTTTTTTTTTAATCATTAATTGAATGCATTTATTAACATGACACTGGTCAGTTACAGAGAATGCTACAGGTAAACAACATTTTTAAATAATGCAGACCATATGAGTAAATTATTATTCACAGGTTTGTGATCTGTAAGATTTTTAAAAATGATTTTGGAAGAAGTTTGTGATGTTATCCAAAGCTACGTTTATTTGAAAATAATAATAATACAGTAGAAACCGTAATACTGTATTCCTCCAATATAAAAATACCTGTTTTGTATTTTAATGTAATTTATTCCCAGCAATTACTCCAGTCTTCAGTGTTGCATGATCATTCAGAAATCATTCTAATATGATAATTTGGTGGTCAAGAAACTTTTTTTTTTATCATTATCAATGTTGAAAACAGTTAATTGTTTAATAATGTTAAACTGTATGTATGTGTGTTTATGTGTATATTATGTATGTGTCTGTGTATGTATATATGTGTTTTGTAGTATAATGGAGTCTGATTCTTTTGTCAGTCCTTGTTAGTTCTGATTTATTTAGTATTTTCATAGTTAACAATATTAAAGCTAGTTTTGATGTATAATTTTTCTTCATCTTTTAGTGGAACAGGAGTCTATTACCAAGCAATGCCTGCGGTGGGACCCGATGGAAAAAACGTCATGAAGTTAATTCCTGTCCAGAAAGTAAACGGACAGTTTTATCAGACACCATTTAGTACAGAAAGAGACAGTGTGGATCTACAACTGAAAGCCTGTGCAAAACCGGCTCATCCACCTGCTGCCTCTTCATCTCAAACACAGATTCGGCTTCCATCCCTTCAGCCCATAGCAGATGGACGTTATGTCCTAAAAACCCTGCCGCAGGTCAGAACTGTATCTAACCACGTCAAAACTCAACACGGTAGAGCTAATGACCTCATTATTCACAATCCAAAGCCAGTGCATGTTCCTCTTTCAACACACTCTCTTTCCCAGTATTCAGTCCAGTTACCTCCTCAGCCCAATGGACAGGGCATGGTGGCGGTCCAAACGTTGCCTGTTACCGTTAAGTCACCTGTTCTCCCAAATGGTCATTTCCTGCAGATCCCTCCGAATGCGAAAGTTAGGACTCTGCCTGCCACTGCGCTACCACAGTCCATCAAATGCCGGATAATGAACTCTGTGAGTAACACCCCTAACCTTGAAAAGAGTCCCCCAACCGTTGTGCTTGTTTCCCCTGTGAACTCTGTGAAGCTGAATTCTGACCAGCAAGTGGTTTCGGTTACAAAGCCAAGTCAAATACAGAAGACCCTGTTTCAGAACCCCCCTGCAAACTTGCAAACAACTGTTTGCGTTCCTAAAACAAATGAAGACGTGAACACTCCCATTAAATGGGTTGTCCAGGAGGGAACAGGTGCATCTGCTCCTTGCCTTGTACCTGTAACGACACCGAATGTCAGCTCTGACACCATAAACGCAGTCAAGCACATTACCTCAGTCGGCACAGCAAATGTAATCGTGCCAAGCAAACCCACACCGCCTCAGACTGGCCAAGAAAAGATCACCCCAGGCAAAGACAACGCCCTGGTCATGTGCAACGGGAAAGTCTACTTTGTGGCAAAGAAAAATTCGGAGATCGCCAAGGATGTGATGATCAGTGAAGGTGGGAAAAGAGGGGTTGTCAGTACCTCTCCAGCCCTGCCTGCCAGTTCTGCTCTGGGGTCAAACTCTTCTAAGCAAGACCCAAAAATAAATGTAAGTGAAATCATTGATCTCTGTGATGATGATGAGGAGACGTCCACGTGTCTGGGAGGTGCCCCGGGAAATTTGCCCACACCGAGTCAAACTGAGGTGGATGAGAGCGATGAAGATTCTAATGTAATATTTGTGTCATATATTCCACCCAAGTCAGAAACTCATGCTGGTGATAAAGTGGAGAAAGCTGCCTCTCAGAACAAATGTGAGCAAGTTCAACACACAGAGATAAACGCAAAGTCTCTGTCTCAGAACAAAGGGGAAAAACCAGCAAATGCAGAATTGGAAAAAGATGGTGATCCGCATAATCCTTCTGCCAAAACGGGTGATGAGATGATGGATGAGCAGGTCAAGGAAAATGAAACAGCTGAAAATGTAAAAGATGTGGATATGGAGGCAGATAAAGACTTGGAGAGCAGAAGTTCACTAGGGACAGCATGTCAAGATGACGCAGCTGTCGCTGAAACTATGTTGGAACCACCCCAAAATGTCTGTGTTCAAGCCACTGATAATACTGAAAAGGTAATATACTAAAATTAAACATCTTCTATGTGAGTTTCAATGAAATAACATCTTTCAATAGGCTGAAATTTAATGCGTTCTTCTCTCTTCTGTCTCAGGCCTTTGACAGTCCAGCCTCTGATAAGAGGAGTCAACCCAAGAGTGACTGTCAGCTAAGAAAAGAATTTGGCATCACCTCTTTTGTACAAATTTGCTTGCAAAGAACAAAGCCGACTGTGAAGCCAGATCAACTGACAGAGAGACTTATAATAAACAAACGCACATTAGACGGCCTTCGTAAAGTGATCCAGGAGTCAAAGTTGCAGTCAAAAATACAGCAAATGATGCAGGCAAGTTACATATTCATGATCCAAATTGTGTTGTAATGTACAGTGCATGCCATGTATATATTTCCTACAGCAGCCTTTATCTAACTGGGGCTGCAGCCCACAGTGTATTACAGAAGATATTATTTTAATATATTTCCAAATCAGTGTTGTTATTGATAACTAAAAGTATTCAAAATCATTTTTTTGTAATTGATATAAAGATGTATTCGATGTAAATATAAATATTAGATAAAAATCTTAAAAAAAGAAATGCTTCCTTAGAAACTAGCTGAAATAATTATAAGCTAAAATGATTAAAACTAAAATAAAAATAAAGCTCAACAGACGTAAAAAAAAAAAAAAAAAACTACATAAACACATAAAATAAAATGTCTGAAATGTAAACTAAAATTAAACTTGAAATATAAAAATAAAAGCTAATTCAAAATTTTAATCCTTATTATAATAATATATAAATAGTACTAAAATAACAGTTCAGATATATATTTTAAATATTTTGTGAACTAAATACAACTTTTTTTTCTTCTGCCCAGCTCTTACATGTTTCTCTCTTTCCTATCTGAAAAGTAAACTTAATGGAACAAGCTATTTAAAAAAATAAAAATCTCACGTCAGCCTTTTTTTCACTTGTTTTGGAGGAATTATGAGTGTGGGAGTAACTGCATTGATTCATTTCATGACATTTTGTTCAACTGATAGGTTCCCTACACAAAAACAGAGGAGGATGAAGGCCTGGAGGTCAAAAGAAAAAAGCAGGAGCAGGATGGGAGTCAAGATAATCTCTCTCTATACTCCACAAACACTTCACCTGCTTCTAAATGTTCAGTTGTTCCCATTGAAAACAGTTTGGCTTGTCAAGAAGAGGTTTGTTCACCAATAGAATCTACAGTCGATAAGGTTTATATGCAATCTGAAATGCCAGCAGATTGTACTGGTAACTCATTCTGTCTTACTCCCTCATCTGAACAAAAAACAAAACAGACTTCTAGTCATCCCTCATCACCTTCCTCTAAAAGGAAGACCCCACCCCGATCTAAAAAAGTTAAGGTGTGCACGGCCTGTCCTTGTGGGACTGTTTTGGGGGCTGCAGAAGCCACGTCATCCCTCCATTCACAAGACAAACCGAATCCATGCACTGCTATTGAGTCACACAAAGGGACAAGAAAAAACGGCTTAAATAAAACCCCAGGAGAGAGTCGCCAACCTCAGAAACGTCAGCTAAAAAATCAAGATCCTGTTAAGAAAGCAGGGAAAAAACGGTCATCAAAAAATCCATGTGAAGACAAAGCTCTGTTAGAAAGCTCTACTAGTGACAACATCTCACCTAGTAGTTCAGTGAATATTACATCAAGTGCATCCTCTTCATCCAGTTTGCAGGTCAGCAACAACCAGATTAAACTGTCCTCAATCAGAACAGAATGTGATAACATGACAAGCAGCAACACAGATGCTGAAACTGAAACATTCTTGAAAACACAGCAAGGTCCTCAAATAGACAAATTTCCAACACAGTCACTGTACACGTTAGAGACACTGGATGCTGAGGAGATAAAACGGCGTGAGAGAATCAAACGTTTGAAGGATCTCCTGAAGGAGAAGGAGGCTGCGCTGGAGCGGATGCAGAGGAACATGAACATTTAGTCATGGCTCTGTGTTTAAAGACTTTAAAAGCTGTACACTGCATGACAGACTGAATCTGACTGGGAAAACCACCAATAAATGTACAAGAAAAAATGTATATTGTTTGTACACAGTTTATTTACTAGCTGTTTTCCCTTTTTAATGTTCACCAGATCTGTGTCATGATATATTTTATTCAGTCTTTGGTTTCCTAAGCAGTTTGTGCTGTTTGTCTTATAGTTCTTTTTAGTACGTTTAAGCAATTTAAGATGTCGTCATATCATACCATCTTTGTATGATTTACGTGCCTTTATCAATACTTTGTTTTCTGTAGTTAAATTTGTAGTGTAACAGCCTCATTTCATAACAAAAAAACAATTCAGTAAGTAAGTCAATGCACTGTTGGGAATCTTGTTTGCTGTCTAGCTGAAACTTTTTGAACGCAGTAAATAACATGAACATACTGGTTCAATTCTATTTTTATAGTCATCCATGCCTACTAAACTTGGAGAATGTTGCTTGTTACCTTGCTAAATTACGATTTTATGCTTTAGATCCCTTAAAATTGTTTTGGTCAGAATTGTAGTTACTTTTTAAATTCTTAACCTCTAAATGTATGAACCCATGTTCAGCTTGTCATGCTGGATCACAATGCTTGTAACAAAAACACGCTGGAAAGTGTTATCAGATTCTTAATGGTGCAAATGATTTGAAAATGAACATCAGACACTGGATTTGCCATTAACCTTTTATTTGTAGCTATAATAGCATATTTTGTGATGCAACAAAGGTTCTGTTGTGTTATTCATAAGTAAAGGCAATATTACATTAAAAATCAATCACCAAAAAGTTACTGAAACACCTGTTGATGAACAAGGAATATCTTCAGAATCTGTTTCCAATATTGTCAGTCTCAGTAAAATGACATTAATTCTTTAGAGGGATTCTGTTTCACAAATAATTTAACATCCGTTCATTTTGTATTTCAAGTGGCCAGATTGGGGGAACTGATTTGGAGGAGATGCGTTTAGGCACGCAAACACAATAGAAGGGGGTTTTATTTAGGGTGATCGTTTGAGTGTTTTTTCTAAAGGCACACTTGTTTTTATGTTTATGTTATGAAGCACCACCAAAAGCAATAGTTTCTAAATAATAATGCCACTTTAAAAATGTGGTAGCCACAGGCAGCCATGTTAAAAGAGTATTTCCAATAACAAATGGATAAAAAGGTCATGAAATAAATTCACTCTTTACAACTTTAAAGACATGAAGCTTTATTTGTAAGTGTTTATGCTGTCACTCCAAACAAGATGATGCATTGTAAACACTGAATTATTTTAATACGCTATAGTGGAATATAGTAAGAGGTTCATATTGTTTTAGTTATTGTACACTCATATCAGTTTATGCTAATGATCTGATATATATGCTCATGTTTAATATTTCCTTGGCTAATATTACATGCATAATGACGACTTGTGTCAAGGGTGTGCAGTACACACTAGTCAGCAATTTCTGTACTATGCTGGTTATTATAAACAACAGCCTAAAGTAACTATTAAGTTTGGCTGTCAGTTAGTGATGCCCTCTGTCGGTGGAGAACAGCAATATGACTTCAACACCTCCAGTGGTTTCAGGGCTGGCTGGCAGTTCAGAATTCTATGAGTAATCCAGTCATACATATAGATTAATGGTACAGACCTTTCATCAGAATTTCTTTCATATAGATCCATCCAAAAAGAAATGTAAAATCGAAATGAATTAATGGCATGGTATTCTCCACAAACTGTTGCATGTATATCAGCATTTCAGAATGTGGCTACTCAAAATGATGCTACCTGTTAAGTGCCCTGCGCTGAGGCTTCTGGATAAACATCACTTTTTTCTTTCACTACACATGAGAGAAAAGACAAAACAAAACAAAAACAAAAAAAACCTTTGAATTTTAAATGTACGTTGTTTACAATGTAACGACTTATTTTACAAAAATTGAGGCCTTTATCAAATCAGGTCAATTAAATTAACCACACACGGTCATATATAGGTACACATTTTTAGAAGTTCATCAATATATTTAAAATGACAAAAGGCTGCTGCTACAAAAAAAAAAAGAAAAAAAAAAAGTTTGGACTTGTCCACAAATCAAGTCAAGGTCAAGGTCATTTTATTTCTATAGCACATTTAAAAACAGCTAGTGTATACCAAAGTGCTGTACATTTGCTAATAAAGTAAATATAGAGATTAAGAGAATAAAAAGAAAAGACACAAAAAACACAATCAATACAAAAACACATTAAAATACACAAACAGATTTTATCCAAGTTAAAATAAATTGTGTCCACTTACCATTATTGGCCTTCTGAACTTCAGAGAATATAATTCTGTAGATTACCCCTAAGGAATCTGCAATTAAATCTACAAAACCGTATCTTTCCTTTGGCTTCTGTTCACATGTGACATCTTTTACAGGACTGCCATCTTCTGTCTGAATCTCATTTCTTGCTTCACAGCTTAAGAAAAATTATGACAATAATGAATGAATAACAGAGAGAAATTCAAATCAGACACAGCACAAATAACACTTCACTTACTCTGTCCATTTGGTGCAGTTCAGCCCTGATGGAGAATAAAACCCAGGAGCACAGTCCACACATTCTGTATCTGATGCTTTTGTCCCTGCAAGCAGATACAGAGACCAAAAATATCAGAATTACACCTTAAAATCTGGGAAGACTGAAAAATGTTATAGACTTACATAATGCTAAATCGAGAAACATACCTGGTGTTTTTGTTTCTTGCCCTGGTCTGCAAACACTGTGTTTTTCAGCATAAAGGCACAATGAATTGGAGAAGCGAACGCAGTGATATCCATCAAGTACATCACAGATGGTGTCTTGTATTGTAGTGCATTTAATCAGGATGTAAAGACCTTGACCTAAAAGAGCACATTTAGCAACACATTCACATAGGCAATAATGCAAAATTACAAATTCTAAAGGTAAAATAAAAACACATGAAAAATATAAACATACTTTCAGCACAGTGTTTGCATGAGAAGCACCGATGAAGACCATTGACTTCACTCATGTATGTTCCTGGAGAGCAGGGTTTGCATGTGGTACTTAAATCACTACTGCAGTCATGGTATATCACTGACCCTGCAAACAACAAATATTAACACACAAGACTATTCAAAGATCTCCCGGAAAAAGAAAAAATATTTCTGGAGTTCAGGGACTGTTGCAGCCCCTGCTGACCACTGACCACACAAACAACACACTGACAATGACCATACAAAACTAAGATGACATGCAGTACTTTCTGAATTCTTAGAACAATTTGGAAAGGTAAAAAAATAAAACAAATAAAGAAATCAACCTACAGTCTCCTAACAAATAAAAGGTTTCAATAGGTTTCAGCAAACAGACAGCTAAAGACATGCAATTTATACTGTTCCTATGAGCAAACTTAGAATGATTTTAATATTGTGCTGTATAGATGGCTTGTATTGTAATATTTATTGTATATTAAAATCAATTTCTGATAACAATTACATACATAAAGAAATACATTTTGTTGTCTTGTGTGTCAGCAGTGTGCAGTAGATACACCCATCTGATTTTTATAAATCACTTGTCCTGCATTAAATTAGCAGATATTGTACAATTCGTAACTATACTTTTGGGTTATGGTGGAATGGGAGAATAGGTGAAAAGCTTTTTTTGTCTTTGTTATCACTTATATTTAAATGTGTTTGATCATTTGTGAGTTAGCCAACCTATACTGCACATTGGACAACAATATCCGCCAGCAGATAGATATTCACTTGGGCCACAAGTACTTCCAGCTGAAAGAACATGATAAAAACCTGTAAAGACACAAAATCAGCATCGAAACTGTAAACTCATGGGTCAAATGTTTTCCTGCTCACTGTTTATTTAATGACACAGACACAGAGCACTATCAAAACACTCGTTACAAAATACTTCGACAGTTGCATGTCTAACCAAGCGACACAATGTCTGTTACTAAACTTTTCCATCATAATCAGCTGATTGTCTTGATCACAACACCATCATATACAGCTAAACTTACCTACTGCGTAAAAATACAGAATCGCCCTCATGTTCACTCCTTCCACTGTTGCGAAGTTCTGCTTCTTCTTTTTATTGGAGATTGATAAACCAACTTTTGGTGCATTACCGCCCCCACCAGAAAGAAAGAAAGAAAGAAGAGAATATATATATATATATATATATTTTTTTTTTTTTTTTTTTTCTGTCAGTTTTAGTTCAGTAATTGTATTTTTTCCATGTGCTGTAGTATAACATGTTCAACGGTCTCTTTTTCATTACAGAAATTGCACAAAAAATGCTACAGAACAACAGCTGTTCACTAAAATGTAACAGTTGCAGTAGTGTATTTAGACCATTTGTTCTTTTTTATTGTCTGAACACATTATATGCTTTGCGAAAATGTTAACCTTCCTAAGCTACATTTGAATGTTTTTTTTTTTTTTGCAGCATTTTCATTAAGACTTCTAATTCATTCTTAAAGTATTAAACATGTTTTACATACAATTCAGTAGTAGTATGTGATTGACCCAATTTTTGCAAAACGGTGCAATAAACAAAAAGCACAATACATTCTGCTAAAATCTAATACATAAATCGAACCATTCTGTTTTAATGAAATAATGACTTAATTTTTGAGATTTAGCCTAATGCATTCTTCTCTTTACTGTCTCAACTGACAGAGAGACTTATCATAAACAAACGCACATTTTAGGGTGACCAGACGTACCCTATTTTCCAGGGACAGTCCCGGTTTTTGGTGTCCTGTCCCTGACTGGAGCTGTCCCAGGACATTTCCCCGTTTTACAGCACGTTCAAAACAACCTGCAAATACACTGTAAAAGCCCGACCAATACAGCCAGCTGGCAAGCGTATGATTGATTATTTTCACCAGCAGAGCTATAGTTACTGGTTACTTCCACAATATTACACATTCCTGAAACTTCCGCCGTCACAACTCGATATGAATAATATAAAAAAATAATAAACAATCAATTACACTTGCACAATTACATTTGCAGAAAACACACACTTTGTGGTCACAATGAGCCTAAAATGCTAAATAATAAGCTTGATTAGGGACAGAAAAGATTTCCAAAAGCATAAACGTAAAATTTGAAAAGTACTCAGTACTCAGTTTGTGAAAATGTTAAATATACCGTTATAAAATATTAAACATATCCAAAAAAACAAGTTGTTTTGGTACAATATAGCCTACAATCTAAATAAATTTCCCTTTTGCTTTACACAATGATTGGATAGAGAAGTGTATTCATAATTCATATAGTAGCCTATTGATATAAAACTAAATTTCTTCCAGAAATGTTGCTTGTGGCTTTATTTTAAATATTACTTTATTTCATGTGCCATATGTTAGAAAGTGTTGTCAAATCATAATAGAGCAAATAATTTGAAGACCAAAAACTGTAAAGACCAGAGTGTTGATTCACCATGAACATTTTATTTGTAGACATGATTAGGATGCTTCAAACACTAATGCAAACATATAAAGCTGTTAAGATCTAGGAAACTAGTTTCCTAGATTGAAATTACACACACTGAATGTTACATTATCACTGTGTTGTAACTAAAGAAAAATGACTGATCAGTAGCCACATTCTAAATGTCATTACAATTCAGTCTTAGCAATTCAGTAATGTGAATTAAAGCTCTTTTTTTCCTGATTTAACTGGTCTTGTTATAGAACTTTCAACATCCAGAAGAAATAAAGTAGTTTTGAATACCAGCACAACTTGTTTCTCAGCTTGATAGATGATCAAAACTAATGCTATAATGCACTGTGCGATACTGCTAAGTGTGGCCACTGTATTGTCCAGTGGTGGAAAGAGTACTGAAAATTTGTACTTAAGTACAAGTACTGTTACATTGCTGAAATAATACTCAATTACAAGTAAAAGTACTGGTGGCAAAACAGTACTCAAGTACAAATTACTCTTCTCAAAAACTACTCAGAGTAGTTACTAGTTACTTTTTAGCTGGCAATATTTAATGAATTAACAAAAAAAAAAATCATTCATATCAAAGATCTATGTGGATAATAGCTACCTTGAACAAAACCAACTTTTATCTTATTGACAAGTACGTGAATTAGTGGTCAGGATACAGAAATTTCTAACTAAAATACCTTGAAAAATATCAATATCAAAGTACCCGTGAACAGGAAGTTGCAACTGACTTCAGTGTCTTGATGTATTTCCAAGTGAAACAGATTATTGAATAAAGGGCAGGGCTTTATTGTGGTGCACCTCCACTCCACTCTTGCTCAGAGCAGATTCACGGCTACGTTATGTCCATCACACTTCACTGCTTCTGGGTCCTAACACTCTGCTAGATGCCCCAAGAAAACACAAACTGTGCTAATATACACCCACGATATCATGTAATACTGAAAAATTATAACCCAAACCTTTATCTCCATTCTGAAATCCCAGATGGCCAGACAGTGATTCAGCTAAAATATTAGTGTCTGAGACACTGTGAGCACGGAGACTGTAGTGTGCACAGCAAATTTTTAAATGCTTAGCTAAAATATGTAATATTAATTAAATAGCGTGCATAAATGGCTGTTGAGATAGTATTCTCAAGTGAAATGAGTAGAGGCTTGGACCCGGAAACAGCAGTCCTTACGTCATACTTAACAAGAGGATTCTCCCCAAGCCATCAAACTGACGTCATCAGAGTGAGATGCCATTCCAGAGCGGAAGAAAATTTTCAGTTTTTGATTAAAGATTATGATGGGCTACAATTTTTTTTTTTTTCCCCCAGTGTATTGACTTGCACGGTTCAATTGTTCACCACAAGACTAGTAATGTGCAATAAAAAAGTAAGTAGGGTCATTTTTGATTTCTTGATGATTAATTTTCAGTACCATTGGCAAAACTACCACATACTGTATACTGCCATATACTGTAGATATTTTAATATTTATTTTTAAAAATTATTTCAAGCTTTGAAATTGGTTTAATCCAAGTCTTCTAAAAAGACACATTCGCTTTATATGATGAACAGATTTTAATATAGGCTTTACAAAAATTTACAAAAAATGACAAGTACACAGTCAGTAATAAAATTATAAAACAAATAACCTCAATTCAGTTGTATTCGAAAATATGACAACACTGAATTTTTATAAGCAGTGATTTAAGAGTTAACTGTAAAAGGCGGCTATGAAGCATCTGATATTTATATTCAGACAACAAATACGTAGTTATCCCTTTACAGTTCCTACTCTCATAAAATACGTGCACTACATGTTGACTTTTAAACCTTAATTTAACGTTCAACAACAGATATTTCAGCACAATGAATGTTTTTGCGCTGAATATTAATCTCTCTCTGACGCGCGTTCACGCGCCCGCCGCCTGGCGCTCATTCAGTAAAGATTTAAACTTAACGCAGACTGTCAGGACTGAACTTTATGCAAAAATGGAAATGCTCGCGTGAATTTGTGACATTTACAGATAAGGATATGACCGTAAATTGAAAGTGTTTGCGCTGAGGATGCACACGCATCTGTCAAAGCGCCTGACAGGGCAAGCCATTACACTAAAGCATTAACTTAAAGCTTAAAATAAAGAATTCTCATGTTTTGTGCAGCTTGGATCACGTACTTCTCCCGCAGCATCTCTTTTTCCTCCACTATTTTTAGATGCATTTTGGCCACAGAAATGCGTTATTCAGTGCTGTAACGTTAATTTGACTCGACCGGCTGAAGTTGGACGTGCACTGTGGGCAGACCCGACTAATCGATAATGAGAATCGTTGTCGATGATTTTCATTATCGATAATAATCGATTTTATCGATTAGTCGTTGCAGCCCTATTACAAAGCATCAACTTTTAACCATTAAAGTCAATTTTAGGTATCTGTATGCATTTTTGTCACTGAAACAGAACAGCCCAAAACATAAAGGAACTTAGATAATTAGATGTAGTGGACAGACATATGATATAAAACCATGAGATATGAAAAAATATTATCTAAACCGTCATCATAAATATTATAATACAGTTATAGTACAGTGTTACTAGCATTGTCTTCACGGCAATGATCATTACCAACTGTACAAATATCAAGATAACTCACTGATGAAGACCATATTTAACTACAACTTCAGTTGTTTTTAAACTGTCGAATATATCATATATACAAGCACACTTTTCAAGAAAAAAACAAGTGACAAAACAATAGATATAAGAAATCGATGTATACACTGCAAGCGTGGCTTAAGGGCCCAGAGGTGTGCAAGTACTTTTTAGGGCTACCCCTCATAAGAACCTTGAATAAGATTTTGTGACTTTTCAACATTATCCATCTGTATTCACAAAAAACAAAAAACAAAACTTAAGGTATGTAAAAAAAAAAAAAATTGTCTTTCAAATCTGGTCTTTGACCCCACTTGAAAATGAATGGGAAATGTGAAAAAAATCATTTGTCCAAAAAAAAAAAAATAAAAATAAAATAAAAATTACCATAAATCTGAAAATTTCCACACAGAAATGAAGGTCTGGTACTAGAGCACAAATGCGCACACACACACACACACACACACACACACACATGTGTGACTGCAACAGAGTATTTTTATAGAAATTGGCAAATAAAATCAATAAATCCTGCATAAATCTGAAAATGTCCACACAAAAATGAAGGCCTGATACTAGAGCACAAATGCAATGTGGAACGAGCATACTCACTCACGTACATACACACACGCGCGCACACACCCACCATTCATATCTGCTTATTGCAGTTGTTGTTTTTTCGTTTTGTTTTGTTTTTGTTTTTTTTTTGGTCTTGGTTTATTTACATAAGTAAAACAATTGTTTTTATTTTACTTTTTAGATTGAAATAAATATGTGCCTGCAATCAAGTTTTAGTGACAACTTGTGTGGCATTTCTTCAAATTTATGTGCCATTATTGCAAAAGCGGGCACTTCAAAGTACCTCAAACAACAAAAACTAATTCTAAACTTTGAAAAAAATACTGTTTTTATAATGTTTTTATATATATTTACAAAATATATATCAGAAAAGTTGTGAGAGGAGCAGTTGGTCACTTCCAGAAAAATGAATGGATCTCTATGGACCTCTGCTGGATATATATGGTCACTACACTAATCTTTCAAAAACTGTTTTTTCTACAAGTTTTTCTCTAACAAGCAGATGGCAGAATTCTACAACTAACACCTAGATTAATATCTAGAAACAAATTAAATTAAATTTAGATAATCATTTAAGTGATTTTTTTCATTAAAAAAAATCTTATTTCACATGCAAGCTAATGGTGTAGTTGAGGAATTTTGTGGTAAACAGGTACAAAAGTACTTCATGTCTCCCAAAACACAGCATTAATGTATAGATGAGAAGTAAACAACAACAACAACAACAAAAAGATATATTAATTTGTATGTTTAAAAATGTATTTTTTTTTTACAATTATTATTTCAATTTTGGGGTCATATTAACCCCAAAGACCCCAGCTGTAAATAGGAAATGCGGAACTTATGAGGGTTATGCTGCATTCACGTGCTATCGGAATTATCATAAATACGAGTTTCCTAGTCGGAAATTGGCCATATAAGGCCTCTCTAAGGCCGTTCATGTCCAATTTCTGACTAGGAAGCTCGTATTTACGATAATTCCGATAGAACGTGAATGCAACATTAAAACTTACTTTTGGGGCACTTGAGGCCGATTTCTAAACTCATATTTGTATGTATATGTGATCTTTTTCATTTCAGCTGTTTCATGAATCACTATTTACCATCAAGACGTTGACTTTGAAATACAACCCAGGTAAATCGTCACTGAGAAAAGAGTGCACTAGCCCTGGTCTCCCTGTGTAGTTGGCCCTCTTGCAGTATGTTATTTCAAATGCAGTCTATTTGTTGTTGTGTCAGGGATGACTGAGGCTTTTAATGATATTGCTGTTTATGCATGTCTACTCTGGAGCTGCTACAAAAAAAAAAAAAAAAAAAAAAAAAACTTGCTGTTGTTAGTTTGTCCTCCTAGGTGTGATTTTGTGGTTGAACCTGCTCTCATAGTTCTCAAGGTACCGGAGGACCTCAAGCTTCTCCACCACGTCAAGGTCACAGCACACGGAGAAGATTGGAATACTGTTACAAGTGGACCACTGAAGATGCAGCAGGTGGGCTGACTGAGATTTTTAGGAAATAGCTTTTTCTTCACTGATTTCCTCCCTGCAAACAAACAACATATACATATATTAGGTTTATTATAATTTTGCCTGCATGACTAGATTTAAGAAAGTTATTACTTCTTACGAGGTGTTATATGCAGGTTGTGTTGAATTTGCTGGGTTTGTTTCTTCAACAGGATGCTGTAGAATGGAACACCAACCAACATAATCAACATCCAGGCAAATCATTAAGACTTTCATGAACTCAAGGAACTCATAACAGAGCAAAGTTATTTTGAAAGAATTAAACATGTTAAGTATAATATACAGTCATGGCCAAAAATATCGGCACCCTTGGTAAATATGATCAAAGAAGGCTCTTAAAGGGGTCCTATTATGCTTTTTCACTTTTTGAATTTTAGTCAGTGTGTAGTGTGTATGTTTGGGCATAAAAAGATCTACAAAGTTACAAATCTCAAAGTCCACTCCAAAGGGAGATATTTCGTTTTAAAAAAATCCCTTTTCAAGAACTACAACGAACGGCTCGTTTGGACTACAAAGATGTTTTCCTGTATTTGTGACATCACAAATTGGTCCATTAGAATATCATTAAAATAAATCCCGCCTCCGGAAATTCGAATGCATGTTTCAAAATTGAAACCCGGTGCGGGTGTTTTTATATCACTGTATTTCTGATGGAAACCGACTATTTTCAGAAAATTTTGGATGTCATTTTCATTTCATCTTGCATGTAATGTCTGATAAAGCAGTGTTTGTGAGCGAAGCTCTGCTTTGTGTACAGCGTTACCGGGGAAACCTCGATCTCTCCCGCTCCAACAGCGCCTCCTGCTGGCAGAGAATGAATTTGCACATATATGCCGCCACAAATAGTGTAATTCTGTGGGACTATGGTATAAATAAATTCAACTGTATAACAGTTTCACAGCAATTCATGTTATAATGTTAGAATTAAAGAAAAATAAACATAATACATATTACTGTTGCACTTATCTGTACATAGTAAATACAGTTATTTTTAAGCTGTTGTTGACATCCTATCTAAAACGTGATTTAGCCATAAAAAACAACAACATCGTTACCACTTTAATATATCTTGCAATATCCGTGTGTGCACAGGTTCTGCGCGATCCTCTTGTTCAATATTCTTGGGGTCTGAATTGAAATGGCAATATTGACGACCTTGCTGTTTTGTCAAGGGGCGGGGCACTACTGAAACACCGTCTAAGCTGTTCGCCAATCACAACGCACTGGGACAGCTAACCAATCACAACACATTTAGTTTTTCGGAAGGCGGGGCTTCATCAAACCCAGAACTAATCGAGCCGTTTGTGTCAGGCTGGGAAGGAAGGTATTGTAAATGTAAATTATGTGAAAAATAATGCGATTTTCGAACCACCAAGCATGAGCATGTTCTAGTACACCCCCAAAACAAAATCAAGACTTTGTAAAAGAGCATAATAGGACCCCTTTAAAATAAACCTGCATTATTAATCCTTTTGATCTTTTATTTAAAAAAAAAAAAAAAAAAAAAAAAAAAATCACAAATATCTAACCTTTCATTGGATAATAAGAATTTAAAATGGGGGGAAATATCATGAAATAAATGTTTTTCTCTAATAATTGGACACAATTATTGGTACCCATAGAAATTCTTATGAGTAAAATATCTCTGAAGTATATTCGCATTCATATTTACAATTTTGAGCACTCCAGGGTGATTATGAACATACCATGGCTTCCTGTTTCACAGAAATATAAATAGGAGGGAAAACAAAGCTCAAATTCCCTTAATCATCCATCACAATGAGCAAAACCAAAGAATATATTTCTGATGTGCAGCAAAAGATAATCGAGCTTCACAAATTAGTGAAGTGGCTTTAAGAAAAGAGCTAGAGCAGTGAAAATTCCCATTTCCACCATCAGGGCAATAATTAAGAATTTCCAATCAACATAAAATGTTAGGAAACTGCCTGGAAGAGGACGTGTGTCTATATTGTCCTAATACACGCTGAGAAGGAGAGTTTGAGTGGCTAAAGACTCTCCAAGGACCACAGCTGGAGAACTGCAGAAAATAGTTGAGTCTCGGGGTCAGAAAACCTTAAAAAAATAAATAAATAAATAAAAATAAATAAATTGTCCAACAGCACCTACATCACCACATGTTGTTTGGGAGGGTTTCAAGAAAAATTCTCCTAACTCATCCAAAAACAAACTCCAGCATATTCAGTTATCAGACACGACTGGAACGTCAAATGGGACTGGCTTCTATGGTCAGATGAAACTAAAAAATGAGCTTTTTAGCAGCAAACACTAAAGATGGGTTTGGTGAACACAGGGATAAAAAGTACCCCATGTGTACAATGAAATAAACTGCTGTCTTTTTGATGTTGTGGGCCTATATTTCTGCTGGAGGTCCTGGACATCTTGTTTAGATACATGGCATCATGGATTCTATCAAATACCAACAGATAAAAAAAATCAATATGTGACTGACTCTGTTAGAAATCTTATTTCTAGGCCATGTTTGGATCTTCCAACCGTACAATAATCCAAACACAAACCTCAAAAACAACACAAAAATGGGTCACTGAGCACAAAACCAAGCTTCTGCTATGACCATTCCAGTCCTCTGACCTGAACCCTATAGAAAATGAGTGTGTGGTGAACTGAAGAGAAGCAGCACCAACATGGAGCTGGGAATCTAAAGGGTCTGGAGTGATTCTGGATGAAGGAATGGTCTCTGATCTCTTGTCAGGTGTTCTTTAACCTCATCAGGCATTATAAGAGAAAATTTAGAGCTGTTAAACTGGCAAATGGAGGTTTCAAAAAGTATTGAAAAAAGGGTGCCGTTAATTGTGGCCAATGTGTATTAGAGAAAAACATTTATTTCATAATGATATTTCCCCCCATTTTAAATTCTTATTATCCAATGAAAGGTTAGATTTTTGTGAATTTTTTAAAAAGATCAAAAGGATTAACAATGCAGATTAATTTTCACAGCCTTCTTTGATCATATTTACCAAGGGTGCCGATATTTTTGCCCACGACTGTACATATAGTTCTATAGTAATAAGTGATTGCCCTAAATTCAATTGTTGAAAAATGTAGCATCACACATGACATTATGTAAATTTAAAGAATTTAAATTTAAAGAATAAAGAAGGACTTACTTTAAGTTTACAACCTATAAAACACACAAAAAATAGAAATGTTTAATTTAGTACAGTGCCATAAACACAAACACAATCAGTTGTGAATACCAAAAATCTCTGCTAAAAAGAACACCATTTTATGAATATTATAGAAACATTTCTTTACCCTGTTAACAAACTTTGAGAATAACAAAATCTAATACAGAATTCTGTGATGTTAAAATCTTTTTAAATCAATTGTATCAAGCTGATCTCTATACAAGACCACACCAATATTAGCAGTTGACTGTGTATTAAATAAAAAAGACACATTTAATAATGATTTAACTCATTAGAATCTTCCATTTTACTAATCACCAGCAAAACTGCCAGCGTTTGGTTAGTTCTTTGCTATACAGGTTTCAGAGAAAACCATCAACATAAATCAAACCATTCTGATTCCACATTAATAAAAATTTAATTCAGATGCATCCTGCATGTATACTCACTTCTGCACATTAGCCACAGGTATAGAATCATGGAGAACAATGCTACAGCCACTGGCAGTATGAGACCATATCTTCCCCGTCTTTTCGGTGTGCATTTGACATCTTTAACAGAGGTGCCAAATTCGGTCTGTATTTCATTCCCAGCTGTACAACTGAGAAAAAAATAAACATTGTAAATAACATATAAATGCAAATACTGCAGGGAATACAAATAACGTTTCACCTACTCTGTCCATTTGGTGCAGTTCAGACCTGATGGAGAATAAAATCCATGAGGACAATTCACACATATTGTATCCAAAGTCTTTGTTCCTGTAAGCAGACATAAAGAGTGTTCTCATAAATTAACCTGCATTGTGGGTGAACTGTCCCTTTAATCACTAAATCATGAAAGAAATGAAGTATTCAGAAACAATACCTGGTCTTTTTGTTTCTTGTCCTGGTTCACAAACACTATGCTTCTGAGCATGATGGCACTGTGGATTTGAGTAATCAATGCAGTAATATCCATCAAGCACATCACAGATAGTGTCTTCTATTGTAGTGCATCTTCTCTGGATGTAAAGGCCTTGATCTAAAAGATCCCATTTAGCAATACTTTCATATAGGCAAGTCAAATAAATAAATAAGATTAAAAAAAAAGTATACATTTAAAACTCAAGCATACTTTCAACACAGCTTCTGCATGTGAAGCACTTATGAAGACCATTTGGTTCATTAATGAATGTTCCTGGAGGGCAGGGTTTGCATGTTGTACTTAAATCCCCACTACAGTCAGTGCGTACTACTGATCCTACAAACAACATACAAAGCAACAGTTATTCAGCTCTTACCCTTGGGGGTGGGAAGACAGCAGACCAGACATGCAACCAAGGTAAGGTTAACAGAGAAGCAAGTTCTGAGTGCGTTTTTCTGAGATGCTGTGGTTGGTGGTAAATGTAATTTAAATTTTAAATTTACAAACATCTTGCATTGAAGACATTTTTAAAATAGAGGTAACATGCAGGGCATGGGTGGACGCAGGAGGCGTGCCCAGCCGAGATACTGAAATGATACTAGGGTTAGGATTTGGCAGTCAGGTAGCAGTTTTAAACGAGGTGGGTAATAATTTGGTAGGGACTCAAAATTCGGCACAACACCGGCACATCAGTCAGAAGAAAAACAAGCAGCAATGAACTGTAAGCAAGGCAAGATTTCAGCAACGATGCATGAGTGAATAGCTTTTATCGTAATGTATTTTGTAGGAAAACTTAAGAGGTATAAACCGTCTTTTATTCATTTATTTTCAGTTATATTAATCATATATTACTGTTAAACTATAATAAAACTAATAAAATATATTTAATATAATTCGCAAAATAAATAAACAAAATATCTATAATTTAAAAAATCAAAATTCAGATAGTCGCTTCCGGTGTAGACACCTTTATTACAAATGAACACTTATTCAAAGTGCGTCACAACATGCCCCTTGATCGTTGTTAATAAAATGTGAAACAGAATGGGGAAAAGGGAAGAGGTTAATGTTGTACATTGTAAAAAAATATGTTAGTATCACTTGTTTATTTAAAATGTCCTACCACTGTTGCACATTGGACAACACTCTCCAGCAGCTGATTTATATTCACTCGGCCCACAAGCTTTTCCTAATGCGACAACTGTTAGGAAAAAGAAGACACCAATTCAAGTACTACGCCATTCAAAACTGCCATCCCTTGCGCAAATCAACTATGATTTTATTATAGGAAAAAAAAAATGTAGTAACTACTTTTTGGCGTATTGATTACCATTTGTACAACCACAGTTTGACTACAAATACCATGGTTAAACTACAGTATGGTTAACGTTAGTGTAGCAAAACCATGGCTCATTTGTGATTACCATGTTTTTGGGTTTATTCGTAGTAAAAACATGGTTACCATTTCCGTAAGTCATGATTACATTAACAACTGAATAAGGCGAATGTTTAACGATTTCAAGTTTCACTTTACAATGTCTTCCCTTTCCCAGTCGCATTGCACTGATCTTGGTCTTACCGCAAAGGAGAAAAACAAACGTCGTTCTCATATCGTACTGCTCGTAAAGTCCTCACCATCTTTGTCCTTGTTTTTAAACCGCCATTTTGGGTGTTTTTAGCCTTCAGCTTCAGTTAGCCGCGCCCAGCCAACAAGACAGTTTTAACTGTAGGTCACTTTTATCCTTGAAACCATTTATAGATTGAAACTGAATAAGGAACAACGTGATTTAGCCTGTACAGTAGTGCAAGTTAACAACGCGAATAACAATGTATCTACAATTACAACAAACACAGTATGACATTGCTTTAAAAAAAGAGGCTGTGGCGTTGGCATGTTCTCTTGATTTGAGTTGATGTTGGAATCAGTCCATCCATGGTCTGCAGATTTACTTTGCAGAAAGAGGCTGGCTGGCTGGGGTCTGATTTTTTTGGAATTGCTCATAAACATGAGATTATCATTGTCGATTTTATTGTTAATATTTAAAACAACATTAACAAAAGCAACATACACTTTTAACATTCTTAGCGTACTTGAACTGTGATATCAACATTTTTCTGTTTCTTGGGGAAAAGCCCTGTTGTGAGTCTGTGGAAAGAAAAGCATAATTAATCCTTTAGTCCACTAATGTGATTATGAATCTTCCTTGTGGTGCGTAACAGACACCTACAATATAAAAGTATTAACACTGCTAATGTTAATAATAGTAATATGTTAAAATTTTTATTGTAAGAATTTAGTTCTTATGTTTATTAGAGCCCCATGCTTTACGTTTTCAGTATATGTTGCATGCTAATAATGACACAATTACAGCTACAAGAACTGCAATTGTGACTCCAGCTATAAGACCAACTGAAGTCACTTGATCACATGTGGCATCAGATGATGTTGTTCCTGCTTTTACTTCTGTAAATCCCCTAGTCTCACATCTGAAGATTAACATGGTAATATTCGTATGTCCATTCTTATCAGAATAATTTTTAATTGGTACATACAGTATCACTAAATGCTGTTCCTAATATAAAATAAAAAAAAATAAATAATGAGACTGAATGAGATATAAAATGTCAATAAAGCTGCTACTAGGGTTGTAATTACTGGGGTAATCAAAAAATTCTGATAACCTTGGTAATTAAATCAGAAAACTGCTGTAAATCTGAAGAAATCTACAGCTTAATGCTGAAATACATTTTGCATGCATTTTGTCCCCGTTTTAAAATTCTATTCACCTGTTTGTTTAATATATTGTACAGGTTTACATTGAGTGCTCCACTGCTAATGTACACTGCTAATGTACAATGTGCAATGGAATCCTTCCTGAGGCTCACAAATTGTATCTGCAGAGCGCGTGCGCAGGCCTTTTTCACTTTTAGTCGATGGACTGTAAACACAAAAACAAAGCATTTATATTTATATACTGAAAGTATAAATGCATTAGACAGCACTTCCTTATTAAAGATTTATATTTCTTACCATGTATTACTTTTATCACTGGGCACATACCTGCATCACACAGTGCAGGGAAAACATGTTAAAAGTCCATTGGGTTCATCTGTGTAAGTTGATGCAGGACAAGGAACACATGTTGTACTGGTATCTATAGTACAATGCCAATAAACATGGTTTCCTGGAGAAAGAGAAAAAAAAAGTAAAATGTGTTTTTTTTTCTTTAATAAACTGACTAATGTTTAATAAACTATATGTTTGATCTGCTTTAACTAGAATCATAGCTTGAAGCAAAAAAGCTGAGTCTGTATCCATCATACACTACATGTTTTGTTGTAAAATCTCTGCCTGTCTAAAAGCTGCAAACTGACTCTGACTTTCAGCAACTAAAAACATTGAGCAAAAATCTGTCCAAAGGTTGTGTAGTGTATTCCTGTGTTTATTGTACAGAATCTGAAATAAACATTTTTACTGTACCAGGGGCACACATGGGGCAACATTCTCCATTTATATCATTCAGCACGGGCACATCCACAGAAACAGAGTTCCAAATTAGCAGCAATGATGACAGCAACAGTGGATATAATGGTCCTTAAAAATAACATGTCCGTATAAAGTGCATGCAAGGTTTATTTAGTCCATTTGAAAGTAAAGGAAAAGGTTTCTCCCTCAGATTTCATGAATCTATTTCTTTCTTCACAACTTCACATTAAACAATGAATTAGATGCCAGTACTTGGCATTCCTGTCCACTGAGAGGTACTTTAGGTCTGTGTTTTTATATGCATATAAGGGCTGTTTCAGATTCTTATTGTTGGTTCCTTGCCTTCAGATGATCAGTTTGATGGAGTCTTTAAATGCTTTGGCAGAAAACTCTGCCAAAGTTTTCTAATTCTGTGAAGAGTTTAAATAAATCTAAGAAGCAAAAACAGCAAATAACATTCATTTCACATGCAAAGAGGTTGATCAATTCATTATGAGTCTTAAATGCAAAGCAGCAAAAAAAAAAAAAAAAAAAAAAAAAAAAAAGGCTAAATTGAATTTTTATAAGGGTCTGAGAGAGAGAAAATGCCCATGTAAATATAATTTAAGAAGCCTTGGCCTCAGAGAACTAAATAAAATAATAACAAACATATGCATTTACTAAGACAGGCATTACATACCACAGGTGCGTAGGATACATGGCTGGATACATAAATCTGTTCATCAGCCATTTTAGACTACAGGGATAAGACACAGGTGTCAAACTCAGTTCCTGAAGGGCTGCAGCCTTGCAGTTTAATTCCAACCCTGCTCCAACACACATACCATGTTTTCAAATAAGCCTGAAGGATGTAATTAGCTGGATCAGATGCGCTTAATTAGGGCTGAATCTAAACTCTGCAGGGCTGTGGCCCTCCAGGAACTGAGTTTGACACCCCTGGGATAAAATCTATTCTAGTTGTGGTTAGTTCTGTGCATGCTTTCATTTTCTGTTATAGGGTTTACTTTACACGTAAACAACAAACATGTTAAAACAGATCCAGTCAAGCTCAAGGGTGCGGTAAAGTTGGTTTTATGTTAGACATTCGTTAGACAGTTAGATCTTTTCTTCTGCATTAATTTATATGTAATTGCATGGATCATGCTCTCGTTCAGATCACATTTAAGAGCACAATGTCAAAATTAATAATAATATTTTTGATGTAATATGATGTAATTGTTTTAAGCATCAGAAGCTTGGGGACGTCAAGTTCAGGAGTGCCTCAAAAGTGCAAAATCCACAATAAACTTGCTGAGATATGTGCATCATTCCATAAAAACACTAAAAACGTGATCCTTCTATTTGTTTAAATTTTTTTTAGCCAATTTATTTAAAAGGTATGATGTGTGTCAAGATTGTGTGAATATATTACAACTGGTGTGACGTCATCAGGGGCCTCATTTATAAATGTTACAAACACACAAAATAGGCATAAAATATAAGTACGCACTTTTTCACGCACATATCAGGATTTACCGTACGGACACTCTAAACCAGTGCTTCCCAAACCTGTCCTGGGGACCCCCTGCCGTGCACATTTTGTATGTCTCCCTAATCAGACACACCCAATTTAGTTCTTGCAGTCTCTACTAATGAACTGATGAGTGGAATCAGGTGTGTTAGATAAGGGAGACATACAAAATGTGCAGGGCAAGGGGGCCTCCAGGACAGGTTTGGGAAGCACTGCTCTAGACCATGTGTACGAACTCTTTTTCCTGGAGTGAGCTCATGAAGTAAACAACGATTTTAAACTCTGTTTTCATTTCGATATACACATTTACATTAAATATTCCACTCTCATTAATGGAGATAAGCACTGAAATTACATAACGTCATTCCGCAGAAGTTAAACAAAAATTATATGAATTTACACATTTGTAGTGGATGCGTTTGATCACTTTTCCTGTGGCATGCTATAATGACAACGAGGAGTGCTATAGGTGCACAATAACTGATCTTTAAACTAAACTGCAGATCTCATGTTATGAGAAAATATTTTTAGCGAGAACAAAGATCAATAAACTGAGCAATTCCAAGAGGGTCCTCGCATCGCGGTGCTTACGCCCTAATGATATGCACTTACTGCTGGATTTGGTTGTTGAATGGTCCATTGTCCAGTTTGAACAGTACTATAAGCTATGATGGGCTATGATAATAGCTTACTGTACAGCAGCAGCTGCATGGAGGTGTTGATGTCATGTGAAGGCATCTCCACAAGATTATGAAATATACCACTGCATTTGAAGGATACAACTTGAAGAAAACGGTAAGATTTGCACATTTCCTTTTTAAATTACTTTGTCAGTGACATGCTGAGTCAGACAATTGTATTCACACTACAGGCCTATCTGTTTCCACTAAAAATAGCTAAAAGATGTTCACCTTATCAGCAAAACTGCATACATTTAACATGATTTGAATTGTTTAAAACAAATGAAATACTATTTGGCCAGTGGACAAGAATGACATCAACTCTATTCTAAAATAGTTTTGTTTTTATGGATATTTTGATATATTATTCTAAAATATCACAAGGATACTGGATGATTTTGAGCAAATTAATGGCACAAATGGCATTTACAGTCCATATCTCATATTTCCTTAATGTCTTGCACTTTTGACGGTGTTAAACATGGTGTCACGTGACTAGGAATATGCATGGAAATAATATGCAGATGAGGTTATGCATAGTAAAACTAGGCATTGTAAGCTCCATATAGGGTGATTTCGGGGAGGAGATGGGGTGGAGATGCATGTGTGCCAGAGTCCTGCACGGGTCCTGTTTGATAAACCCGCACCCGCCCCGCACCCGCAGTAGTGAACCGAATACCCGACCCGTTATCCGACAGCAACACTAATTTAATTCCGAACCCGACCCGTTTGACATAAAAACCGCGACCCGAACCGCACCCGCATTAAATCTACATAAGGCAGACAAAACACCTTTATTTTATTTTTAATGTAACAAGCAATTAACAAGTCATTCTGAGTTAATGCGTTTAAAAATTAATAAAAACATTTAACACACGCAGCCCAACAAGTTAACAGAGAGACAGAAAGCAACATTCAACGTGTAAACAATATAAAACTATTGCGTACATGTGACCAATCTATTGTAAACAGGTCTAAAGGGCTTAGATTAATAAGCCAAATATGAGCTTTTCCTTCATAACCTATAAAAACAATTAACTTTATAGGCTGCATAAAAATATGTAGGACTGGCAGCAGTGTCGGGAGAGAGAGAGAGAGAGAGAGAGAGAGAGAGAGAGAGAGAGAGAGAGAGAGAGAGAGCACAACATCCAACGTGTAAAAACAATATAAAACTATTGCGTACATGTGACCAATCTATTTTAAACAGGTCCAGTTTTACGTTTCTAATTATTAATTTCGAAATCATAGCAAAAACTATTGGAACACACCCCACTATTTTAACAAAATTTTAACAATTTGACAAAAATATAAAATAATTGTTAGCGTTTTTATTAGCGCACATTAAGAAGCTTTAAGCATTTTTCAGTTAATTAAACATTGCATTAAATAAGCTAACAGAACAGCGTTAGGCCTATTTTAGAATGAGAAATAGACTAAAGCTTTTATTCAAACTGTGAATAAATTAACTACAGAAAAGCGAGCAAAGAGCGCTCCCTTTAATATAATCACTAGACCTACAGCTGTCAATCAATGTCAATACAGCTGTCGATTGGCTACAGTGTTCAGTGTGTGCAAACACCGCTGTAGAAGCCCGGTCTTCAGACAGAGAGCGCGAACACAAGCACGGGACGATTTGAAAGGAGCTGCCTATCAGCGTGTACTGGATTAAGTGGAAATAGTTTTGGTTATAATTGTACCCGCAACCCGCCCGTGCCTATCACCAGTCCGACCCGCACCCGCACCGCACCCGACACGTCAATATTATTCCACCCGTTACGTCAATTTTTGCGGTTCACCCGTCCCGCGTGCAGGACTCTGATGTGTGCACAATCATCCCCTGACTGGAATTTGTAAAGGTACTTTTGGTGCAGGTTCTGGCATATGCATGGTTTTATAAATCTGAAAACTTTTGTGCGTATGTACATTTTTGGGATTAAATCTATGGAGAGTTTTATAAATGAGGACACAGATCACTTGAGCAGGACATTATATAGATTTGTATATTTGAAAAATTCATTAAAATAGACAAAATCATATTTCCAAAATCCAAGTTGTGTATAATGTGTGACAGGATTGTGTAAAGATATTACAACTAGTGTGACGTGATCAGCTCACATGACCAGGATGGTATAGCCTATAGATTTGTATATTTTAAAAAAATTAATTAAAAACTGACAAAATGACATTTGCCTAAAATCCAAGTCATGTATGATTTGTTAGAAGTGTTACTGAATATTACAGGTGCCATAACAACACCTGTTTCTTCAAGCTGAAAGAAAATTTGAGTACAATGTTATAACAATGTAATTTGAATATCTCTTTCACAGCTTTATGTATTAATGTTTTCCCACTTAATATACGTATTTACATTTTATTTGCATGATGTTTTGCATATTTTCGAATCTTGGAATGCAGATCTTTTTTTTATTATTATTATTTTTACGCACTTTTGAGACAGTCCCTGAATTTTAAACTGAAACCGAAAGCTCCAACATAGCTTTTAGCCATCGTAAAATTATTTATGAATATAAATGAAGAGTCGACAAGCTTTTTAAGATCTATGAGTGTATCTTGTGAAATCAGTCTTGACTACAGACGATATTGCGTAACTGTTTCCAAAAACTGCGATAAACCTACGTCTACTCGAGAGCATTGTGTCACACAGCCATTATCAATTGTAAAAGCAAAGAACTAGACATTTTCAACAGAAAAAGTCTCACCAAAGAAAGAACAGGCTAGACCTCATGTCCGTCCTCTCCAATTTGAGCTGCTTTAATCTTCTCCCGTTTTTTGGGAGATATCTGCAAAGCACGCGTTTCGTTTCAGTGAGTCTGTTCACACTTCAAACCTGTTCTGCTGAAATAGGACCTAACGAAAACTGTGACCAGGAGTCAATCTTCAGCAACGTTATAGGTCTTTTTAGAGAAACACGTCCATTGGACAAGCTTGATATTGTCGCGAGCGTCTAAATGCTATATAACTTAGAGAAGAAATGAACTGATACTGTTGTCTGTACCAATAAGAACTGTTTCGTTATGTTTTAGTAGGCTTTCTTATTTGTAGGCTAAATGTAAGCGTATCTTTGTTGTTATTAATTACGCAATAATGTGTTGGAGATCCAATATTTACAAATGCATGATACAGCAAGGTAGGGTCACTGAATATGACAAGTCAAAATTCACAGCTATCAAAATATGTTACATAATAGGCTAACTTAATACAATAACTTACAATTTTGGCTCTTCTCTCTGTACTGGTCACAGTTTTCGCTAGGTCGCCGATTTCGGCACAACGTCCACTTGTAACTTTAATAGAGAATGTGACTTACGGTTTATGAATGACTGCTGACATATAAAATACTTCCAGTGGGCTTGGATGATCTTCCATTATGCTGCTGAGAGAATTCCTGCAATGTAATGAAATATTTTTGTAATATTTTATCTTAAATACATACATACATACATGCATAACTAAATAAATAAATAAATAAATAAAGACTTGAGAACTCTAAAGACCGCTACGATCAGCAGTAAAATCCCGTCTTCATTGTCTTACACTTACGTCGTAGCTCACAGTATCTTTTGTGATGAGACTCGACTTTAAAGTAGACATGAGTAGGAGGTTACAGGGAGGGGAGGACTGAAATCAGGAGAAAAAAATAGACAACCTTTGATCTCGCCGCCACGCGGTCATGTGGTTTACGTAGCTTTCCATAGTTAAACGAACCCACGATGTCATCCTGTTTGAATGGGTTTAAGTGGGACAGGTAGCAGCAGAGATTTTGCCGTATGCTTTCGGTCAATATTAACCCATAATGCTGTTACCTTGAGCATTTTTAATCCGATTTGTGTTTACCTTCGGAGGGTAGGGGCGGGGATTGCTTCCATAAAGTAGAATGGATGCATTAAACCGTTTTATCCCAATGGTCTTTTTCTTATTTCTGGAAGCTCTAAAAGTGTTGCTGTTGGATTTGGGCAGTAAATACAACTTTTAAAAGAAAAAAAAGAAGAAAAAAAAAGATTGTCTTGATTAAAATGTATCAGTGTCATGTGATTCGTGTGAAGATCCGGAGACAGGATATGCAGGGGCAGCTGTATATATTCCAATGAATGATTCTTATATTAAGAAAAGAGTTACCAATCATTTGTCAGTTTATGCTACAGAGTTATTGGCGATATTATTGGCCCTGCAGTGGATAGAGGAGAAGGAAATAAATAACAGTCATTGTATCTAACAGCTACTCCCCACTGGAAAGCATACGATCTGGCAGGTCATCTTTTAGGATTGACATCATTAATGAAATATTCCATAAAATGTATAATTTAAAGGTTAAGGGCATATCAATACAATTCATTTGGGTTCCTGCTCATGTTGGTGTGGAGGGGAATGAGAAGGTGGATATTCTGGCTAAACAAACTCTAAGATTAAAACAGGTAGATTTACAAGTTCCATTAAGCAAAGCAGAAGCTAAAGCATAAATCAGGAAATATGCGCAATAAATATGGCAGGTATATTGGGATGGTATTGAAACGGGTAGACATTTATATAATAAACAAAAACAAGTTGGTACTGGGAGAAGGGAGAGGAGAAACCGAAATGAAGGGAATATTAAAACTCGTCTGAAAATAGGTCACACAGGACTTAATAGTACATTGTTTACAATTGGCAAGCACCCAACTGGGGAATGTATTTATTGTAGTCAGCAAGAAACAGTTGAACATGTACTGCTTCATTGCAGGAAATACAACAAAGAAAGATGTCATTTTATTCAATGACTAAAGAAGGTTGGTCACAAAGACTTTTCTATAGCAGGTATGCTAGGGGAAAAGGCTATATATGATTACATCATTATGTTGATTAAAGAAACAAAGATAAGTGAAAGAATTTAGAAAGTTTATTTTATTTGTATTTTTATTTAATAAGGTTTTTTTCCCTTCTTTCCTCGCGTTATGTCAATCCCTTAAGCAAGCACGTATTCTGCTCCACACTCCAGTCCAGTTGGTTTGCCAACCACCAATAAACACCAAGGAAGAAGAAGAAGAACAGTGCGTTCCAAACGGGATATATCGCCCTCCGAAGGGCACTTCGGAGTGAAAACAATCATGGCCGCCATATTGAAGGGTCGTTCCAAACCGAAGTGCTCAAAACTAGCCACTTCAAAGGGCCCTTCGGAATGAAGGATTTCGAAGGGTACAACTGATGGACACTTTGGGCTCCCATGATCCTTTGCGCTGATTCTTTGCATGATGACGGCGCCTCCGTATGATGACGCAGAAGGGCACTTCAAGAAACAGTTGTTTGGTCCCCTACACCCTTCAACCCTTCGAAGCTCTCACTCCGGAGAGTAAACCCTTTGAAGGAATTAGGGCATAGGGATGAGCCCTTCCGAATGGAACACAGCAGAAGACTAGTGTGAAAGGTCACATAACCAGATCAGTTTACTTCCTGCTTGCACATCTAGAAGAAGATACATGTGTTCTGCTTGTTCTTGGTACAGTGATCAGTGTATGATCAAACTAGCTAATCAAGGTGTTCAGGTTTGCTTGATTATTACAGGCAGGTGTGTTGAAGCAGGCCTGAAACTGAAGTATGCATAACGGTAGCTCTCCAGGAGCTCTTCCTGCGCTAAAATATCAATAGTGCAAAATAGACACACCCACTCTGAGCTGATCGTATTTTCTATTCTCTAACCCATACCCAACCTCTTCCCTAAACCTTAACTTTTTTATTTTATAATTATTTTTTTTTTTTAACATTTTTACATTTTTAATAAAAATAGTTAAGTATGTTAATTTAGCTATTTGAATTGTGGAGACAGCTTGATGTCCTCATCATGTATTTCAAACACACAAACAGAGTGAGATCAAAAGCTGATTATGGGTAACAAAATGCTTACAGATTATATCTCTTTCCACCATATTGCACTTACTGCCTCCATTCATTGGATTTTAAATACTTTTGCTTTTACTTTTTAACTTAAATACTGCATTAACAAAAAAATAGCATAACATTTTGTTTTAATATGTGTATTACTTTATGTTAAATCATTTAGAGGTGAATATTGTTTATGCTGAAACAATAAAAAAAATATTATTGAACTAAATATTTATCTTAGGACAATCATTTCATTAAAAATGTTACGATTATTGTAACAAACAGTACAAGTGTGTATATTTAGAATTTTTCATTTCTATCGTGGGTCTTCGATCGGCGAACAATATCCAGAGGGTTTGACATGAGGGGCAATCCAATAACACGAGCAATAGTCCAGGCGAGGTGTAAACAGAGTCCGAAACAGCAGGCAAAGGGTTAATCCAAGATACACAGGCAGAAGATCAGGAAACAGACAACAAGGCAACACGAAATGACTAGACTAGACAAGAACTGGGACTAGAAACTAGGACTGGAAACAAGGAATGACTCCGTAGTGTAGCTATGGCTAGAAGAGTGATATACGCTAAACAATACTCAGCAATCTAAAAGAGTAAGTCCAATGCTTATAAAGCGTGTCTGATTGGATTCAGCTGAGTGTGTGTAATCAGTCTGTGTAGTGTGCGAGTCCATGTGGTGAGCGGGTGACCTGTGGTGGTGAGTGAACGTTCATAGACCGGATTCGTGACTGTGTCTGTATGTGTGTATGGCAGATTTTGATGGAAATTAAGATTGGATGCATCAATTTTTAAAAGAGATGTGCATTTCAATTGAAAAGAAAATCATAATTTAATAGAAAAACTTTTTTGGCCATTTTCCATTGCGGTACACTGTTGCCATATGGCAATGTTTTCCTAAATCCCCTCCCCCTCCATCCCCCTCCCCCTTTTCAAAGGTTTTTGATTTTTTTTTTTCTTTCAAAAATCTGTTTTGATTTGCATAATTGAAGCGATTTCATGTAATAAAAACTTATTTGAAAAAATATTTCATGGTTAGAACATAACGCATACTTTAAATGTTGAAAAAGTCTTGAGATGTCACTAATAGACAAAAGCAAATATTAAACAATGTATTTGAAATATGGGGCAGCATTCTCCATTTATCTCATGTTCAGCACAAGTCTGAAACGCATTAAAGTTCAAAGTAGCAGCAATGAATAACGCAATCCCTAAATTGATTATGTTGACATAAAGTGCAAAAACACTGTTATGGTTTCCTCAACACGTTAGATTATGTCCTGGATTGTTATTCTCCAGCTAGTGATGCTGTCAAGCTCTGTAGGTTCAAACTTGAGAACAGGGAGCGCAGAAAGTAGTTACAAAAGCTGTCCACAGCAGTGGCAAGGCCAGAAGTTGAAAAGTGAGTGGACCTTGGTGAAATACGGTGGACCTCAGTGCCTACTCTCAAACTTAAGTACATCATTTTACAATACATGAGATAAAAAGGATGCAAATTTAGACACCTACACCATTATCGTTTTTGTTTGAAAGAAGAAACAAAAAAGGAAAAAAGTTAAAGAAAATATATGTCTAATTTGAAAATAAAAATACTTGAAAATGTGATCTGTTAAGGATCATACATAACAGATAGTCTATTGTCATATATTGTTGAAAAGGTCTCAACAAGAATCATTGTTTCAGGTTCAAACAATACCAAGTACATGTAAACATTACAGGCTACACATGCGGCTTTTGGGCTGAATTTTGGTTTGTAGCTGAACCAAACATAAGTAAACCACAGTAGAACACATATGTTTATTTAGAGCAATATTCTCGATTCAAACAAACCCAAACACAACATAACACAACGTGTAGATCTTGAGGTAATCCTCATGGCATTCCATGCTGCTTTGCTAAAGCTGTAAGACATCCGGGATCTGATCGCTTCACTGTAATGATGATGCAGTGTTTTTCAACTTCATTTGAGTTTCAACCAATAGAAAGTGGATCTCAGGTATGATGGGTGGGTATAGTAGGTTGGGATGGTAAAGACCTGCTTTACAGTGGGAGCGTGCTTGGATTGAATTGATTGCTCAGATTGAGAGCTCTTGCATTTACCATTCATCACAGAATAGAAGTGGTAATTAACATGAAGCCCTTTAGATATGCTCATCAGCTGTTCATGGAGTCTTCAGGTTATTTGGTAGAACATTAGAATTTCTTAAGACCAAGATTAAATTTCTTTCAATATCAGGTCACACAATTGCATGTCTCCACTTGAAACAGAACAGGCAGCTGATTGATGTAAAGAGCTGAAATGACAAAATGACAATTTTGTGTAATGTGCTGCTTTAAAGGTGCACCAAATTTGCATGTTTACATTTTGCTGGTTCTTATTTACCTAAACAACTGATATGACGACTTAAGCCCAGAATGATTATTTTACATTTAAGCATATGGCAGACATTAACACATTCATATAAGGTTCAAAGCTCTTCATTCCAAGCGAGAATAACAACCAAGCCAAGATGAACAAAAATGAACCTGCTCTAACTTGTTAGCAACTTGCATAACCAATAAAAGATATATTACTCATCTGCACCTATTATATTAGTATCAAGCCTTTACTGAAATATTTAAGCAAAGCATAGTGGTAGCATTCAAGAAGGCAAAATCAGGATCTTTTATTTACTTTACTGTATTTATTAATTTATTTTTACTTAGCAAATAAATAAATCTTATACCTGCTTAGAAGCCTGTTCTGAGATTTGGAGAGTGTTCTATTCTATAGAGCAAGGTTGTAGAAGTAGAAGGTTCTTACCTACTAGTGTTTAATATAAGAGGGGTCACTGAGTCTGGTGATGTCTGTAAAAAGTTAATTTCGTTAAAAACAACTCACTTGAAACATAGCACAATACCAGAATATTATGAAATCTCTAATACCAATATAGGATTTTTGCTTGAGTTTCCTAAATTTCTCTATGCACTCATGTTATAAAGGGGTAACTTTTGCTGCTGTTCCCGGCTGTGATGGTATCTGTGGGTTTACAGTCTGTTTGCAAAGCATGCATTGCACTGTGTTTACAAAATAATTTGTGCCAAAACCGTTTTTGGCCAACTGTATATAAAATAATGGGTGCTAATGGATGGCCTTATCATCTATAACTAGGAGGGTCAAGTTTCTGAACACCAAATAAATGCAAAAATCAAGATACACTGAACCTCGTTTATCCCATAATAACATGTAGGATATCAGATCGAATCAGACAATTTAAGATTTGATCAGAACAGTGTTGAAACAACACAAGAGCCAAATTCCACAAAGAGGCCCAGGTTAACATGGAGGACTGTAAATCTGTCCAGTATCCTGGCGCCACAAGTCTGAAGCAAGTCTAACTAACTAGCAGCTTGCAGAATTAAAACAAAAGAGCACTTACTGATAATCCCAACTGAGATTGTCAAATTTGGGCAAGTAGCCAAGATTAATGGTCAAAGAGACAACACATCATAACCATCACAATTACAACTATGAAGGAAATCATCAGTTAAGACTTCCGGGTTGGTTCCCCCCACTCAGGACAGAGAGCAATTCAAGATTCCTTATGAGATCTTTTGACCTTTTGGCCCCCCAAGATGCTATACCGACCGATAATGAGACCTCCAACGAATCAACAACCTTGGGAAACCCCTTTCTGCAATGATGCCACACAACGGGAATCCCTAACACAGGCAACGCGAGAGTTAATTAAATGATCGATGGTTGTTCAGGTCTAAGCAATTGCATATATTGCTATAAACTGTGGATTTCACATTTTCACTCTTTAAACTCATTATTTCCTCACTTTCTCTCTTTCAGCAACTTGTGTGAATGTGTGAGTGTGTGTTTGTGTTAGATTGGTTCATGTCTTTAGATGTGTCCAATAAAGTCTTATTTATATTTAAAAGAGAAATATCTTGTGTTTTGTGCTTACAAGTTAATGTCTTAAACTGCTGATCTTGTTACCGTGCTAATAGTGTTTTCACTATACTTTGGATATTAATATTCATTGCAGAGTTGATGTTATACAGCCCTTCAATGAATCGCTGGCCGATTTAGTTGATCAGCTGTAAAATAGTGATTCTGTCCAAATTCCCTATAATTATCCTAATTCCCTTTGAGCTAAATTTACCGGTTTCCCTTATAAACATTTAAAGTTTGTTTCCTTGTGATATGGCCCCTTTAATGCACTAAATTGTAATTTGCTTTCTTAAATAAATGTTTAATAATAATATTAGTTAAAATAATACAAACAAATATAATGTTATCATGCACATAGTTTAATTTTTCACTTACCGGTTCACATTGACCATCACTCTCTGGTATTGGTACTGAGCAATTTATACCTAAAACATAAAAAAAGTATATTATCACTGGCACAACATCTTAACATTTTATTTTTATATATATATTTTTGCAATAATTACAGTCTTACTTCTGTCAGAAGCCGGTCTCTTCTGTTTTAATTTGCAATATATTTTTATCCCAACAGCAGTTGCCAAAGCAACGGCAACTCCAACAATGACTCCAACAATTATACTAATTGGAAGTGACTTCACACATTCCACATCGGATGACATTGTTCCTGGTTTTATTTCTTTAAGGCCTTCAATCTCACAACTATAAATGGGAACAATGTTAGAATATCTGGTCATATTAGAATATCTTTTAAAACTTGTGATCACTTACTTTGAATGTGGCTGACAGGCAGTGAAAGAGCCATTAGAGTAAGTGCCTTCCATGCAGTTACCACATACAGCATCACTAAATGCTGTTCCTGTAAGGTTATTAAGATAATGACTGTATTAATGGGAGTTTATCATTACGAGTATTACTGGTATTTTTATTGTTTCTGAGTCAACATTTTCAGTAAAGCTAGTTGTCTTTCCACTCTATGACCATTGTTCCTCTGTGTTCTAAAATATTCACCTGTTTGTTTGACATATTGTCCAGGGTGACATTCAGAGTGTATCACAGCAGATCTACAGCTTTCTTTCTTTTGCTCAGTGCAGTAGAATCCCTTCAGCGGCTCACAAATAGTATCTGCAGAGCGTGTGCAAGTTTTCTTTATTCTTAGACCTAGTTCTGTGAAAAACAAATACTTTCTTATCTAGATAAATGTACTAGAAGTTATTTCTGTATTTCAAGTCTTCTTTTTGGAGTACATGCTCACCTGCGTCACACACAGAGCAGGCAAAGCATTTATCCAACCCATTGGGTTCATCAATGTAAGTTGATGCAGGGCATGGAACACAAGTTGTGCTTGTATCTATAGTACAATGCCAATAAACACGGTTTCCTAAAAATGTTTAAGAAAATCTCTTTGAAGGGACACTTCATGGGAAAATTAAATATTACATTAAAAAACTGTTTCTTTGGGTCACACTACACTGCTGTTAAGCTATGTATACTGTACCTGGTGCACACATAGGGCAGCATTCTCCATTTATCTCGTATTCCGCACGAGCACACGCACTCAAACACAGTTTGAAGTTAAAAGTAGCAGTAATGAATAACACAATCTCTAAACCGTTCATGTTCACATAAAGTGCAGAAGAGGTTTATCTGAAAGCAGAGGCAAATGTTTCATCTCCAGACTTCATAAGCTCTGTTATGGTTTCTTCAACACATTAGATGAAGTACTGGATTTTTATTCATAGAAACTTTGGTTTTCTCTCCATCTAGTGATGCTGTCAAGCTCTATAGGTTCAAACTTGAGAGCAGGGAGTGCAGAAAGAAGTTGCAAAAGCTGTCTTCAGTGAAATCTGTATATGAGGTTCAGTTCAACTATATATGAAGGATGGTTCAGGTAATTAATGTGAAGCCCATTTGATTCCCTCATCAGCTGCTTATGGTTTCAAGTCGTTTGGTAGAACATTCGGATTCCTCGAGATTAAATATCTTTCAATATCACATCACACATCATGTCTCCACTTAAAACAGCTTAGCAGGCAGGCATTTGATTGATGTAAAGAGCTGAAATGACAAAAATCACAATGTTGAGTAACGTGCTGCTGTAAAGGTGAACAAAGTCTGCATGTTTATGTTTTGCTGGCTCTTATTCATTGCCCTAAACAACTGATATGACGACTTAAGTCCAAAATAATTGTTTTACATTTATGCATTTGGCAGATGCTTTTATCCAAAGCAGCTAACATGTTACATTGTATTGAAGGTATGCATTTTATTACTTAATGCATTCCCTGGAAATAAAACCCATGACCTACTGTTTGAGCTTGTAATTGTTTGTAGAGAAAATATCCATATACAGTACATAACACATATACATATGGTTTAAAGTGCTTCATTCCAAAACAGAATAATAACCAGGGCAAGAAAATGAACCTAACTTGCAAGGAACTTTCATAACAAATAAAATCAGGGTATATTGTTGCACTTGTTAACATTGCTGTTGTTTTTTTGCTGTTGTCCTGAATTTCATATTTAGAATAAACAATATTTTAATTTACTTTCTGACCAAAGGTAAAGTTTCACAATGAGCATTATTGCTTACAAGTACAGAAAGTAAAAGTTAACATATGATATGTCTAAGCACTCATGATACAGGATTCAGTCACCATAGCATTAGAAACTTGCTTGTACTTGGTCTCAAGTACATTAATCAGGAACAAAATGTACAAGACAACAAAAACCGATTAAAGGTCAGTTAAAAAATCTTTTCATTTTATCTTTTAACTGCACTGCATGTGACCCACAGGGAAATATGAATTCATGTGACCTTATTATTATAAGAGACAAAGGATTTGTTCTCCATTTACTTTTAAAAACAAAACAAACAAAAACACATTGTCCCCGGTTTTAATTCATAGATAACAAGAAATTACATTTCAACTATTTTTGACCACTTAACTAGAAAATGTCCCCGGTTTCCATTTCAGAAATCTGGTCACCTTTTAACTACGAAAAATGAATAACTCTAAATGATCATTTGAAAAACACGGGGTCTTACCGTTTAAGTTCATTTGGAGAGAAATTCTCTTAAAACGGAGAAATAATCCCAATTCCTGCCTTTCGCTTTGTAACTCTGTTTGCTCAGCAGATCTTGAAACAGCAGACTGCAGACTGTAGAAATCGCTCTTGCGGTAGACTAGTCAAACGACTTATTCCTCAATTCTGATTGGTTGCTTGGAATCTTGTTCAAGATCAACAAGTCTGAGGGTGTTTCTCAAACGGAAGGCTGCATTCTACAAAGACTGCATTTCTCGGCTGCCACGTTATCAAACGTCGCTGAAGGTCATCTCAATCTGAAGGATCCTTGGAAGACACCTTCGTTTCGCGTCCTTCATTCAGCTGAAAATGAAAGATGCATGGGATGTATCCTCCTTGACCTTCAATCACCCACAATCCTTTGCACCCATTCCATTTCATGAAAATAAACTGACGAAAAACGAGTCATTAATGAGCTTGTCTGAGTTTATTATGAAATGTTAGACAAAAAGAATGTTTTCGGACATGAAAGCATAGATGCTATTTTTTGTTTTGTTGTAAATTACTCAATAAACACTAAACTGCCAATAAATTAAGCCACGGGGAGACTGTAGACAGCTGTGATTCATTGTATTGCATTAATAGATAGCCAAATAATATAAAGATTTATAATACAAAGTATTTTTCCATAACTAAGTTTTATTAGTATTTTCGTGCCGTGATGGTGAGGGCGGGAACATAGCCACGCGCACTCACTAGAGCGTCTCATTCTAGCGTTTATATACCGGCGAGGACTCTAGCCTACAAGACTCTGAAGGACTGAACTAGGAAGGACGCAGCCTTCCGTTTGAGAAGCACCCGTAGTGATTTCCGCGAAACGGTTCTTTTCGGACAGTTCGGCTCATTGAACCGGTTCAAAAAGCCGATTCATCGGTTCCTGACGTCATCAAGCAGTACGTCTCTATGCATTTCTTTTCTAACAACTCAGTGCCATGTTGTATCAATGAAAAATTCAAATAAGTCATTTGTGTCAACACATATTGGAATATTCAAAAAATTAAGTTATTTGTGTGAACGCATACTGCTGATTATTGCCATATAATTCACTTAAGTACGGTGTTTGTGGTCACATGTTCATTCCCGGATCCTTTATATCCAGGGCCACTGCTGGCCAAATGGGTGCCCTATTGTATATGATTGTATTGTTGTGCCCCTCCCTCAAATATTATGGAAGTAAAAAAACACACACCTATTATAGGGGTCAAAATAGAACCTTAATAACATATAAAAATAAATAAATTGTAATTAAATTGTATTATTTACAAATTACAATTGTAGCTCTAGACCAGGGATGGGCAACTTCGGTCCTGGAGGGCCACTGTCCTGCAGAGTTTAGCTCCAACCCTAATCAAACACACCTGCCTGTAGCTTTCTAGTGATCTTGAAGACCTTGATTAGCTTATTCGGGTGTGTTTGATTAGGGTTGGACCTAAACTCTGCAGGACATTGGCTCTCCAGGTCAGAAGTTGCCCATCCCTGCTCTAGACAGTTACCTATGGCAGTAATACAGTTGTCTGATTGATTTTATGGTCTCAAGCATTCAGAATTCGCAGTTTTACTACGAAAACCATGGTTAATTTTTTGTAAGGGTTGTGATGTCCACATGGTTTTTTTTTTTTTGTTTTTTTTTGTTGTTGTTGAAGAAATTATAGAGGCTGTGTCATCTATAGCAAAAAGGTGGTCAAAAATTAAAGATTAATTGGATATTTGAATTAAATGTTTGGTCAATAGCCTATTAAACAAGGTGTCATGAATCTGGTCCATGGACTTCCATTTGTTCGCCACCAGAGGTCACCCTTCCATCACATGGACTCTCACACCACACACTACCCCGGACTTCATTTCCCAGCAGCCATTTCCCTAATCACACGCTCACACCTGAGACTGATCCCACAGCTGTTTTCCATTACACCCCCTATATAAACCATGGACTTCCGTTCACAGAGGGTCGAGTATTGTATGCAAATATCCTAGTGATAGCTACCCTACAAAGCCCTCTGAGTTGTCTTAGTCTTGCCTGTTTTCCCGCGTTTTGATTTCTGCCCGTGTTTCCTGGATTAAACCTTGCCGTTCGGACTCTGTTTGCACCTCGTTTGGATTATTGCTGTGTACCTGGATTTACTCTCTCTGCCTTGCCCTTTGGATATTGTTCGCCGATCGTCGACCCACGCTTGCCCTAGAACTACTCTGTGTCTTGCCTGTGTTATACCTGTGTGCCATCATCTGACCCTGCCTGTGTTTTGACCATGTTTCACAATAAAGCCTTGCACATGGATCCGCACGTCTCTCGTCTCATCAGCCCCGTTACACAAGGATATGATCGTCCTGTAAGTGTAACAGCAGCAACTACCAGGCCTTTGGCTCCCTTTGCAGGTATTTGTAATAACATGTAATGTTGGAAAAAAAAAACAAAAAAAAATAGACACCATCACAAAATTTGTAATGGTTTTACTGGTTATAATGGGACTTTTTAATTAATTAATTAAAATTTATTTATTATTGAGCAACTGGGATGGAGCCTCCCTGGGAGTTGGTGCTCTACACAAACTGCGTACTCTGCGTATAGGGAGCGACGGTACTGTTTATATCAGACTGACTGACCAATATTGACTAGCCTATAACTTGGATAAGATTCCTAAAAGTTTTGCACCTACAGCAGAAAGAATAAACCAGTCTTATAAACTCCTTGATTTCGCTTAAGCAACTTTAAATATAATATGCATGCACAAACTATCGTAAAATGTACATCACTCGACAGAAAGGTTTTTACAGGTTTTAATAAAATGTAAATTAATAACAGTCATAAGCATATTTCCAGTACGCGCCTCAGACTTGCACAGTATCGTCAACTCGCTCATCAGAATTTTCGGTAATCCTCGGTAAACTTCGCCACGGCTCATTCGGTTCTTGTTGAGTCCTCGGTAACTCTCGGCAAACTTTCACAGTTGGTTGAACACACCGGAACTAAAGTTCGATTCAGTTCGATTTGTGAACCGGCTCGACCGGTTACTTGCTGAGGACCGGCTCAAAAGAACGATTCGTTTAAGAACCGAACATCACTACAAGGATGTTGATCCAGGAACATTTTGCACTTGGTGAAATCACATTCACCATCGTTCTGCGCAGCGCTGCTTAAAGTCGAACACACCAAAAGTGCAGTCAAGACGGACAGCTCTGACCTCTCAAATACGACAATGTGGATATCACGTTATTCACACTCATGCAATGTGTTGATTCTGTTGCTTTCATATGAAAATAAATGATGAACAAGACACTCAAAGTACTTGCTATTTAATTCCATTCTAAAGACGTTTTATTTTATTGGATTTATCATCCATTTTTACTTTAATACAAACGTTTTTTTTTTTTTTTTTTTTAAATTTGTTTTAGAAATATGACAATCACATATCTCACACAGAGATCGCACTGTCATAGTGTTTGGGAATATTCATGCATAAATTAAACATAACTACATGATAGGGTGAATTTGGGTAATCTGGGACACACAAGCTCCAGTGTGTTTATTTCCTGTTCTAACAATTTAGTCAACTGGACTATTACTATAATTTTATCATAGATGTCATGTGACTGAAATTACAAGACTTCATGGGGGTGATTCTACAGAAAGGGGCAGGGCACTTGTCAATCAAGAAGCTCCCTTGGGAATTGCATGACAAGGTCAGTAACATACAATTCTGACTCGATTAATGTTAAGGACATAAATCTGTCATAAGACAATGTTCCTAATTGTTGTCAAATTATGTTTGTGATCTATTCAAGCAACAAAATATGTATTAAAGTGTTGAAAATGTTTTTTTTTTTTTTTTTTTTTTTTTTTTTTTTTTTTTCTTTCAAACATTTTGTTTGTTGTCCCACATCTTCAAATATGATTGAGAATGTGGGACAGGATGCTTTGGGTAATTTGGAACAGTCTTCAAATGGGGGAAATATGCATTTAGGGACTTTATAAGTCTAGTGACAAGGGCTAATACATGTCATAATGAGAAATGGGTGTTAATGTGAACTACTGGGTTATAACATGATGATGGGTCTCTCACCTGCAAGGAGTGTTTGTTCCCCGAGTAGCCCCAATTTTAATAGAATGGAGAACTTGAATAACCGAATGAATAATCTGTTAATCAAATTGTTGCTTGCTGTTGCTTAAATTTTAGTTGATTTTTTTTAAAATGGTAATACAATGTTAAACAAATGTTAAACAATTTGAATAGAGTTTTAAATTAATTTAAGTGAATTAACACAGTAGAACATTAATCCTGTGTAGAGATAGATATATTATTTTTCCTGATAGGCTATTGGAATATACATTTTCTTATTGAGATTTCTATACTTGTCTTTTTTTTTTTTCATAATGCTTTTTAGAAATTGGTGATATTGTGTTTAGCATGCATTATCAAATTAGGCAGTGTTTTTTTTTTTTTTGGCACAAAAACACAAACAGGTGTGGCATGTCTCCTCTGGGTATAATATCTACATTCTTTCTTCTGGTGTGGTTAGAAAAGATTTCAGAAAATATTTCGGAAAAGTCTAATTTGTTGATCTAATGTGTTAGATAGATATCGAAATAAAACGCAGAAGTCAAAATTGCAAAAAAATGTCCCAGATTACCCGAATTCACCCTGTCAGATAAAAAAGAATGTGCTACTATCTTATTAAATGAGGTCAAATTCATAAGCTGGTGAATTCATGACCACACAAAGTCAGGTGGACAGTTTAATGCCTCATCTGAAGGACGCTCCTTTTTACAGGGGCTGGTTTAAGGCTTCATCAAAAAGTCGCTCCTTTTTACAGTATGCATAGTTATACAAGGACTTTTGGACCCATACAGTACATGTCAGGGAATGAGCACCCTCTGCTGGCCGGACTAAACTCCAGCAGCAATCTAGTTTTTCACAAAGGGTCTCCCACCAGAGACTAGGCTCTGGCCTGCTTAGCTTTAGTGAGGAACCAGACTCTGGTTACTGCAAGCAACAGCTGCATTTGGTTTTGGTGCCTTAATAAAGCTGCTCTAATAGAGGGGTAGCGCATCCTGACAATCTCTATACGGCCATCAGAATGTGCTACCACCGACCTGTGGAACTGTGGAAGACACCAGCAGATGTTATTGTCCCAATAAGGTGGCATCCATTTAATAATCTGAATTAAAATTATAATTTACACTCAATACATTATGATTGCATACTGTTTTATAATGTACAACAATACTGAGGTGCAGATAATTGCCAATATTTGCAATAAGTATTATAAACAGCAGAAAACCCTGCTATTATAACATAGTGTAAATAGAATCCATTGCTATTTGCACTTAGTGTAAATAGCCTCTTTCGCTATTTACACTTAGTTCAAATAGCCACTGCCTAAACTAATAAGTCATATTGTACCATATCATCATTGGAGCACTATTGAATTCACTGTAACGGCGTCTAGACAAAGTGACATGGAACTCACACTTTGGTCACTAAAATATTCTTAGTATAATTACAGTTAGATCATGATAAAACAACATAACATACATGAACATACATAACAACATACATATATACATAAATACATAAAATAGAGTGTTTAGTTAGGCATGCCTATCTTATTTTTAAAGACACTATCTAAGAACTCATTTGATTGTTATCAATAGCAATTTTATCTCAAGGCATCTTCTAAGCTAATTTTAGCGAAAGAATTATGTACATTGCATAACAAAGGATAGAAGGATTTTAGCACAACTTTATTTTACTTTGTAGATTTATCGCTGTCAGAGTCTGACAGCAATAAGATCATAACTGGTGCATGGCAGCGGGAGGACTGATCTACTATAAAAGAAAACACACAGGAACTTGAACTTTCTCAACTGTTATGTGATAAAGTTTTCATGATCTTTCATTTACTAGCACTCATCAGGTGGAAGTCAATACATTAGATGTTCTGAACCTTTGCAGACCCTCAGCAACACTGAAGAGCAGTAGATGAACACTGAGTAACAGACTGTGTATTAGCATGAAAGACATGGAAACCCTCTATAAGATATTCAGAAACAAAATGCTTCCAAAAAAGAACCTGTTCAGTAACATAGTTGATACATCAGGCTTTTATGGCTCTTTTTTATTTTACAAATTCATGTATGATACAATTGGCTTTATAGGGTTAAGAGGACAACACTTAAGTTTTTGGAAGGTCATTCAATACCGTGATGATACCGTATATCATGATAAGAGCTTCAGCAATTATTGTGATATTAAAATTCGATACCATCACATGCCTACACCACTCATATCTGTGCATCAAATCATAAAATTACTACCAGAGCACAAAACAGAAGTTCTTAACAGAGTTCCCTTTTATATAAATTACAGAACCAGTCGGCTCTTGCGGTCAGAAAAGTAATAAAAAGATAGAAGCCTGTTTTGAGAAAAGCCACCGGAAATTCAGTCATTAGTCATAAGAGGTTAAAATGGAGGGTCTGATAAACCTTCCAGGACAATAGAAAGATCCCAGGAAAAAAATTGGGCAGATAAGTCTCAACTATCTGGCACCACATACAAAAAAAAAAAAAGATATATTAGGAAGTGTCTCCCTAATGAATTGGCATGCATTGGCACATGTGCTGCAGCAGTACCTGTTACGGCCACCTTACTGAAAGAAGGAAGTCATATACACCTAGGATGCCTTGAGGGTGATTAAATCATGGGGTACTTTTCATTTTTGGGTGAACTATCCCTTTAAGTGTCATGGCAGTGGCCTTGGTCTAAAAGTGGTGTTCACATCACAATGCCCTGTTGAAAAAAAAAAACAGTATATGCTGGTTAGTTATGTTTAGAAGCATGGCAGCTGGTTTGAGCTGGTTTAAGCTGGTCCTTAGTTGGTCATGAGCTGGTTATAAGCTGGTCCTGAGCTAATTATGATCTGGTCCTGAGCAGGAGCTAGTTGCTTAGGACCAGCTTAAACCAGCTTATAACCAGCTCATGACCAACTAAGGACCAGCTTAAACCAGCTCAAAGCAGCTGCCATACTTCAAAACATGCCTAACCAGCATATGCTGTTTTTTTTCAACAAGGTGTGAAGTCTCAATTTTTTGAGAGTACAGTCTCCTTGAAGAGGAGCATTTACAATGTTGTCAACAACCTCAGCCGAGTGACCAGGAATTAGTAATGGGTCCCCCTCAGAGGCCAAACCCACAGTGTTGGGAATTGCTGAGGGGAAAAAAACATTTTCCTCACTGCTTCATTCATCCTGCAGTGCAAAAGCAGAAGATTTTATTTTATTACTTTACTTATTTATTTGAGGGAAAGAATCGTGAGCATTGCATAACAAACTATATAATATTTTAGCACAATTTTATTTTATACTCTGAACCCCATGTGGATTTACACAATTTGAGAAAGTCAAAAAAGTGTTACTTTGTGCCCCGCTCTCCCCTACTTTTTGGTCCTCTTAGCAGCATGAAAAACGAAACTTTTATTCAAACTCTGAATGGAGAATAGGCTATATACCGCAAAGAAAGCCCACAAAGTGCACTTACTTAAAAAGCTGTGACTCATTTCAGTTTATCACGATCTCTAATTCTGCTATAATCAATGAATCTGTCAACACAGCACAGTTAATCTCTTATTTACATCACCTCTGCACTTTGTTCATTATAATCAGAGGATTCGTGTCGCGAGCTTCCAGAACTCTGAACAAGAACACTCGCGTTCTGAGCGGTGAGTGGATTCTGACTCACTAAAGCTCCTCTGATTGGCCATTGCGTTATAGAAATCAACAGATATGTCTCTGATTTGCTACAATGTACAACGTTGCAAAAACAGAGCGTAAACACAAATACACATTTGATTCTGACCCGAGGCGGCTGCCGGTTACTTTCGTTTTGTTGTTTATGTTATTTAGTTGCTTCTTTCCTGAGTCTTGAACTTGGTTACATACGTTTTCCTTAAATCATCCTGGCGACCCATTTTTTAAGTCCACCTGAGGGTCGCGACCCAGGGTTTGAAAACCACTGCCTTTAAGAACGAGAGCTCTGTCAAGAGCACTATTGCTTTTTTACACAAGCAGACTAGCTAACGTTACCCTGAAGAGGAAAGGAACTTAAGTTTTCCATTGTTTATCATGGCCATAGACTCTGAAATTTTGATCACCCCTTGTATGTTTAGATAGCACGACTAGTGTACCTTGCAGCTTACATTTAGAATAGTGAGCACAGCGCGCCTTGCATATGACTAACGTCAATGGACTCCTCTTCTATGATCCATCATCTTTGGATGTGAAATAGTCCATTATAATATTGTTTAGGTCACTGACATCACCAGGATAGAGCAGATTGAGGCGAACAAGATGAATAGCTAGTCCACTGCCCTGTTCCTAATAAGGATTCAGTGTTAGTCCCTAGACAGACAATCGATCTGTCGCTTGTTTCCATGCTTGGTAGCTTGCCCCTTATGCGGTGCCCACCACAGTAGCCTTCCTTGTGTAGTAATTCCTTTCAGTAAGACCATATGCTGTTACTCCACAAATCACCTCCCCTTTGGGTAGGGTGTGGTCTCCACAGTGTTCTTTTCCCACTCAGGGGAATGAACACTTCCCCATTGTTAACAACCAGGACTTTTCAACCGTTACTTTTTCTTACTTTCTCAGAATGAGGCTCCGGATGAGGTGACCTCTGCCTTATATGGTGGTTCACCCAGATTTTTGACAGTGAGGTCATAAGTCTTGGGTGTTGGAAGGTTACGAGGAGAAGAGGTGCATTTGATTGTGACACACTAGGCTTGTTAACATCTGCACCCCCATGGACTCGTAATGCAGTTCAGCAGCTATGGCATTTAGTTTAGGGACCTCTAGTGTCGGATTGAGACACAATGTCGAAATGACCAACTGAAAAGGAACATCTCGGTTTACATTTACATTTAGTCATTTAGCAGACGCTTTTATCCAAAGCAACTTACAAAGTAGAAGCAATCAGACCAACGAGAGAGAAACAATATACAAGTGCTGTGACAAGTCTCAGTTAGTCTAGCCCAGTGCACGTAGCAACGTTTATTTTTTTAATAAATAAATTAGAACAAAATGAATAGAATAGAATAGAATAGAATAGGTAAGTGCTAGTATTAATTGGTCAGGTGATGGCAAAAAAAGATTTGTCTTTAGATGTTTTTTGAAAAGACTCTGCTGCTCGGATTGAGATAGGCAGGTCGTTCCACCAGCTGGGAACAGTCCAGGAAAAGGTCCTTGAGAGTGATTTTGTGCCTCTTTGGGACAGCTCCACGAGACATCGTTCATTTGCAGAACGCAAGCTTCTGAAGAGCGCGTAGGTCTGAACTAGTGAGTTGAGGTATATTGGTGCAGCGCCAGTGGTTGTCTTGTAGACAAGCATCAGTACCTTGCATTTGATGCGAGCGGCTAATGGCAGCCTGTGCAAGCTGATGAAGAGAGGTGTGACGTGAGTTTTCTTCGGCTTGTTAAAGACCTCTCTGGCTGCTGTATTCTGGATCAGTTGCAGAGGCTTGATAGTATATGCAGGAAGGCCCGCCAAGAGAGCATTACAATAGTCCAGTCTGGAGAGAACAAGAGCTTGGACAAGGAGATGTGCGGTCTGCTCTGATAGGAGGGGTCTAATCTTCCTGATGTTGTATAAAGCAAACCTGCAGGACCAAGCCGTTGTAGCAATATGGTCTGTGAAGCTTAACTGATCATCCATCACAACTCCAAGTTTCCTGGCTGTCCTGGAAGGAGTTATGGTTGACGAGCCTAGCTGTATAGAGAGCTTGTGATGAAGTACTGGGTTGGCTGAGACCACAAGCAGTTCTGTCTTAGCAAGGTTGAGTTGGAGGTGATGAACCTTCATCCAGCCAGAAATGTCTGTCAGACAGGCTGCAATGCGAACAGCTACTGTCGGATCATCTGGTTGGAATAAGAAGTAGAGTTGAGTGTCATCAGCATAGCAATGATAGGAAAAGCCATGCTTCTGAATGACAGATCCTAAAGATGACATGTAGATGGAGAAGAGAAGTGGTCCAAGCACTGAGCCTTGAGGAACCCAAGTAGCAAGAAGTTGTAACTTAGAAACCTCACCCCTCCAAGACACCCTGAAGGACCTACCAGAGAGGTAAGACTTGAACCACTGGAGTGGTTATATCACCCATCTTCAATATCACCCATCTTCATCGGGGTGGACAGGAGGATCTGGTGGTTAACTGTGTCAAAAGCAGCAAACAGATCCAGCAAGATGAGTACTGAGGATCTGGAAGCTGTTCTTGCCAGTCTCAGGGCTTCAGTAACCGAGAGCAGTGCAGTCTCAGTTGAGTGGCAGCTTTTGAAGCCAGATTGGTTGCTGTCCAGGAGGTTGTTCTGTGCAAGAAACATAGAGAGTTGGTTGAACACAACTCGCTCAAGCGCCTTTGCAATGAATGGAAGAAGGGATCCGGTATCCTTAGTTTTCTGTATCTGTAGTTTTCTAAAAGTGCTGGATTTAGAGAGGTTTTCTTAAGCAGTAGGTTTACCTGAGCCTGCTTGAATGCTGTGGGAAATGTACCAGAGTGAAGAGAGGTGTTGATAATGTGTGTGAGCACAGGTATAACTGAAGAAGAAATGGCCTGAAGTAGGTGAGTGGGGATAGGATCAAGCGGACAGGTAGTAGGATGATTGGAAAGGATAAGTTTAGAAACGTCTGCCTCCGTGAGTGGAGAGAAGGAGGAGAGAGAATGAGTATTTGTGGTTATGAAGTTTTTGTCAGTTTGTGGTGTGGAGAATTGGTCGTTAATGGTTCTTGTTTTATTTATGAAAAATATTGCAAACCCAGATAGCATGTGGATGTGGGCCACTTAAGGCAATGATACGGCACTGCTGGCCTTCTTATGGCCCTTACAAAATGGATGTAAGCCTGAAGTGGCCCACATGTAAAATAACAAAAATGGCCCAAATGTATCAAATCACATGTGGGCCTCTGTAGGCAAAGATGTGGTATTCATGGCAATGTGTCATCTGAATGTGACCCTAAAGTGGCCCATGCTGTAAATAGTAAATATGGACCAAATAGTGCCAAACAAATGTGGTCCACCTTTTGGCAAAAATGTGGCACTATCGGCAAAGGCTAATCAGGGTGTAAATCAAATGTTGTCCACATATGTTTCAGCAAATGTGGCCCAGGTATATTAAAACGTATCTGGGCCAGTTTTGGCAAAGATTTGGCACAGTGAGCACTGGCTAATGTGGCTGTGAGCCTAAAGTGGCCCTTATATGATGCCGCAAATGTGGCCCAGTTATCCTCAAACATATTTGGTCCAGTTTTGGAAAAGATATGGCACAGGGAGCACTGGCTAATGTGGCTGTGAGCCTAAAGTGGCCCACACATGATGCCACAAATGTGTCCCAGTTATCCAAAACCGTATCTGGGCCAGTTTTGACAAAGATATGGCATGGTAGGCACTGGCTAAAGTAGCTGTGAGATTAAAGTGGCCCTTATATGATGGCACAAATGTGGCCCAGCTATCCTAAACATATTTGAGCCAGTTTTGGCAAAGATATGGCACAGGGGGCACTGGCTAATATGGCTTTGAGCCTAAAGGGGCCCACATATGATGCCACAAATGTGGCCCAGTTATCCTAAACAGTATCTGGGCCAGTTTTGGCAAAGATATGGCATGGTAAGCACTGTTTAATGTGGCTGTGAGCTTAAAGTGGCCCTTATATGATGGCACAAATGTGGCCCAGTTATCCTAAAACATATTTGGGCCAGTTTTGGCAAAGATATGGCACAGGGAACACTGGCTAATGTGGCTGTGAGTCTAAAGTGGCCCACATATTATGCCACAAATGTGGCCCAGTTATCCTAAAACATATTTGGGCCAGTTTTGGCAAAGATATGGCACAGGGAGCACTGGCTAATGTGGATGTGAGTCTAAAGTGTCCCACATATTATGCCACAAATGTGGCCCAGTTATCCAAAACCATACCTGGGCCAGTTTTGGAAAAGAAATGGCATGGTAAGCACTAGCTAATGTGGCTGTGAGTCTAAGTGGCCCTCATATGATGCCACAAATGTGGCCCAGTTACCCTAAAACATATTTGGGCCAGTTTTGGCAAATATATGGCACAGTGAGCACTGGCTAATGTGGCTGTGAGCCTAACTTGTGCCACATTTGACATGGCAAATATGCCCCATATATTATAAAGCAAATGAGGGCCACTTCTGGTTTGGATGTTGCACTTGACACTGGCTAATTGAAATGGAAGTTTGAAATTGTAAATATGACTTAATAGAATTTGGTTACTTTTAGTAGGATACAACACTGATGCAGGATGATCTGGATATGAGTCTTAAGAAGGACACTTATGGACTTACTATGTAAGTAGAGTCTGAGTGAGAAGCATTTAGGTTCAGACTTGTGAAGGACATATTTTAAAGAATGTGTCTTTGAATATTTATCTGTTTTTGAACTGCTGCTTGTGCAAAACCTGGGTCAGGATGTTTTTACCAAGTAGGACACGTTTCTGGAACTTATTTGAAAATTGGAGGACATTTTTAAATTTCTCTTAAAAATTTGGTGAGTATTGTTGATGCATAACTCACTTAAGGCTTAACTGCACGCGTAAGCAGAGCATAAGCAGCGCGTATTTTTTTCGGCGCCCATGTTAACAGATGAGAGTATTCACACTGCACGCAGAGGCGGCGCGTCAGCGCGTAGCAGGAGCAGAGCAGGAGCGGCAGTGCCGCGATCATTTCTGCGCCGAGTCTATTTTTGCTGCGCCGCTTAAGCTGAATTAAAGCCACAGTGTATTGTTCTTGATCATAATTGACATTCTTAACATGAAAAATAACTAATTTCACCATAAAATCATGTAAGTGAGGTGTTACGTGTTCACAATCACCATATGAAAAAAATAAAATGCACAAAAACACATCACATCCACGAGTTTTTGCCCAAACTTCAAAAATCTGTTAAATTAATAAAACCAGAGGAATTTGTTAACTTTAAGATGACTTTTTATCATGTAAACTACCTACAGCATGTTATTTACATGTGTGTGGGACAGAGGGGAGAGGAACACGGTCGCATCGCAGCAGAGTATGCTGGCCATATCATACATCAAAGCACATGAAAAAACACTATAGTAATTTATAGTAAATACTATAGTGTTTTTGAACCATACTATAGTAAAGCACTTGAATTAATTTGTTGTAGTAATTCTATAGTTGCTGTGGTAATATATCAACTAGGCCTATAGCAATATAAACAAATTACGTTACCCAATATTGGTATTGGACGTTAAACATGAAGAACGCCTATCTTTCACATTCCTTACAGCGGACTTATCAAGGGGTTTACGGACAAGAGCTTGCTGTGAAAAAAAAAAACACAGATCAAGCTGGTGAAGATGACACCAGTTTCATTCCTCTAAGTGTCCAACTTTTGGAGCAGTAGGCATTATAAAATTATGATTTACGAAAAAACCCCCCCAATTTCGGCTCAGAGGACAGCGTCACCTGAATTTACAAATCATGGAGAATGACATTAGGTATTATTTGTCTATGACAGCGCACTGCGTATTTATAGCCAAAAGAAATCTGAATATCAAACCGCAAACTATCTTTAAATTCTCTGAGATATACATTTGAATGATTAAAATATATTAATGTTAATTTTAATGTCGTTATGTACGTCTACAACTTTTGCGACTTTTGCATCTTAATGTCTGTAATTATTCTCTACATATCACCTGCATCTATGTAGCCAGACAATTCATGTTGTAGTTCATGTTGTTGCTGATGGCTATCCATCACCATCTAGTGGTCAACAAACGAAGTAACACATAAGTACAATCAAAATTCCTTATAGCTACTTACTTCTAGCGCTGCTGTATTGCCTTCAACTCAGGCTTTACTTCCAGTAGAGACTGTTATGTCACAGAATGACTACACAACCTATTGGATGATGTAAGTGAAAAAAAGCTTGTTTTTAATGAAAAGCTGCTGATATGTTATATATATTCGAGCGGCATATTCATCTACACACGCTACTATAATCGCTGAAATGGAAGGATTCTTGAGAATTACACTCATCGGTGTCTGTGTGCTTTACATTAACGCCCAAAGTAAGTATACAATCATAAAACGATTTTCTCATTTCTCATCAACAGAGTAACCTGCTTACATGGAAAAAAGAGTAACACCTATTTGTCATTTGTTTTGTGCTATATTTGAACAGAACATATCAATTAATATGTTTTTATAGCCTAGCAGAATGTACAGCATCTACATTTAACATATAAGTGTAGTTGTAACTGTAGGTATATGTTTTATATTATTTACATAATGTAAATAACTGTAGTTGTACTTGCTCATAAATTAGGCTATACATACTTATTAAAAAAATAATATGCATCTTCATTAGCTGTAAAAGAATATCTCTGTAAAGGGATCCTAAATTATCTCAATATAATCATATCTCTGTCTACATAAAATTATACAGTATACACTAAAATTTGTTAATAATAGACTTGTGAAAATATTTTAGATTATCATGAATTTGGGCTGATTGAAGCGTGCGATGACTCAGATCAAGATGATTTCATTGTCAAATTTGATGATTAACATATGGCACATGTAGACTTCAAAGAGCAGAAAGAAATCATCACATTACCTGACTTTGCTGGCCAAATTGAGCTTCATTCACTGTATGAGGATGCTAAAAAAAAGGAGTATCTATTTGCAGAACCATCTTTGACGTGCTTGAAGAGGTGTACACCAATTCATCTGAACCACTTGGTAAGAGATAAAACAGGCATAAAAATGTTTTACTGAAATTGTTGAAATGTCATATTATGATTGGTGGTTTCTATCTTTTTCAGAACCTCCCTGGAGCTCAGTTTATCCCAAAAGTGATCCACAGCTGAATGTCAAGAACACCCTGATCTGTCATGTGACTGGATTCTTCCCTCCACCTGTCAGAGTCTCGTGGACCAAGAACAGTGTGAATGTGACAGCTGAATCAACTCTCAGCAGATATTACCCCAACAAAGACGGGACACTGAATGTATTTTCTCGACTGAGCTTCATACCAGAGGAAGGAGACATTTACAGCTGTTCTGTGGAGCACAAAGCCCTTCAGCAACCTCAAACCAGAATATGGGGTGGGTTTATATTGTATTTATCATTCACATTTAATCCCCTTTAGAAACACACAATGAATTTCACAAATATTTGTGTCTGTGTGTGCAGATGTGGAGATAACGGAGCCCAGCATTGGCCCATCAGTGTTCTGTGGAGTTGGTCTGGCTCTTGGGCTTCTGGGTCTCACCACTGGAGTCTTTTTTATTGCCAAAGGAAACTGATAAAATAACACTGACAACTGTAGATGCTCTTTTGTTTTAGCTCTCATGTGAAGTTGCATATGTGCTAAAGTTACAATAGAATTTATTTTAGTGTCAATATAGTTAATTTGTTTTCAAGGCTTTGTATTGTAATACACAGCAGCGGACATGTTACACCTAAAATAATGTACTATAGCTGTACGTCTTCATAAGACATGGTATGATATTCTACTGTTGCATAGTGTGGTAGCTATTTAATTCTCTATACAGTAGCTGCATTATGGGCCATGAGAAACTGCTGTTTTTATGTTATAATAAATGTTTTTTTCAACACTAAATTATGTTACAATTTTAATATCTAGACTTGGAAAGAGACTTGTGACATGTCAATATCATATATTTTAATATTCGAATATTTTAGTTTTCTCAAATAAAATGGAAGTTAATTAAAAATGTTAATGAACCATTTTGTACTGATTCAGTCCGGTACTTGTCTTGAGTGGGTTTTGAGGCATCATCTTGGTTGGGGGATTTCATTGGTGACTACTTAGTGATGTTTCCTCCAATACGACACTTCTTCAGCTGTGCACCTTGGCTTCATTGGGTGTTTCAGCTGTTTACCACAAGACACCCTCCACCAAGGCAGGCCCACCACAGGCTGTTCAGACCTGGGTGTGTGTCGCAAGGGGACTGAGTGGTCATTTGATTCCCCACGCTGTCTCCTTTCTTCTCATTCACAGCCAGTGACTGCTCTTTTCAGTGACTGTGGTGAGTTCTTTGATGGTCTTCCTCTGGGCCTGCCCTCTGATGCCCACATCCTTCAGAAGCCTTGTAGTAGAACTGGCAACAAAGCCCCTGCAGCCCACCTCCACTGGATGCACCTTCACACTCCAGCCCCTTTCCTCTGCCTCAGCTGCCAGGGTGGCATAGCACAGCTTTTCCCTTTCGTATGCTTCATCGATGGCGTCTTCCCAAGGGACCGTTAGCTCAACTATGAAGACATGGCAGGAGTTGGACCACAGAACTAGGTCTGGGCGCAGGTTGGTCACATTTAAAATTAAATAGTAAAAATAAATAAATAAATAAAAATTAAAATAGTTAAAATGAAAGCTTGAAAAAAGATTGAAACCTTTTTCTCACTGCTTCATTCATCATATAGTGCAAAAGCACAACAGTTTAGAGGTTTCTCTGAGTAATCTGTCTGTCAAATGCCTTACAAGTGACTTTAAGAACTAATCAAGCAAGTGGTTATTAATAGAACTAAGGTGGATCACTAAATGGTATTGGAAAATTAGTTACTATCATATGCAAAGCATATTCTCCTAAACGAGTACATTTAAATGTAATAGATGTAAAATCAGGCACTGCAGAGAGTCCATTTTTGTTCACAGAATGTACTTCAAGAATGGAAATTTACAGTAATTTACAATTGTCATTTTAAAAAAATGACCATTTTTTTAAAAGACAGAAAAGAAAATATGCATCAGCAAACAAAGGTTATAAAGTTTTCGGGTAAGAACAAAAGCATTCCACATTTTATGTGGTGACCTGACACAGTATCACCTGTGTGTCCTCAGTTGGAAAAACCCAAATTACAAAAACTAATTAAAAACTACTTTATAAACATCGGCTATTTGCTAGCAAAAACCCACAGACATTTCACTTCAGTTTTTTTTTGCAGTTCAGCTCTTGTGAAAAAATGTCCCAGTGTAAGTTACATGATCACATGTTGTTTTGTGGGTCAGTCATAAGCTTGATTTTCCAGTTTGATGTGTTGAAATGCCAAACTGGGCTGGCAGTAGTTAAGAAATTTACTGTAACTGCACTCAGGTTCATTCCATCTCGATGCCAGTGAAACAACACTGAATGCACAATGCAGTATGTGATATACCTGGCCTTGCTGAAGCCTACTTTGTTTGAAACAGGCAAGATATAATCTGTTTTTAATAATGCTGAAATAGGTCTTCATTACATTTTTGTATATACTTGAATAAGTAAATAAATTTTATTTTGTGATTCTTTTATTATTATTTGCAAAGTTCAGCAGACTATGTCAGAACATGTCCATTATTGAACTGTCTAACGGTTTGCAGTGTTGCCAGATTGGATGGATGATTTCCAGCCCAAAACCTCACAAAGCCCAGCCCACTGCAACAAAAAAACCACCCAAAATTTTAACCTCAAAATAATGTGATAAAATATTGACATATCAATCAAGGTTGATAACGACCATTTTTAACTCCTTCAAACAAAATAATGACAACAAAATAATATAAATCAGAACAGATACATTTCCCAGGTAAACGGATAAAATCAGGGCAAATACATTAAAGAAAATGACCAAATATGATTAAAATATGCAAGCAGACATTGTCAAAACGGCAATCAACAAAAGTGTGGCAGGCACCATCAGCATCAGCTGCCTCTGAGGTGTGCGTGTGTGTTTAGTAAGGTTGTGATGACTGATTGGATGCAGTACATGGCATGCACACTTTTGTTTATACAATTTAGATGTTTGAAAACTGCCAACCTGACCCCAAACCAGCCCAAATTTTGTCCACTCGCCCAAGCCCTAATTCTTACATCACAAGACTGTGATGTAATTTAGGGGGAAGTCGTGGCCTAATGGTTAGAGAGTTGGGCTAGTAACCTGAAGGTTGCCGGTTCGATTCTCACACCGGCAGGAATTGAAGGTGGGGATTATGAATGAACAGCACTCTCTCTGCCTTCAATACCATGCCTGAGGTGCCCTTGAGCAAGGCACCGAACCCCCAATTGCACGAATATATGTCAGCATATGATACACTGAAACCCTACAATGTAAAAAATCCCCTAATTTTACAGAAAATAAGTAAATTTTTTAAAGTAGTTTTCTGTTATTTCAAATTACATTCAAAACTTAGAAAAATTACAAACAGTATCTGTAAATTAACAACTTGACTGTTATTTTAGGTACTATATCATTAAAGACAAATTACAGTAATTTTTCGTTTTTATACAGGAAAATAACAGTATTATTTTTACAGTATTTTTTGTTAAATTATGTTCAAAACTCTGTAAAATTACAAACAATATCTATAAATTTACAACTTGACAGTTATTTTAAGTATTATTCCATTAATCACAAATTACAGTAATTCTCATTTTTTATACAAAAAATTACTGTATTACTTATACAGTATTTTTTCTGTTTTCTTAAATTATGTACAAATGTACATAAAATTACAAAAATAATCTATAATTAAATAATGTAGTTCATTATATTAAAGGTTTATGTCTATACTAACAATTTAATGTTAAAACAGGCTGTGTAACAATGACTAGTGAGGGTGCCGTTTTCCCGGTCAAATATGAACATACACTGCTGCAGTTCTGTATTTTATCCATAAATACTACGCTAATTGTAATATCAATAATAAGCATATTAGAAAAAATATTAACCCATTTAAGCCATTAAGGAAAAAAAGGTATTCACTTCCTTCCTGTCACATGAGGCCGTCAACTTCCTACTTCTATTTCCAGGAAGCATGGCAAAGGCAAACCCTCCCAAAGAAAGGTCATTTTCATGTTACTAATAAGTATTTTTGTTGACATATGTACATCTACATAATCATGAAGGTGTCTAGAATCGTCCAAACAAAACAAATCTTACAAGATATCTATAATTTTTTGTATACTTAGTCAAAAGTCCAAGCAGCAACTATAGTTGCAAATGACTTGTAAGCACATATATCATAGGGAAATGGGGGATTACTGTTGCAAGCATCATGCTACTCATGTTACCTTCTTGTTAATAACAGCTTGTTAGCATCATACTAGCAACACGCTAATCATGCTAACTTAATGCTAACATGTTAATCATGTTAGTATGTTGCTAGCATCATGTTAATCACATTAACAGCTTGTTTAAAACATGTTAACAGCATGCTAGCAACATGCTAATCATGCTAATTTTGTTTTAACATTTACTTGTGTTAACATGATGCTAGCACGATTAGAGTTACTATTAGTGCCTAGTGCCGAGTTTTCCCACGGCAAGCACCACTCACATTTTCTTCAGAAAATGTACAGTGCCCTCCACTGATATTGGCACCCTTGGTAAATATGAGCAAAGGCAGCTATGAAAATAAATCTGCATTGTTTATGCTTTTGATCTTTCATTCAAAAAATTCACAAAAACAATTGAAGTAAAACAATATTGAAAGTGGGGAGAAAATATCATGATTTTTTTTTTTTTTCTACAATGCATGTTGGCCACAATTATTGGGACCCCTAGAAATTCTTATGAGTAAAATATCTCTGAAGTATATTTCCATTCCAATTTACATTTTTTAGCACACCCGGGTGACTAGGAGCATGAAATTGTCATGAAAAGCCATGACTTTATTATACATTTTTTGGGATTATAATTATGGATTATAAATGCCAACTGATAAAAAAAAATCTAAACCTGACTGCCTCTGTTAGAAATCTTATGATGGGCCGTGGTTGGATCTTCCATCAAGACAGTAATCCAAAACAAACATCAGAATCAACACAAAAATGTGTCACTGAGCACAAAATGAAAATTCTGCCATGGCCGTCACACCTAGTCCTCTGACCTGAACCCTATAGAAATTGAGTGCGGTGAACTGAAGAGAAGAAGCACCAACATGGAGCTGGTATTCTGAAGGATCTGGAGAGATTCTGAATGAAGGAATGGTCTCTGATCTCTGTTGTTCTCCAAACTCTTCAGGGATTATAACTCAGAGCTATTATCTAGGGAAAAGGATATTGCAATAATTGGGTGCCAATAACCGTGGCTAACATGAACTAGAGAAAAACATTTATTTCATTATGTGAATTTTCCCCTACTTTCCATTGCTTTACTTCAATTGAAGGTTAGAATTTTGTGAATTTTTTAAATGAAAGATCAAAAGTATGAACAATGCAGATTTATTTTCACAGCCGCCTTTGCTTATATTTACCAAGGGCGCCAATATTATTGGAGGGCACTGTACATATTTATTAATTTATTTTTATTTAACTTTTTGATACACAAAAATTTTAGAATTTACCTGTTGGGGCAACTTAATGGCTGCACTTTGTTCTGCACTATGTTCCACCACTTTAAGATAAATGGATTTGTTGTTTGTTCTGTATTCATATTCAAGAGATTATAAGCTAGATGTAGCTTTTTTGGGTTTGCATCGAATGTTCTTCGACTTTTATACATAATAAATTTGTTCATGAATAAAGATTGATCTGTTGAAAGCATTTATTTTGAGTTAGATGCCAAATGTTCTCCTCCTATTCAAATTTGACATTTGAAGGGGTGCATACAACATATTTGCCCACCGGCAACTATAGCTGCCACACATTCAAATACTATTTTCAAGAAAAAACCAAAAAACCTGGTGAAAATAAATGCAGAACATGTTCAAATAGGACGCTATTAACGCGACTATATGCATGAAACCATTCAGAAAAATTTGGCCAAAAATGGGTTAATGCTGTCTCTTCATCACTCCCCAGAATAAAATGCGATTGTAAAACGTAGTCAGCGTAGCCATAATACACAATCAATGCACATGATGTGTTAATAATCACTAGAAATAGCTTCAAATATAGTGAAACTGCTGTCTATCCTACTTAAACACATTCAAATATATTGACAGCACGGAGTTGTTTGGAACTATTGAGAGCTCTATGAACCACGTGACCGCGCGGCGGCGAGATCAAAGCGGGTCGCTATTCTGATTCTCAGCGGCTCTGGGTTCATCAAGATAACAGTGTATTGAAGTGAGAAGCTAATCGCGATTACACATCTCGATGTTCTACCAGTATGTGTTACTGTGTTTTGTCAGTATGAGCTAATACTGGTAGCTAGGGCTGGGCGATATATGACCATGTTGTGGCGAAGATATGAAGCGCAATATATATCCTCATAGTTATTGACACTTTGATAAAAAAGCGTGCATGAATGAGGAATAAATAGCAGGACACGCGTGGTGATGAAACGAGTGAAGAATAAACAGAAATCCGCGCCTCGCTTGAACGGACTAATACAGACAGTTTTCTCAAAATTCACTTGACTTAAAAACAGTCGCTAATGTCTGGAGTCAAGATAAACATTTAAGTGGAAACCCGGTTACATGTCAGTTTACTGGATTTGTGCATTTTGTTCTTAAAGTGACAGCAGTATAATTTAGCCTAACGTTACCTTCAGTCGGTCATAATTTTAATCAAACAAAAAAATCCAAAAGAGAAAATCACAAAATGTATTTAACTTACCTTTGTTCTATTGCATTAGTCCTATTGTTAGTAATTTGCTACTTTGATCTTATGTTTAATAAAATAAAATAACAAAAATAACTATATTGTGATATATTTTTATTGTGAAATAAAAATTCCTATATTGTGGAAAAAAATAAAAATAAAAATAAAAATCCTGTATTGTGAAATAAAATCTCCTATATTGTGAAATATGGTCATATCGCCCACCCATACTGTCAGCTAGTTTTAAGATCAAAAACATAAAAAGTGACCACTTCGAAATGAGTAATCTGAGAACACTGTGTGTAATGTAAACTCATTTGACAGAGATGACCTGAAAGCATGATCCTTGGACTCCTTGGAGAAGAATACTGTATGTAAACCAGGATTTTGAATCAACTGTGAAGATTTTGTATGGAGCTGGTGAGTACGTTTTTGCAAGCCCATGTCTCTGTCAGTAAGTAGATAGTGTTTTATTAAACAAATTAATATTAATTTGTGTGTGTGTGTGTGTGTGTGTGTGCTTCCCCCTCATGATCCAGAAGTTTGGGAATGAAAATCTTCTACCACATGATCTTAAGAGGAAGTGAGTATTCATGTCTAACATTAAGACACACCAACATTAATTTATTTTTGAAGGAATGTTCACAGTATTTTTCCATGTTTTTAATTTGTTTTAATACCAGACAAAACAGGTGTCTTCTGACATAAACTTTTTTTCTTTTTTTTACCCCCAGTTGATCCAGCTGATTACTGGCAATTTGGAGGAAGACTGCTCTTCATCTGCTGTGTCTGTCACTTCTAGTGCAGAGTAATGGACCTTTTGTTGTAGGCCTATGTTTTGGTTTTACTTATTGTTACACTAATATAGCTAGAATTCAGAATTAAAATACATGTTTGTCTACATATATTATAAGAGCTACAGTGATGCCCAAAATTATTAGAACACTAGTATTTTCAACAGTTAAAAAAATGGTTTTAAGGCAGTTATTTCTATCTTTTCCTGTAGTGTGTCAGTAGGAAATATCAATTTTACATTTCCATTTTGCCATTAATTGTAATAATCCAGTGAGATTTTTGTCTGACAACAGCCAGTGCTCCACACAGAGATCTGATCTCATCATCTAAATCCAGACTAAATCCAGAAGAACTGTGGCAACGTCTCCAAGATGCTTCAAGAAACCTACCTGCAAAGCTACAGTTTTAGGCACTTGTGTAAAAGTTCTGTAAAATGAGGATGCTGTCAAAAATAATGTCATAAATAAATTTTCTTTATCAATTAACTTCTATTAACTAAATTAAATCAACATTTGGTGTGACCATTCTTTGCGTTTAAAGCAGCTTTTGCCCTCGGTGCACTTGCGCATAGTTTTTCAGGTAGATTTGCAGGTAGGTTTCTTGAAGCGTCTTGGAGACGTTGCCACAGTTCTTCTGGATTTAGTCTGTCTCAGTTTGTTTTGTTTTGTCATGTCATTCCAGACGGACTGGATGATGATGAGATCAGATCTCTGCGTGGAGTACTGGCTGTTGTCAGACAAAAATCTCACTGGATTATTACAATTAATGGCAAAATGAATGTTTGCAAATGTAAACTGATATTTCCTACTGAAACACTACAGCAAAAGCTAGAAATAACTAACTTAAAACCATTTTTCAGCTGGTGAAAATACTAATGTTCTAATAATTTTGGACACCACTATATATGGAGCCCATAGGAGTCTGTAGAATATTGTGGATTAATATAAAACTTATGTGAAAAATATAAGATGCAAAGCTATCAGCAAACAGCACAAATTGTTTCTTTCTCCACCCATCTCAAAGGTAAAATTATGACCTCATCATGAGAGTAACCATAACTGATAAGACAGAAATGCAATTTTTAGTTATTCAGTTCCTCCTGGGGGCTCTGAAGAACTGTTTCACTGAAGAATTCATTGATAATGTAAATTTACATCTGAATAATAAAATTGTTTTAGAATCAATCTTGACAATCTTGTAGATATATCGGTTTTGTATAGTTCAATTCCAAAATAAAAAATTCCTGATAATTTATTCACCCCCATGTCATCCAAGATGTTCATGTCTTTTAAGAAATTAAGGTTTTTGAGGAAAACATTCCAGGATTTTTCTCCATATACTGGACTTCAGTGGCAGCCAACGGGTTGAAGGTCCAAATTTCAATTTCAGTGCAGCTTCAAAGGGCTCTACACGATCGCAGCTGAGGAATAAGGGTCGCTGGGAACTTGTAAAGTCCTTTGAAAGCTGCATTGAAACTGAAATTTGGACCTTCAACTCGTTGGCTCCCACTGAAGTCCAGTATATGGAGAAAAATCCTGGAATGTTTTCCTCAAAAACTTTAATTTCTTTTTGACTGAGTAAAGAAAGACTTGAACATCTTGGATTACATGGGGTGAGTACATTATCAGGAAATATTCACTATGGAAGTGAACTTGTCCTTTAAGTTGAATATATTTAATTCAGCATTTTGATGAAACTGTTGAATGTTCTTTATCAGTACAGTATTTTAAAATGTAATTGTGCTGTATTTCTTAAAAAAACCTGAAATGTAAAATTTAAATTTTATATGGCATTTGTACACACTTTGTATTTTGTCTTCCAAGTACCAAATAAAATTGTTAATTTTCCATCTTGAGCATGCTTTTACACTTTATTGAAGGTTTTTGATGGTAATGATTTGTAGAATAACAGTGTTTCTCTGTAGAACATTTAGTGCTTTCATTGTAATAATCTAGGAAAAATCTGTAAAATAAGGGTTTTACACTGTAAAAAAAAGGCCTGTAAAAAAAAAAAACAAAACAAAAAAAAAAACCGTCAAATGACTTGCAGCTACGGCTACCAAACAAAAAAACATAAAATTAAAGTAAAATATCGTAACTGAAACAAGGAAAAATCTGTAAAATAACATTTTTTTTTTTTTTTTGTAAAACCTTTAATGAAAGTTTCTGTAAAATTATTGTTTTTGCACTTTATTTCAATTAATATATTCTGTAATTTTATGGTTTTTGTTTTACGGTCACCATTTTATTTTATTTTCACCATTTATTTTTTTTATATATAGTGTACGTAAGATCTTCAGGGAACTTCAGACAAAATTATTTCTGCTTACAAAATTAACTGATGACAAGTGAATAATGACTCCAGTTGTCTACTGAAAAGAACCACTTTAACTGTAATACAGATGTACAACTGTAACTCTTGATTTTTGAAACAGAAGTTTCCCTTTGTTTGGTGTGTGTGGGTGTATATATATAAGAGCTGTGATTAGGGAGGATGCGGGCACAGCTTCCGTGTTGCCAGATCCAGCTATTATAAGCTTTTTTTAGATTTGCATTTTCCACTTAAGCTATTTTTCATTTTTAATAGCAATATCTGGTAACACTGCATCGCCGGAACTGAAACTGACAGTACTCAAAAAAGCCCATAGACAGGTTATTGCTGACAGGATACGACATTCAGTAAGGAAAACGCAAAATTATCATTATATTATCTGTCAGAAACGTTATCAACGCTGTCAAAAACAGCATTTAACACTAGTACACATATCTAGTTACATAATGAAATGAACGCAAACACTAGCCATGAAGAAGACTATGCTATATGTCATTCAGTATAGAAGTTAAATTTTCACAAAACATGTTATAAACATTCATAAGAGCACTAGACAAAGTTATCAGCTGTACAGCAATGGTTATTAACTATAACAGTAATATATTGTTGCATGAATAATAAACAACTGATAAAATTATCCACCCCAACTAGGCTGTAGTTAGTATTTACAAATTTTGATGCAATAAATAGGGTATGATTTAAAAATGATCATCCCTCCAAAACAGAGAAAACATCTTTCACAAACATCTACATGTCTGTCTCTTTTAAAGTGTTGATAGTGTACATAATGAGTTGTATTTGTTTGTTATTATAGCACAATTCTTTAATACACCTCATTTACGATCCATAGATTTCACATCTGAAAGAGAGGCGTACGTGAGTTTTCTGTGCGTACGTTCATTCTATGAATCGCACGTACGCATATTTGAGAGATGATCGTAAGATCAAATTTAGGTTGGTTCTGCGCAACATTTTATAAATGATGCCCCAGGTATTGTTGATAATGCATATAATGTCAAAGGTGCAAGTCATCAAACAGCTCCCTGAAAAACTAAGGGTATAAGGAATTAGGGCAAGAACAGAAACATTCCACATTTTAGACATTTATATTTCTGAAACTTTTTTGGGGTAAGAGGGTGACCTGAAATATCCTGCATGTCCTCAGTTGGAGAAACCCAAATAACAAAACTATTGGAGTCAAATGAATGAACAGTGAGTTTATAAACAATGGCTATTTGCTAGCGAAAGCCCATTGGACTTTCATTTCCTTTTTCTTTTTTTTAGTTCAGCTCTTAAAATTTTCCCAGTGTAAGTAACTTGATCACATGTTGTTTTGTAGTTCAGTGAGAAGCTTGATTTTCCAGTTTGACGAGTTGAGATGCCAAACTGGGCTGGCATTAGTTGATGACAATTATTGTAACTGCACTCAGGCTCATTCCATCTGTATGCCAGTGAAACAACACTGAATGCACAATGCCGTATGATCGTGTGATACACCTGGCCTTGCTGTTGCCCATTTTGTTTGAAACAGGTAAGATCTGTTTTTAATGATGAAATAGCTCTACATTGAATTTTTGTTTATACTTAAATAAGAAAATATTTATACTAAAATGAATAAAACACTAGGCTATACTAAAAATCAACTGAAATTGCAGATATAAATATCTACTTAAATATAACTTTTTTTCAAAGTTCAACAGACTGTATCAGAACATATTGTATGATTACTGAACTGTCTAATGGTTTGTTGTCTGCTTTTTTCTTAGTTCATGGACATTATGGGTTATTCCTAGTTCTCTGCCGTGTACTTGGCTCTCTACAAAATATTGAGATTATTTACTCAGTCAATTATGATAAAACAGAACTGCTGAGATTCAACAGTACTGAGAATAAAGTTGTTGCTTACACTGAATATGCAATGAAATGGGCAGATGATTTTAATAAAAAACCTGAGTGGCTACACACGGAGGCTGAAAAAGTTATTGCCGACTGCAAGCGCTTTGGGCAGCTATACCTCCCTGAGGTTGAAAAAACAGGTGAGATGCATTTAACACTAAAATATTTTTGAAACAACACAAAATGAACCTCATCATGTCTGCAGTAAAGCCAGAAGTCATCATCCGGTCAGTAAGACAAGCCCGTGGTAAAAGTCCAGCCATGTTGATCTGCAGTGCCTATGACTTCTACCCCAAGCCCATCAAACTGACGTGGATGAGAGATGATAAAGAGGTGACAGCTGATGTGACGTCCACTGAGGAGCTGGCTGATGGAGACTGGTACTACCAGATCCATTCCCACCTGGAACACTTCCCCAAACCTGGAGAGAAGATCTCCTGTGTGGTGGAGCACGCCAGCTCTCATAGACCCATGATCTATCACTGGGGTAAGAACAAATCTGATACCGCAAAATATGATCACAGAAATCAAACTGTAGTTTGTACTATCTACAAGTTCCCTTGTTGTTTTCATCTTAACAATAGCCAGAGTCACACAGCACTACAAAGACTCTAGTAACAAACACTGATTCCTACAGAAGATATTAGTTTGAAGATAATACAGAAGATATACAGAAGGCATACAGAAGATATTCAGAAGATTAAATGGGAAACTATTTTGTTTGTTGCATAGTCTAAACAATTTAACAAACCACAGAGGAGTCTTGTTCAGGCCAGCATATTATTATTGCTCATTGGTGCTGTTGGACTTATTTTTAGAATAAATACTACAATTCCTACCCATTGGGTTGTTGGTTATCAACAGCAATTTTATCTCAAGGGATCTTCTAGTGACAGAATTGTGTGCATTGCATAGCAAGCCATAGAATATTTTAGCACACATATTTTATTTTGCAGATCCGTCTCTTTCAGAGTCGGACAGGAATAAGATCATAACAGGTGCTGCAGGGGTGGTGTTGGGGGTGATTATGGCAGTAGGAGGACTGGTCTACTTTAAAAGAAAACACACAGGTTAGTGTGCAGACACGCTAACACACACAGTTAAAAAAATCAATAGTGCATTACAAATCTCATGTTTTCTAAATTATGTTGTAAAATTCTTATGATCTCATTTTCATGATTTTTCATTTACTAGCACTCATCATATCAGCTGGAAGCCAATACATTGCATTCTCTGAACCTCTGCAGACACTCAGCAGTGCTGAGGTGCATTAGATGATCATTGTGTAACAGACTGTAAGATCTTCAGTAACAATATGTTTACCAAAAAGAACCAGTTCAACTGCAAGTTTTATTGATCGAATTTAGTTTGGTTACTATAAATTAACTAGCTGATTAATTTCAGTTTATTAACTGTGAGTGATTTATCAAAGAGGGAGAAGTTTTCTTCTGTGGTTTGTTCTAATTGCACATATTCCTTTTTGTAAAGGTTAATGAAAATTAATCTACATATGTATATTGATTCATCATCTATTTATTCAATCTGGAGTGCATGCTCTGTCATAGACATCTCAGAGAAAATAAATCAACATATAATTATTATTGTTGTTTTTGTTGCTTTTGTTGACTATATTATTTGTTGTCTCTGCTATTATTTTATTGGTTATACTTTATGTCTGTCATATAGGTGTTAGATTTTTATTTTTTTTGGTTTTATGCTTCCACCCCCACATCTAGATACACTCAAACACACACACGCATGCGCATACACACATGCACACAGACACATGAATACACATACAGGAGTTATCAAAATGGACTTGTTTGGCTGTTAGTATATGTATGTTTGTCCTACTCATTTTGTATTTGGCACATATATTGTCACATTCTTTACTAATAATAAAAAAAAACACCTAATGAAAAAAAAAATAATATACTAATAAAAAAAAAATCATGTCTTCATATTTGATTGTCTAATTGTCTCTACGCAGACAATTGGCAATTAGACAAAATGTACATATAACGTACATAAATTTTTCTCACTGCTTCATTCATCCTGCAGTGCAAAAGCACAAGTAATCTATGGGAATAGTCTTTCAAGAACTCCTTGTGTCGTATAAGTGAATTTAAGGACTGACCAAACAAGTGATTATTAAACAAGTGGTTATTAAGAAAATATATAGAAAAAGTGGTGGATCACATAGTGGTATAGGGAAATTAGATAGTATCAAATACAGAGCATATTCTCCTGAAAGAATAAACATAAAGGTAATACATGAATACATATTTTTCTATAATCAAACAGTATATTAAAAATATAGATTGTTTTGGTCAGCTATATCAATGGATTTTCAGGTGCTGTGGAGAGTCCATTTTTATTTATAGAATAAAATAGAGTGAGAGGGTGACCTGGAATCTATGTTCTAACTAGTGAAACAACACTTAATGCACAATGCAGTTTGATCTCCTGATACACCTGGCCTTGTTGTTGCCTACTTTGTAAAATGAACCTCATCATGTCTACAGTAAAACCAGAAGTCATCATCCGTTGAGTAAGGCGAGCCAATGGTAAAAGTCCAGCCATGTTGATCTGCAGTGCCTATGACTTCTACCCTAAACCCATCAAACTGACGTGGATGAGAGATGATAAAGAGGTGACAGCTGATGTGACGTCCACTGAGGAGCTGGCTGATGGAGACTGGTACTACCAGATCCATTCCCACCTGGAACACTTCCCCAAACCTGGAGAGAAGATCTCCTGTGTGGTGGAGCACGCCAGCTCTCACAGACCTATGATTTATGACTGGGGTACGAACAGAGCTGATAGCTACTATAAAACATGACCATAGAAACCAAACCAGTTTCTACTACCTACTTGTTCCTTTATTGTTCTGTTATTATTTACAAGTAGTTTCAGAAGTTAAAAAGGAACTTGTTCGTAGTATGATTCCTCATGTTACAACTACATAAATTGTAATAATGTACTACCCCTCTATTGGAGCAGCTTTTTTAAGTCGCTGAAACAAAATGAATCTGTTGCATGCAGCAGTCAGAGATGGGTTCCTTACAAAAGCTAAGCAGGCCAGAGCCTCAGTACACTGACCGGTACACTGATGGGAGACCGTTGTGAAAAACCAGCTTAATGCTGGAGGTAGTTTTAGTCCGGCCAGCAAGGGGTGCTCATTCCCTGACTTGTATGGGTCCAAAAGTCCTAGTACAATGATGCGGACTCCAGACTGTAAAAAGAAGCATCTTTTTGATGAAGCGTTAAACCGGCCAAAAAAAGCAGCGTCCTTCAGATAAGGTATTAAACTGGCCTGATTTTCTGTGGTCATTAATTCACCAGCTTATCTATGCCTCATCTGAAGAACGCTCTTTTTTTACATGGGCTGGTATAAGGTTTCATCAAAAAGTCGCTCCTTTTTACAGCATGCATACACTGTAAAAAAATAAGTTTATATTTAACTGTAAAAGTTTGTAAAAACGTTACGGGAAAAAAACTGTTAATAGGTTAACAGTAAGTTCCCGTACTGTATACAGGGAAAAACTGTAAAAGATCTAATAAGACATTTCATGTAATTTTACAGTAAAATGCTGTTAATTGTACAGTTTTTAGAAGTAAAAAAGAACAAATCAATGTATAATTTAGTCAAAAACTGTAAACTGATATTCCCAGAATTCCCTGCGTGACACTCTATATTTGGAAGTATTTTGTTTAAATAATCATGTTTTTTAATATTTTTTGTTATCAGTTATGTACATTTGGGCTTTATGTTACATCTTTTGTTTAATGAATGTTTATTGCATTATTTAAGTATCATGTGTTACCATGATGGCATTTTGTGTTTGCGTGAATGACTCTGTGCACGTTCTATATATTACTCTTCTGCTTGTGGTGAAGCTACCTGTGATGAGCTTTGATTCTTCATGTGGCTTTCTCTTTTACCACCTGCATTATTATGGTGGTTGTCAGTATGTTAAAGGTACAAAACAGATTTTAATAGCAGTGTGTGTTGTTGAATTTACTGGTTTACATTCAAATTTTCATGTTTGTAAATTACAATTATATACTAAAAAATGAACAGTTTTTGGCTGTAAATGTGTTCACAGTTTTTCTGTATTTTTTATTAAATTATTCTGGCAACCACAGCTGCCAAAATTATTTTGTAAAAATTTATTTTACAGTGTAGTTATATGAGGACTTTTGCACCCATACAGTACATGTCAGGGAATGAGCACCCCCTGCTGGCCGGACTAAAACTACCTCCAGCAGCAAACTACTTTTTCACTAAGGGTCTCCCATCAGAGTACTGACCTGGCTCTGGCCTGCTTAGCTTTAGTGTGGAACCAGACTCTGACTACTGCATGCAACACTTGAATTAAGTCTGCGGGCATTAATAAATCTGCTTTAATAGAGGGGTATTGATCCTGATAAACTCAATACAGCCATCAGAATGCACTACCACCTTAATAAATGAGGAACCAGACTCTGGCTACTGCATGCAACAATTGAATTCAGTCTCTGTGCATTTTATCAAAACCACATTTTACATTAACTTGTAAATTACAGCATACCTCTGTTGTGGCATGAATTATTTTTAAAAAGTAATATCAATATGTTAACACCAACAAATGGCAAACTCAGTTGACAACTGTCTGAAAATTATGCATTTCATTGTTTTATATTTACATTACATTTAGTCATTTAGCAGACACTTTTATCCAAAACGACTTACAAATAAGGACAACAGAAGCAATCAAAACCAACAAAAGAGCAATAACATGCAAGCGCTATGACAAGTCTTTTTTAAAAAAAAGTTTTTTTTTTTTTAAGAAAACAAGTAGATAGAAGCAAAAAAGAAACATTAAAAAAGAAACCGTTTTTTTTTTTTTTTTTTTTTAAGAAACAAGTAGATATAATAGAAAAAAGAAAGCTAGTGTTAGTTTTGAAAGAAAAACTAGCAGTTAGAGAATAAATATGCAACTGATAGAGGGTCAAGGGTGTGTATTTTTATAAATAAAAAGAAGACAGATAGATAAAATAGAATTAGAATAGAAAGTGATAGAGTTAGAGGGTCAAATAAAGATGGAAGAGATGTGTTTTTAGCCGTTTCTTGAAGATAGCTAAGGATTCAGCTGCTCAGATTGAGTTGGGCAGGTCATTCCACCAGGTGGGAACAGTTAATGAAAAAGTCTGTGGAAGTGATTTTGTGCCTCTTTGGGATGGCACAATAATCTGTCGTTCACTTGCAGAACGCAAACTTCTAGAGGGCACATAGGTCTGAAGTACTGAATTTAGGTAAAGGGGTGCAGAGCCAGAGGTAGTTTTGGCAAACATTAATGCCTTGAATTTTACGTGAGCAGCTATTGGTAGCCAGTGCAAATTGATGAACAGAGGTGTGACATGCGTTCTTTTCGGCTCATTAAAGATTAATCTTGCAGCGGCATTTTGGATTAATTGTAGAGGTTTGATGGAATTGGCTGGAAGACCTGCCAAGAGAGCATTACAATAGTCAAGTCTGGACAGAACAAGAGATTGAACAAGGAGTTGCGTTGCATGTTCTGAAAGAAATGGCCTGATCTTCCTAATATTGTATAAAGCAAATCTGCAGGACCGGGCAGTTTTAGCAATGTGGTCTGAGAAATTCAGCTCATCATCAATCACAACTCCAAGGTTTCTGGTTTCTTTTTGAAGGAGTTATGGTTGATGAGCCTAACTGGAAGGTGAAATTGTGATGAAGTGATGGGTTTGCTGAAACTACAAGCAGTTCTGTCTTAGCTAGGTTGAGTTGAAGATGATGGTCCTTCATCCAGCAAGAAATGTCAGTTAGACATGCTGAGATGCGAGCAGCTATCATCGAATCATCAGGATGGAATGAGAGGTAGAGTTGAGTGTCATCAGCATAGCAGTGATATGAAAAGCCATTTTCTGAATGACAGAACCTAGTGATGTCATGTAGAGAGAGAAGAGAAGTGGTCCAAGAACTGAGCCCTGAGGCACCCCAGTAGCTAGATGTTGCGACTTGGATACCTCACCTCTCCAAGTTACCTTGAAGGACCTATCTGAGAGGTAAGACTCAAACCACTGGAGTGCGGTTCCTGAGATGCACTTTCTCAATAGGGTTGACAGGAGGATCTGGTGGTTGACCATATCAAAAGCAGAGGACAGATCCAGCAAGATAAGTAACAAAGACTTGGAAGCCGCTCTTGCAAGTCTTAGGGCTTCAACAACAGAGCAAGGCAGCTTCGGTCGAATGTCCACTTCTGAAGCCAGATTGGTTGCTGTCCAAGAGGTTGTTCTGTGTGAGAAAAGAAGAGACTTTTGAACACAACTCATTCAAGTATTTTTGCAATGAAAGGTAGAAGGGAAACCAGTCTATAGTTCCCTAAAAGAGTTGGGTTAAAAGTGGGTTTCTTAAGAAGTGGGGTTATACGAGCCTGTTTAAATGCTGAGGGAAAAACTACAGTGTGAAGGGATGTGTTAACGATGTGAGTGAGTGCAGGTACAACTGCAGGAGAAATGGTTTGAAGGAGATGAGATGGAATAGGATCAAGCGGACAAGTAGTAGGATGACTGGAAAAGATGAGTTTAGCGACTACTACCTCAGAGAGTGGAAAGAAGAATGTGAATGAGTGTATGTTTGCTGGTAAGATGTGTTTGACAGTTTGCGGTGTGGAGAATTGTACAGTGAGGTTTGTAATTTTATTAATGAAGAATGTGGCAAAGTCGTCAGCTGTTAGAGTTGATGAAGGAAGGGGAGGAGGAGGACAAAGGAGGGAGGAAAATGTTTAAAAGAGTATGTGAGAGTTAGGCGAATTCTTAATTTTGTCGTGATATTACAGTATGTCCTTTTAACAGTGGAGACATTAGCAGAGAGGTCAGAGAGGAGTGATTGATATAAATTAAAGTCAGTAGGATTTTGTGATTTGCACCATACCCTTTCTGCAGCCCTGAGCTTAGAACGATGTTTGCGGAGAACATAATATAGCCAAGGGGCAGAAGAGATGGTACGGGCTGGCCTGGAAGATAAGGAGCAGAAAGTATCTAAACAAGACGTCAGACTGGAACAGAAAGTATCAGTAGCACTGTTAGCATCAAGAGATTATAACTGTTTAGGGGGAAGAAGCGAAGATGCAGATAGCCGGGAGGGTGAGAGTGAGCTTAAGTTACGTCGAAAAGTGACGTGGAATATAACAAATATGGCAAATAACCAATCAAATGGAACACCACGAACAATATAAACATCAGAAATAGCAATAGCATGCATAACATATAATAATTATATACAACATTGTTCCAACTTCCTTGTATTATATGAACACATTACAGAAAACTTAGCAGCAGCATAAACAAAGACGGACAGGTGTCTTCACCAGCAGGAAACATGAAATGAACTTTAGTTCCTATTTCCTAAAATAGGCTTTCTGACACAGAGGTCTAGGTGGATGTTGAAGTCTCCAAGTATAACTAAGGGAGTACCATCCTCAGGAAAGTTTGAGAGCAACACATCTAATTCTTCCACTACCTAGTAGTCCTGGAGGTTGATAAACAACTACAAAATGGATTTTAAGAGGGTAGGTAACAGTAACCGAATGTGATTCAAAGGAGCTGTTGATACCCAGAGATGGTAGAGGAGTAAATTTCCAATTATTAGAGATGAGCAGACCAGTACCTCCACCTCTTCCAGTCAAACGGGGGGCGTGGGAAAAGGAGAAATTATTGGAGAGTGCTGCAGGTGTAGCATTGTCCTCTGGTTTGATCCAGGTCTCTGTCAGGGCCATGAAGTTTAGAATTAAATGCCTAGTAATGGAAGTAATGAAGTCAGCTTTGTTGACAGCAGACTGACAATTCCAGAGACCAACAGAAAGAGAAAGTAGTGTATTAGCAGTGATATTTATAAAAAGTGATATTTATATCCCTTGCCGGTGTCCCTGCCCGGTGGAGTTGCACGGTAGAGTCGATGGTCTTTACACTCTTCGGTCTTCACACGACGGCTGTCGCAAACTCTGCCGGTCTATTATATTTGTATTTTTTATTTATAGCAAAATATATAGCATGTGTGCACCCAGGAACAGTGATAACCTTCAGATCTGTACAGCCCAGGACTGTGATGTGTAGGCTGATCTGTTTACAATTCATATTTACAATAACTGAATTTATGAGTGTTTCTTTAATTGCTATATGTGCACTTTTGAGCCTGTGGACTTTTTTCATATTTTTACTAGTTTATTTATTATATTTTACATTTTCAAAAGGAAGAGGAATACCAGACAATGTAAAATGCAGAACCATTTTAGATTGTTTTTAAAACAGGAAGAACATAACAAATATTTGACCTATAGAAGGGTTTGCAGTGCAAATGTATATGGCATCTGTAACGGCACTAACAACAAATATGTCAGTGTTACTGTATCAGTATAATTATATCCAGTTTTTCCCTTTGGCAATGTAAACGACTCCAGTGGCGAGACCCAGGAGTCCAAGAGCCAGACCAACTCCACAGAACACTGATGGGCCAATGCTGGGCTGCTTTATCTCTACAGCTGCACACACAGACACAAATATTTGTGAAATTCATTGGGTGTTTTTAATGAGGATTAAATGTGAATAACAAATACAAACCCACCCCATATTCTGGTTTGAGGTTTCTGCAGGGCTTTGTGCTCCACAGAACAGTTGTAAATGTCTCCGTCCTCTGGAATGAAGCTCAGTCGAGAAAATACATTCAGTGTCCCGTCTTTGTTGGGGTAATATCTTGTGAGAGTTGATTCATCTATCACATTCACATTGTTCTTGGTCCACGAGACTCTGACAGGTGAAGGGAAGAATCCAGAAACCAGACAAATCAGGGTGTTCCTGACATTAAATTTCACATCATTCCTGGGGTAAAGTGAAGTCCAAGGGGGTTCTGAAAGACATTTTTTTTAACTTTATTTCAGTTTGATGAAAATAACAACATGAAATATTATTTCCCTGTTATTGTAATGTATATTAAAATGTTTGCACATTTTAGTTCACATTTTGAATTGACATACCTGTAGTTAAATGTTTAATTCAAATAGGCTTTAGATGAAATAAAACTTACCAAGAGATTCAGATGCATTAAGGGAGAGTGTCCTGAAAAATGCTTCTTTGCAAAAAGTTGTTACTTCAATCTATAATCTATGTTAATAGTATTCAAGGGGTGTGTATTGAAGATAGGTTGCGTTTGTATAAAGTCAGGTGCTACAAAAAACACTTTTTTTCTCATTTAAGCCAATGTATGCACCCACTTCATTATTAAAAGTGAAGAGAATTTCATTAGTACCTGCTGATTCACTGCATGATTCAATCAGGCCATATTCAATCAGATAGTCTAGATTACAGAGTTAGAAGATGATTATGTAATAGCACACAAAGAACATGAAATAAAATAAAACCATAAGCTTTAACGTATTACAAATATGTATTCATGGAAGATTATCAGTACTACTGTGCTACACCACAAAGTATCCTTTGTCATTCAAACCACATTTTAAAAGACATTTTTAAATCAAAATTGCAGAAAAAGTTTTTCTCAAAGCTTTTACTTACTTTGGCCCTCAGTATATAGGAAAAATGTGATGAAAAACAATATTCCACAAAATGTTCCAAGCATGTTTGTTCACAGAAGTGAATCTAACCAAAGAACGGTTGCATCCTTCTACTCAACATTATTATTCAGTATGGTGCTGTGCTCAGTCATTAGAATAATATTTTGGTTTAAAATGATCTGATTGGCAGATGCTGACATTAAGAGTGTCATTATCATATCCAGGTATGTATGTTACAGTGCCCAGACCTATATATGCATAAGGAAAAAGTGTGTGGCACAAATGCAAAACTGCAGTACAGGCCTGCACTGTATCTGGCAATGTTAGTGTCTGCTTTATCTGAAACAGGTAAGATTAAATGCTTTATATAAAAATGCCCATGTGTTCAAATGATCTAGAATTTATTTGTATAATAAATTTCTCCAGAATTCAATGTTGCAAAATGTTGTTTGCTTAAACATTTTTGTATTCAATCCTGTTCATTTCTCTCTGTCTCTCTCTTTTTTTTTTTCTTTTTTTTTAGTGTACGGACATTATGGATATGTCCAAATATTGTGTCGTGCATCTATCTCTCAACAAAATGTTGAGTTTACTTACTCAGTCAACTACAACAAGTTTGAATATCTGAGATACAACAGTACTGAGAAAAAGGTTGTTGGTTACACTGAATTTGGAGAGAAATGGGCCGAGGACTATAATAATAATAAGATTGTACTTGCACAGGGAGATCTTCTCATGCAACACTGCAGTCTATTTAGAGAGTTAATTGTCCCTTTTGCAAAGCTAACAGGTAAAATAGTTCTACTTGTTCTTAATTTTTCTTTACATTTTCTATTTGTAAATTCTTAATATTAAATATATTAGATAATAATTTATGACAGTGGCTATTTGCACAAAGTGATTAACAGAATTATTTTATTTCCACTTCTAAAGTAAAACCAGAAGTCATTATCCGGTCAGATAGGGAAGCTAAAGAGAATGAGAAAGCTGTTCTGGTGTGCAGTGCCTATGACTTCTACCCCAAACCAATAAAACTGATGTGGATGAGAGATGATAAAGAGGTGACAGCTGATGTGACGTCCATTGAGGATCTGGCTAATGGAGACTGGTACTACCAGATCCACTCCCACCTGGAATACTTCCCCAAACCTGGAGAGAAGATCTCCTGTGTGGTGGAGCACGCCAGCTCCAATAAACCCATGATCTATCATTAGGGTAAGAAGTGAGTTATGATGAAATTAAAGTGTTTAAAATCAGTTGCCTCAGTGAACATATTTATTATAAGAATAATTTTTGTTAATTACAGATCCTTCTATGCCTGAGTCTGAAAGGTCTAAGATCATTCTTGGAGCTGTGGGGCTGTTGGTGGGGGTTTTTATAGCGGTTGGAGGACTGGTTTCCTATAAGAGAAAACACACAGGTTGGTATTCATATTTAGTGTTAGTGGTAAAACATTATAAGTAATGCAAGTTACGCGATCAGACTGCTTTTTCAAGTTACTAGTAAAGTAAATCAGTACTGATAAATTTACAACTAAATATCTGAGGTACTTTTTCACGTAATGCAAGATGCTTTGTTTTCCCATTTATTCACTGGCACATCTCCTGTCCCCTTGTGATTGAGGTGCAGAGGAAGGGGCCCTTCTTTCAGCCAGCTTATTAATTTCACTCTTTGTGTGAAAGGGCCTTTACAGTTCCCAAATATATGGCAAACCCAGCCCAGGCAACAAAAAGTAACGCAAAAGTACTGTAATGCATTACGCTCTATAAAAAGCAAGAAAAAGTTAGTTATGCGATATTGCAATGCATTACTTTTAGAAGTAACTTTCCCCAACACTGTTCATATTGTATGGTAAAGAATGAAGACAGATTCTGTGGGCTGGTGGTGTGATTAAAAAAAATCCATGTCATTAATATTATCTGAGATTTTGTAAATGTTGTTGTTTTGTTGCTGTCTACAGGCTTTTACAGACTTCCAGCCAGTTTACTTCCTCTTCAAACAATGAATGACACTGAAGAGCAGTAGGTTGTAATATCTGAGTCTGCAACATCCCTCCACACCATCTGAAAGAACCATGGCTTGAGTACGAGGGCTGTGTGACAATATTCAGAAATCAGTCCCCTATACAGTATTTCTCAACTCCTGGAAAATATGTCTAATAGTGCTTGAATAATAGGGTGATCTGTTTACAATTCATAACTTAATTTATGAGTGTTTCTTCAATTATTATATGTACTTTTGAGCCTGTGGACTTTTAAAAAATAAATTCTCCTGAAACACACGTTTTCATATTTTTACTAGTTATATATTTTAAATTTTAAGAGGAACAGGCATACCAGTCAATGTACAATGCAGAACCATGTTAGATTAATGTTTTGAAACAGGAAGAAAATAACGTGTATTTGACCTACAGAAGGTTTTGAAATGCAAATGCATAGTAACAGAAACCTGTAACAGAACTAACAACAAATATGTTAATGTTACTGTATCTGTATAATTATATTCAGTTCCTTCTTTTGGCAATGAAAAACACTCCAGAACAGACCCAGCAGCCCAAGAGTCAGACCAATGCCACAGAACACTGATGGACCAATCCTGGGGCTGCTTTGTCTCTACAGCTACACACACAGACACAAATATTTGTGAAATTCATTGTGTGTTTTTAAAGGGAATTAGCTGTGAATAACAAATACAAACCTGCCCCAAGTTCACTATTTTGTGACTTTTGAAACTTTTTCTATATTATTATGAATTATGAGCAAATTATATTCTGGTCTTGTCTTCCTGATTTTGAAGATTGCCTTCTAGTGGTCAATTTAGGGTCTTGGATTTTGTCAATACAAATTTGTTTGAAAATTTATTTGTTCATTTCACAGCTGTAACTAGCAAGGGCTTTCTGCCAATACTAAGTACACTTTTTTTCCCTCACCATTTATTTTACTCATCAGTCTGTGTTTTCATCAGTTTTGATACAGATATTCCACAAGTTAACCACCAGTGGTCACTGTCACCCATATTTTGACTGTGTCTTACATATTAGTTAGTCTGCTAGTAGGCCTGCTAGTTGTGAAACATGGCTGTGTTTCCCAAATGCGTACCAAGCCTATGTAGATTTCTAACCGGTCTATACTTTGAGAAAGCTACTGGTTTGCATTCCATTTTAGTACTTTGTCCTTATCTTGTTATACTCATTCAGGATCTTTACATGTGGATTATAATTGGTTGAATCAGCCTAGCTGTATACAGTTCCAGTATGTCTATAAAAAGTCAGTTGTTTGTATGGCATATGCTTATCATAAGTTTGCCTTACTTTCCTTCTGTCCATCAAAAGTTTTCTCCCACCGCTCTGGGACTGGTGGCGTTGGCCTTTGATTTGAATACTGAGAGCATAATTTATGTAAGAGGTTTGAACAGCTTTTTGAGTGTGCCCTAGATTACTGATGCTAGATTGATGTTAGCAGTCAGTATTTGTCAGTGAGTCTGCAAGTTAAACAACTTCTTTGTTATCCTTGTGCTGAAGCAACAATATGTGTTTTCTCTATCTACATATTTCTAAGTTTAATACTTTAAAGATAAATATTGGCAATCTTTACTTTACAATTTAGCTTTGCATTTGCTCAGTTGTCTCTTGCAATAGTAAAACAATGGTAAACATGGTTTAGACAGATACAACTAGACAGCTGGTTATCCTCTGTATAAGGCAGAGTTTCTTACTAGCAGTATTCTTACAGGAAACCATGTGGTGTAAAAATGCAGACCCCTGCCGTTTGTGTGTGGATGTGGGAGACTTTATATACACCTTAGCATGACAGGAAAAAACTCATAACAGGTGCTGCAGGGGTGGTTCTGGGGTTTATTATGACAGCAGGAGGACTGATCTATTGTAAATGAAAACACAGGTCAGTGTGTGGACACATTCACACATTCTCAAAAAAGACATTACAATATGTAGAGCATAAAGAACATTTTGAATCTTAATTTTAATGTGATAAAATGTTCTTATGTTCATGTTTCTTCATTTACAAGCACACATCATATCAGCTGGAAATCAATACATTACATGCTCTGAACCTCTGCAGACACTCAGCAACACTGAAGAGTTGTACATGAACATTGAGTAACAGCCTGAAAGACACCGAAACCCTCCATGAGATATTGGGAGACAAGTATAAGTATAAGCAAGTATAAGTATATGCCAGTATAAGCAAATACGCAGTTTTAGGTGGATTTAGGCACAGCATTGGACACCACTGACCATATATTCTTCTCGAACATCTTGATTGTATGGTACTGTACTGCACTGTCCTACAGTGATTTGCTTCTTACTTTGCAAATAGGACTTTTACTGAAAATTTAGGAATGTTTTCTTTATCATCAACATCTTCATCTTTAGCATACCATTATTATTTGGTATGCCCCAGGGATCTAATTTGGGACCATTATTGTTTTTTTTTTCTTCTTCTTCTTTTATATGCTTCCTTTGGGCTACATTTTTCAGAAATATAATATTGCTTTTATCACTGTTATGCTGACAGCTCCCAGTTTTACATTCCAGTAAAGCTTAGTCCTACTCTTTCAATTGATGTCCAATTTGATGTTGAATAATTTTTTGATTCTTAATGCGAATAAAACAATTTTAGTTTTGATTTTAAGTTATCCTGCCTCTTCATCCTCTGTTCTAGTGTGTGTTTATGATCCACAGTAGGTTTTGCAAAGCAAATTAACATGCGATCTGTATGTGACGACAGAACTAACAACAAATATGGCATTGTTAATGTGTCAGCATAATTATATCCATTTTTTTCCTTTGGCAATGAAAAAGACTCCAGTGGCTAGACCCAGCACCCCAAGAGCCAGACCAACTCCACAAAACACTGAAGGACCAATGCTGGGCTGATTTATCTCCACATCTGCACACACAGACACAAATATTGGTTGCACTTTATTTTACAGTGCGTGTACTTACATGTACATTCAGTGTACTTATAGTGTAATTACATAAGAAAGTACTGGTAATATAAGATAACTACATGGAGTAGGTTTAGATTTAGGGGTAGGTTCAGGGTTAGTACCTAGTTATTACTTAGTTATTTTAATTACTACAATAAGTACATAGTATGTACATGAGGAACAGGACTGTAAAATAAAGTGCTACCCAAATATTTGTAAAATTCATCATGTGTTTTTAAAGGGGATTAAATGTGGATAATAAATACAAACCCACCCCATGTTCTGGTTTGAGGTTGTTGAAGGGCTTTGTGCTCCACAGAACAGCTGTAAATGTCTCCTTCCTTTGGTATGAAGCTCAGTCGAGAAAATGCATTCAGTGTCCCGTCTTTGTTGGGGTAATATCTGCTGAGAGTTGATTCAGCTGTCACATTCACATTGTTCTTGCTCCACGAGACTCTGACAGGTGGAGGGAAGAATCCAGAAACTAGACAAATCAGGGTGTTACTGACATTTAATTTCACATCGTTCCTGGGGTAAAGTGAAGTCCAAGGGGGTTCTGAAGGACATTTAAATTTTATCAATGCATTTAAACTTCAAGTTTTATAATAACCACATGAAACATAATCCTCTATTTGTAATGTATAGCCTATACCAAATGTTTGTTTATTTTAGATCTTTCTAATTACTTTTAAAATGTCAAATGTTTAATCCAAATCAGCTTTTAAATGATGTCACTGTTGTTGAGTAAATACAATGCCTTACCAAGAGGTTCAGATACATTAAAGAAGAGTGTCCTGAAAAATGTATCTTTGCACAAAGGCGTTAATCCATCAGTGGTAAATGCCAAATCATCAGGGTCAGGAAAAAACAGAAAAACATTAGGTTCTATGACAATTTTCTTGTCTTCCAGGTCCATGTATGCAGCCACTTCATCTTCATAAGTGAAGAGAATTTCATTACTTCCAGCTGATCCAGTGCATGATTCAATCATGCCAAATTCATGATAACCTAAAGATTTCAGAATTTTAAATATCTGTTACAAATCATTTGAAAAGGATTCCATTAAATATAACAAAAATGACAACACAAGCTTTACCATTAAACTAATGGGGAAAAAATATCAATAAAAGATGACATTTTAAAACACTAATTAATACATTTATTCAAAACTATCAGAAAAGGTTTGTCACAAAGGTTTGTTTACTTACTTTGGCCCTCAGTATATAGGAAATAGGAAATTAAAAATGTTATTCCGCAAAACGATTCAAGCATATTTGTTCACAGTCCAACCCTAGAGCGGATGGATCCTAAACCTACATACATTATAATTCAGTGTGGTGCTGTGGTCAGTCATGAACTAGATATTCTGGTTTGATATGAACTGAGTAGCAGATTGTGACAAGCCTACACACTATATCCTGCATTTGAAAGCTGTCACTGGGGCGGTGCCTTTTCAAAAGGTACACTTTTGTACCTGTTAGGTACTAATATGTACACTTTAGGTACTAATATGTAGATTTAAGGTACCAATATGGACTCTTTAGATACAAAGGTACTGCCCCAGTGACAGCTTTCGTACCTTTTTCACTGAGAGTGCACTGTAGGGATTTTTTTTTTTTTTTTTTTGAGACTGCACAATCTGAAATGTCACATTAGAAACTGTTTTGTTTGTTTATTTGTTCGTTTGTTTTAATCACAATGTATTTTAAGTTTTTTTCCTACAATCATAGTTGAGACTGATATTCCACAATTTAACTATTTCTACCTTCTAGATGTCACTGTCACCTTAATTTTGACATGTATGACTGTCGCTCAGTCTTGGGCCTGTTTCTATACCACAGTAGATCTGAATTTAAGGCTGTACAGTAGTTACACAAATAGGTCTATAACTGGAGAAAACTATCCATTAGCAATCCCATTTCTCTAATTGACAGTTGCTGAACTGAGCTGAGCTTCTTCTTAGAACTTTTTAATACTTAATACTTTAAAACTGTGGATTTGAATGTTGCTACTTGATTAAACATCTCCGCACATAGATGATAACCGCTTGTCTTAGCCTACGTGCTTACAGTTACATTATGATTTCCTTAAAAAAAAAATGTCAAGCCTACATTTGTACCTGTCCCCTACAATCAAATATGAGGATATGCAGTATTCAGTAACAGATTCCCGCTGTATTACAGTAGTAGTGACAGTGGTATGTTCATTTTGAAGCCAGACTTACTTTGTGCATGTGGTGAAGAATAGTTTGTGTAAACAGCATTAATCAATAAAATTTAATAACAATTGTTTAGAAGCAGAGACAATGATCAACTATACTGAATGATGAGCAGTAATATCATATATTTAAATGTCTACATCTAAATGTCAGTTTGAGGTTGATATGATCTGGATTATGCATTGAAACAGTTGGAAAAACTTTTTTGACATATATTTTGCAATGCAAATGTACACGTCATTTGTGCACAACAACAGAACTAACAGCAGTGTCAGTGTTACTGTATCAGTACAATTATATCCATTTTTCCCTTTCCCAATAAAAACTGCTCCAGTGGCCAAACCCAGCTGCCCAATAGCCAGACCAGCTCCACAGAACACTGATGGACCAATGCTGTGCTCCTTTATCTCTACATCTGCACACACACACACACACACACTGGTATTTCTATCATATGGGGACATGCCATAGGCGTAATGGTTTTTATTCTGTACAAATTGTGCATACAGTTTAGAGAATATTAAGACTTTTAAGTCTTCCCCTAACACCATCACACAATCTTACATTCTTACAATCTTCCTGTTGTTCTTCCACAACAACCAACTATGAATTTTTGGTTTACATGTAACACATTTCTACAGATAAATGTACTGTACAAATATAAATCTATTTATACAGTAGTGCTGTGGAAGTGACTTTGCTGGGCAAACAATACAGTATATATGATTCTTGGTTGATTGGCAAGATTGTGATTCCTATATTATTACAATGGGAAGCAGGGTTGCAAAGGGATGGAAATTTTCTGGTAAAAGTTTCTGAAAATGTACAAAATTTTCCCGAAAGTTTCTAAAAAAAAAAAAAAATCCTAGAAAGTTTTCAAAGATTCTGGAAAGTTTCTAAAAATTTTCTGCCCCTTTGCAACCCTAATGGCAAGCAGACATTACAACCATTCCATATCAGATATTTATGGAATATACTGTACATGCATGTCTGACAAATTTTGATAATTGAATGGATCATTTAGCATGTGATGGTTCACACGATGAAAGAATGTTTAGAAGCTGTAAAGAGTTTGACCATTTCACTGAGAATCAACTCCTCAGTTTTGATCAACAAGCCGTGTGGATTTAGTTAATATGCAAACTGTAGACAATTGTACATAATTGTACAAGTGTACACATTCATCAGTAACAAAGTTTATGTTGAAACACATCATTAATTCAAAAGCGCAGAACATGTTTACTTTCTTTGGCCTTAAATATAGATAATAAAATAAAAATAAAAAAATCTACAAAATGTTTCATTCATGTTTGTTCACAGAAGTGAATTTAACCATAGAGCGTTTGGATCCTTAAACCTACATTATAATTCAGTGTGCTGCTGTGGTCAAGTCATGAACTGGATATTCTGGTTTGATATATTCTGAGTAGCAGACTCAGGGGTGTGTATTGTAGTGACATCACTGGTGTGATTATCATAACCAGGCATGTAATGATACTGTGGCCACACTGTAATGCGAAAATGCAGTACAGCCTTTTGGCAGTGTTTATGCCTGCTTTGTTTGAAACAGGTAAGATGTTTTCCCCTACAAAATACCTTTGTGTTCAGGTGATTAGAATTCTTTAAATTAAAAATTGCATCAATTTTGGCTTAAAAATTACCATCACTATACATCTTGTGTTGTCAACTAAACAAATGTCAAACTGAATTGTGATGTAATTTTTGAATGATTTCCTAAATACTGTAATATTAAAAAGACCTACTATAGCAGACTTTACCAAATCACAAAATTAGCAATTTCTAACTCACTATGTCTCTTTCTGACAAGTTTATAAAAATATAATCTCTTGTTTTAATGAAAACTGAAACATTGGGCATTAAATTCTGCTGCAGTTTGATTATTTGTATTAGCCAATACTTTGTATTTTATGTCAAAATGTTATTTTACCTTATCTGTCCTTCAGTGTATGGACATTACGGATATGTCCAAATTCAGTGTCGAGTACCTGACTCTCTACAAAACATCGAATTTATCTTCTCGGTCACCTACAACATGATTGAATATCTGAGATACAACAGTACTGAGAACAAGGCTATTGGCTACACTGTATTTGGGAAGAAATTGGCAGAGGACTATAATAAAAACAATATTTTCCTTGCACATGCAGAATTTGTGCTGAACCAGTGCAAAAGATTTGGAGAGTTTGTTGTCCCTTTAACAAGGATTACAGGTGAAAAACAGTTCCTTATTCACTATACATGTTTATTCATATTAAAGACAGAATATATTAATATATTCAAAACTTTGGTATTTTGGTTTGATATAAATAAGACATCAGGTCTAACTCTTTCCACTTTTATAGTACCACCAGAAGTCATTATTCGGTTGGATAATGTGGATCAGAAAGCTATTCTGGTGTGCAGTGCCTATGACTTCTACCCCAAACCCATTAAACTGACGTGGATGAGAGATGATAAAGAGGTGACAGCTGATGTAACATCCATTGAGGAGCTGGCTAATGGAGACTGGTTCTATCAGATCCACTCCCACCTGGAATACTTCCCCAAACCTGAGGAGAAGATCTCCTGTGTGGTGGAGCACGCCAGCTCCAATAAACCCATGATCTATCACTGGGGTAAGAAGTGAGTTATGATGAAATTATAAGGTGAATTTAAGATCTTAAGATTCAGTTTGTTGCCTCACTGGACATATTTTAAGAATTTTCTTTCATTTTACAGATCCTTCTCTACCTGAGTCTGAAAGATCTAAGATCATTCTTGGGGCTGTGGGGCTGTTGATGGGGGTCTTTATGGCAGCTGGAGGCCTGATTTACTATAAAAGAAAACACACAGGTTGGTAGGCTATTTACAGTAGCTACAGAATGAAGGCAGATTTGCTTAGCTGATGGTGTGATTAAAAAAACCCTGTCATTATCAGCTGAGATATTGGAAATGTTGTTTTTCTGCTGTCTACAGGGTTTTACAGACTTCCAGTTTGTTTACTTCCAATGCAAACAATGAACGAGACTGAACAGCAGTAGGCTGTAACATCTGGGACTACACCATCTCCCCGTTTTACCATTCGAGAGGACCATTGAGTGAAGACTGTATGACACTGCAGCTGTGAGCGCTCTATGGTCAGGCTCAGAGCCGTTTTTCAAAGGCTCTGGTCGTAAAACTTCTACAATACTAGGCCTATAATAAAATTTCATTTACTTGAATTAGATATGACTAGCCAAATGCACTAATTAAATGACTCTTACACACTGTTTAAGTGGACTGTGTGAAACAGGCCTTGTTTATGTTATTATAAATTATATGAGCGAATACATTCTGGTCTTGACTTTTTGGTTTTGAAGATCCCCCTATTCTAGTGGTCTATTTCAATCTCTCAGATACAATGTTGTTTTAAGCATGTATTTGTTTTGCTTTACAGCTTTCACTTGCGAAGGCTTAGCTACACCATTTATTTTACTCATGAATCTGTTTTCATCAACGTTTTGAGACGTTGAGTTTTGTTCCACAAGTTAACCACCAGAGGTCACTGTCACCCATATTTTGATTGTGTCTTACCCATTCATACATTCCTTTTATATAGCCTACTTGGATTTATGCTTGCTATTACTTATTCTTTTGTATCATCAAAATACTCATAAATCCAAGGCACTCGAGTAGTGTGAAAACTACTCGAGTGTTTTGGATTTATGAGTATTTTGATGATACAAAGGAATCCAGCATCCAAAGATCACCTATTTATGGATTTTTACACCCCAGCATCAGTTTTTTTTTTTTTTTTTGCATGATTTTGAATGTATATAAAAAAAAACATGTTTGAGTAAAAACAAAAAGAGAAAATGGTCAACCAGTATTAATCAATAAACTTTAAAAATATTACTTTCAAAGCACAGTAAACAAACAAATAAAGATAGGAAAGTAATAATACATTTTTAACTTGATCTAACTGTCAGTTTATGAAGCAGATCTGATCTAGGCTATAAACAGGTGGAAGATGCAGTAATTTTCATATAGGGTTTGCAATGCAAATTTGCATGGGATCTGTGCACAGCAAGACAACAAATATGTATCTTTAGTGTGTCAGTATAATTATATTATAGTTAGAGGTTGTTGAAGGGCTTATTCATGATAACTGAAAGATTTCAGAATTTATATAATCTGAAAAGTATTACATTAAACAATAAAAATGACAAGACAAAAAATATGAATAAAAAATTACATTTGCTAAGTGTACCTTTTTTTCTCGCCATTACTTTACTCATGTGTCTGTTTTCGTCACAGTTTGAGACTGATATTGCAGTCAATAGTTAACCACCAGAGGTCACTGTCATCTATATTTTGACTGTGCCTTATTCATTATGACATTCATTGTTTTACATACCACTGTGGAACTGGATTGAAGCCTGCTTGTTAGTCAAACACGGCTGCGTTTCCCAAAGCATCGCAAACTCAAGTACAGTTAACCACTGTTGATTTTTACAGTCTACTTACTGGTCTATACTTTGGAGAAAACTACTGGTTAGCATTCCATTTTAGTACTCTTTTCTTATCTACTCTGGATGGTTGCTGTTTTTTCATTTAGTATCTTTACATATGGATTATGACTGCTTGTATTTGCCTACCTGTTTACAGTTACAGTATAAATATCTGTAAAAAAAAGTGTCAGTTGTTTATCTGTGTCTCTAACAAAGGTGAAGCTAAGATTAGTAGTATAGTGATGTACGTATTGTGATAGTGACAATAAAATTTTGTCAAATACTTTTATCTTGAAGACACCAGACTGACTTTTTTCATACAGTCAAAAGGGTGTCTTGTAGTAGTGTGAATCAAACTTGTGGATTATTGTGATGCTTTTATCAGCCGCTTGGACTCTCATTCTGAAAGCAACCCTTGGTGAGCAGGTGATGTAATGCTAAATTTATCCAAATCTGTTCTGATGATCAAACAATTTCATCTACATTTTGTATGGTCTTTGGGTTAGTAAATTTTAAGCAGTTTTTTATTTTTTTGGTTCAGTATTTCAGCAGTTTTCCTTTCTTCAGTAAAACCAGAAGTCATTATCCATTCAAGCAGGAAATCAAAAAAAGAAATGAGAAATCTGCCTATGACTTCTACCCCAAACCCATCAAACTGATACAGATGAGAGATGATACAGAGGTGACAGCTGATGTGACGTCCACTGAGGAGCTGTCTGATGGAGACTGGTACTACCAGATCCACTCCCACCTGGAACACTTCCCCAAACCTGGAGAGAAGATCTCCTGTGTGGTGGAGCACGCCAGCTCTCATAGACCCATGATCTATCACTGGGGTAAGATCAGTTATGATGAAATTAAAGTCTAAAGAATAAATTACTCTAAAAACTTATTTGAAATGGTCAGAATGTCCTTCTCTGGGGGACTTTGACAGGAATAAACTCATTACTAGGGCTGCAGGGTTGGTGTTGGGGGTGGTTATGGAGGTTTGATCTACTACAAAAAAGCACAGGTCAGTGTTATATACTGTGATAAAGAAACATCATCCTTTTAACATAGATTGAGATGTTGGAAATGTATGTGGCTGGTTTTGTTGTTTGCGATAGCCTTTTACAGACTTCTAGCCTGTTTCCTACTACTGCAAACAATGAGCAGCACTGAAGAGCTGTGTGTAGCAAAACATTCTCACACATGAATCCTAAGTGTTTCCAGGGGTCTCCACAAGGTGGACATTGAGCTACAGACTGCGAGATCTTAGCATTAAGAGAAAGAAAAATGCTTAAAACTTCTAAAAAATCTTAAGATGTTTTTATACTAAGGATTGTTTGCTGCAGTAAAAATGAACAGTGACAGTCAACTACTGAATCACATCACAATGCAAATGAACAGTGACATAGTGACAGGTCACAGCTCAGTATGGTTTGTTGTATAACGTTTGTGGTCACTATTTCAAAGCTTTGTTTGTGCTCTATCATTCAGAAGTTCTCATTCAAGAGTCTCTAAGATTTTTAAATATTTTTGAAAGAAGTCTCTTATGAACTGTGTTTATTTGATTAAAATATGATAAAACAGTAATACTGTGAAATAATATTACAATTTAAAATATATGGATGTGTTTTAAAATGTACTTTATTCCTATGATGCAAAGCAGAATTTTCAGCATCGTTACTTTTACTATGCTGACTTGCCGCTCAAGAAATGTTTCTTATTATTCATTCAGTTATTATTATCATTATATAACAGTTGTGCTGCTTAATATTTTTGTGGAAAACGTGATGTATTTTCTTCAAGATGAATACAAAGTTCAAAATAACGGCATGCATTTTTTAGCATAGAAATATTTTTAAACATTATAAATGTCTTTTTTGTCACTTTGGATCAATTTAATGCATTCTTGCTGAATAAAAGTAAATTAAATTTCTTATTAAAAAAAACAACAACAACAAAAAAATCTTACTGATCCCAAACTTTTGAACGGTGGTGGAATATAATCACGTTTCATTCAAAGTATGATAAGTTAATTTAAGAGAAGTACTTTTTCTTTATTATGAATGTAGATGTTTTAATTGCATTTCTATTAAAATAGTAGTACATAGCTGTCGGCCTAAACTTGTTTTTATCTGAATTAAGATAAAACAGTTAGGAGATGACAATTTGGAGTGAACTTCATAATTTGACTTGATAATGCTTCATATTACAGTCTGTTTGAAAGATAATGTGCCCCATATTTATTTGTTGAAAATCTACAAATAAATATTTTTAGCTAAAAAGAGGAAGTAATAAAAAACACCCTTAGTATACACACACTAGCCACCCTTTAGTGACTTTAGAGAAAAAAACACACTCTAAAATATCATCATATTTATCCTCACAAATGCCCTTAGCATTATCAATCACATAAACAATAAAAATTATAATATTTGTCAGTGGAGGGCCCTTCACTTCAGTTTGAACAGATTTTCCAATACAACTGAGCATAATGGTAATCACAACTAGTTTTTTATTAAACCAGATCATTTAGTGAGTCCATAATACTGCACTGAATATTTTGCTTGGCTCTTTGATCAGTACACTTTAAGAACAGAAATACTGATGACTAACATTTCCATTAACAGAGGAGAAAAAAGTGAAATTAATTATTGTCATTCAAGAGTATAGGCTAGACTGGAATCATCAGATTGTTTTGATGTTGAGCTGATAGCAGACAAATCTAGGCAAAGTAAGGCTTTAAAAAAAAAGTATGACATATGCTTATCATAAGTTTGCCTTTCTCTTCTTCTGTCCATCAAAAGTTTTCTCCCACCGCCCTGGGACTGGTGGCGTTGGCCTTTGATTTTAATACTGAGAGCATAATTTATGTAAGATGTTTGAATAGCTTTTTGAGTGCGGCTAGATTAAAGAGAGTTCCGTGTAATGGAACAAAAAAAGCATCTGCAGATTTTATTTAAATATATTTCAAACCTCCAGTGACTTGGATAGAGTTGACAAAGGCAGAGAGGGAGGAAGAGTTTTGGAAAACACTATTAATTCATTGTACGTGTGTGTTTTCAGTGCCTGTTTGCTTTGTTTCTGTAAGTTTCACTCACTGAAATTGCACTTTCATCTGTTTCTCCGTCCTTTAAATGATGTTACTCCTTTCGAGTTAGCATGAGATATATCATGTGTGTATATGTTATACTGCACATCATTACAACCAGTCATGTCTGTCTTAGTTCTGTGCGGCAGATCAGTTTAGTTTTCGTTGATTCATTGATGCATAAGCCAGATTGTTAGCAGTCAATATTTGTCAGTGAGTCTGCAAGTTGCGCAACTTCTTTGTTATCTTCGTGCTGATGCAACAAGATGTGTTTGCTCTCTATATATGTGAAACACTAAATCTTTCTTCATATTTTTAAGTTTAATACTTTAAAGATAAATATTGGCAATCTGTCCTTTACAATTTAGCTTTGTGTTTGCTCGATTGTCTCTTGAAATAGTAAAACAATGGTAAACATGGTAACTTAGACAGCTGGTTATCCTCTGTGGATCTTCTTACCATCAATAGTCTTACAGGACACCACGTGGTGTAAAAATGCAGACCCCTGCCGTTTGTGTGTGAATGTGAGAGTCTTTATGTACACCTTAGCATACAGTTATTGAGTTCAACTTACTGACTCAATGATTTGGTCGTAGTGGTTAACATCTTACTAGAGGGGAAGATTTGCAGTAAATAATGACTTAAATTTCAGTCTAAAACTATCATATGGATTCAGAACACTTGAAATACAGCAAAATTGACCACTTTAATGATTCCTTTGTGTTCTTTTTGAAGCTAGAAAGCTTTACTCCCTGTTCATTGTAATTGCATGAAAAAAACAACAACTGGCACATTATTCAAAATTTCTCATTTTAGGTTTAGAAGAAAGAAAGTCATATAGAGATCTGAAACTTTTCTGAAAGTTTATGGTCAAACAATTTCTTTAACTTAAAATGTGCTGCTCTCCAAAGTTTCTCTAGGATAATAATATACATAAAGACACATGCACACAGAATGTAGCAGGTGGAGGGCTAATCTAATATATATGGTTTTTTTCATTAGGTTGAGCTCTTTTGAATCAGCTCATTTGTAGCCTGTTCATTGAGCTGCTATACCTCCAAGTGTGAAGTGTCCAACTGTGGGGACCGAATGAAAGAGACACTATGAAGAGCAAAAGGGGGGGGGACAGAGAGAGAAATGTTGAGAAAGTTGGAACGATGTGGCGTTTAGAAAGAGCAAGTTGAAGGGAAAGTAAAAGCCTGAATGACTGATAAAGGGAGAAAGAGTTACACTGAGCGTTCGCATGTGCCTGTATGTATGTGTATGATGGAGAGAAAGAGCGAGCACTGAGAGCGGTATGCTATGATGGTATTGTTTTTGTGACAGAGATCAGTGGCTGCCTGAATGTGCTTTATTTGCAGTGGGGCTGCTCTCCCAGGCTAATAAAATGTGAAGCTCCCGCTGCCTGCAGTGGCATGCTGTGCACAGCGGGAGGCAAGGCTTTTTTGTGTTCCCTGCCCAAATTATGGAACCGTCAATACCCTCCCTGGATCCCGTCAATAGAACCACGCTTTGTGACTGATGGGAGACCAACTTCAAGGCTATCCTGAAAAAAACGGAGAAAGGGAAAACAAGCGAGAGAGAGGGAGTAGAAAAACTTGACCTGCTTTTTCCCAAATATGGTCTATATGCTTCGTCAGTCTGACATAGAAGGTTGTTTTTAGGATCGTCTGAGCATTTGTGAAGACTGAGGAGCTCAATAAAGCAACAAACCATCACTATTGTTTCACTTTCTAAACCATGTGGGAGGGAACGCACTGCCATCATCGCTATTGTTGATTTGCCTTGATCTGAATGGTGACATACCCTCAGGGTGAAGTCTGAGACATTAGACGCACTGTTGCTGTGTTAGTGTTAGCATGTATTCCTTATGAAACCTGAAAGGGATTTTCCAGCGTGTTCGTAGACTCAGGGTTTTAACGTTTTGATAGAGGGGGACGGCTATGGGGGATATTTGTTGTGGATGGTAAGGCTCATTAGCAATAAGCAGACATTTGATTGGGATAATTATCCACAATTGTACAAGTATCATGTAAACTTAACAGGTTAGGTGATTCACAATGTCCTTACAGAAATTTGATTTTTAAAAAAAAAATTACTTGAGGCATGCAAAATTAGCACTTTTGGTGTAATGGCGTAATTAACTTGTGTAAATCTAAAATAAATTTAAATGTGTGTGTTTATATGTTTATATATATGTTGGTTTTTGTTAAACGTGAGCCAAAATCATCACAATTAAAAGAACCAAAGACTTAAACTACTTCAGTCTGTGTGCATTGAATTTATTTAATACACGAGTTTCATAATTTGAGTTGAATTACTGAAATAAATGGACTTTTCCACGACATTCTAATTTATTGAGATGCACCTGTATATACACGTGAAAAAAGTACACTTCCACAATATAGGTTACTTGTAGGCTACAATGTAGTGCTCTATTTTCGAACACTAATTTTGTACTTAATATATTAAAAATTACTCTTTAGTACTTCTTATGATAAACTTAAGATCATCTAAGTGTACTCAACTGTGCTATTTTGGGACACCATGAATATGAACTAAAATATCCTTTTAATATACTATTTCTGTATTTAAAAAAATCTATTTAGTTGCCACTTGTAGTACACTTGAGTGTACTAGTGTATGAAGGATGTTTTTACATCTTTATAGTATGTTAAAAGCACATTTTAGTTCATATTCATGATATCATCACAGTTGTCCTAAGACAAGAATGGGTATTGGTTTTGTTTTAGGACAACTTTTGTTTTAGGTTTTGATTCACTTCAAATGTTGACTACTATACACATATGTATATTTGTAGAAAATATTTATCAAATATATATTAATATATACACTCTCAGAAAAAAAACCTTTTAAAATGTATATCTGGCATTCAGGTCACTTTTGGTACTAACGTACTTCTAAAGTAAAAATACCATAAGGTACCATATGGTATAGGTACAATATGATACAAAGGTACCAAAAGGTACCCTACATTTGAAAGGGTTTTTTAGCAGCTTTTGTACCTTTTTTTCTGAAAGAGTACCACAATTCAAAACGGCAAGCTATACGGTATTATCTACTATATATTATCTCTATTATTAAATAATATAACCATTTAGAAATGTCTTCAAGTCGGTATAGAGGTCAGAGTTCACCAGACTTGAACTTTTGTACATTCCCACTCTCTCAGCTCCACTATAATTAGGAATCCTGTGAGCTTATAGACAATTGGTACAGTAGAAGTCAATCAAATAGCAAGTTTAACCCTTTGGTGACAGTTCAGAGGAAAAATCTGTCTGTTCTTCTGGATCCCTCACTCCAAAGAATTCTGTAGAGCGGAAGAAACATCACAGTGAATTATTAAACATCAAGTACAGAAAAAAACAAGTAAATTCGTCTGTCCTCTCTATATCCAAAAAAAGAAGAAAAAGTTTCACTTTTTCTTTTTCCCTTCAGTTTGGAGTTGGAACTTCAAGTCATTTTTGTGGCTGTTCAAACGGTCGGGAACACGGAGCGTTTGCTGGATTCCTGTGTGCGCATTCAAAAGCCGCCTCCCTCAGAAGTGCCACCTAGCAGCGAGCTAGCGCGGGAACCTCGTGCAGTGCGAGGATTCAGATATGCTAATTGATCAGCGGGGTAGCTCTGAGCATCGCTGCAACCTGCTTTAAATAGACAGCTGCTTCCCTCTGTATTCCCCCAACCTCCTTTCCTTCTTCTCTCCTTTTCTCCTTCGTCCTCCTCTCTTCAGAAATCTCCTCCTCCTCTCTCACACTCGCCCACCTCCTTACTTTCTTTCGCTTTCAGTTTAGCATTGGAGCAAACAGCAGTAAATTAACAAGAAGTGGTGATGAATTGACTTTTGAGCAAAGCGAATAGGAAGAGAACTAAGGGAGAAGGACAATAAAAATGCAGAGGCTGTTTGTCTGAGAGTGAGAAAGGGCCTCCGCTGGCTCTTTATGGCAGCTACGGCCACATTAGCACTAAGTCCCGCGCACTTCTTTTTTTCTCCTTGTCCGGGGCTCATGCTGAGCAGGAACCTGAGCTGATTGGGTTTCATTCACAGGTCTCTGAGTCGGCAGTAAATTCGGCCGGGGGTTCCCTGAGGGGCCCCCTCGATACCTCATCTCCAGCTGGCAGAGCGCGATTGTTGAGGAGCTGAGGAGTCACGTTGGGGTCATTCACTATGGTACTACTAAGCTAACTCGCCTCGCTCCTTTCTCTGTCTCTTTCTTCCTCTTCTCTTTCCTCGCTCCTCTCCCGCAGGTTGCTAGGGCCTGGTATTTGCTCTCCGTGGCCGGGCTGTAATGACAGCCGCGGTGCCCCTGCTGGCTCTCGGCTAGCGTTTCTCTTTGTGCTGCTCGTGGTTATTGGGAGTGAGAGGGCACTAAAGGGTGATGGCTTACAAACACACACATAATTGCACATTCACACACACTCCGCATTCACAGCTTTTGGACCAGTTATATAGGAGGAGAAACATGCACGTTGGTATCATTTTTGTTAGGCTATTGAAATCATAAAAACACTGTTTGCACGCTTCAACCATTCAACTCTCCTATTATTTGTAATAAAATATTATTATTTTTATTAATTTCCAATTATAATTAACCATTTTCCATGGCAACTGATCAGGATTATTATAGTTAACTAAAATGAAAACAAAAACATTTTTGTTACTTGGAATAAAATATTTAAAAATTAAACTTCTTTTAAGGCAACATTTCCATTTAGTTTATCTTGATATACTAAAATAACCAAAACTAAAATTGAGGTAAAAATTAATTAATTAATTAAAAAACTGTATAGGCATATTAAATAAATAAATAAATAAATAAATAAATAAATAAATAAAACAATAATAAAAAATTAAAATATTGTAGTATCTCAATGATACTAAAATAGCACTGCAACTGATTTCCAACATATTTCATGTCTGGTATTATCTCTCTGTAAATTCTCTCTCATGATTTCAAATCAATATTTCATGTCCATTTATTTATTTTTTGGTAGGTTTAAAGTCACTCAAATAGGTCTTGTATCATCCTGAGCGGTTTTATTTTGCAGTAATATCCGACTAACTCCCTTTCATCACTTTATATGTAACTATTTGATGAGTTTAAAATGTAATTTTTATTGACAGACTGTTTTTAGACTGTTCCATTCTCTTCAGGGGATCTCTACCCTAAAGGCAAATACAGTGTATACGTTCCCTTTGGGAGAGGGCCTGAGTGTTTATGGTTCTCAGAGGGACAGATGCTCATTCAAAAAAGCCCAATCAACACAGACATCATATCACACCTCCTCTAAATACAGCCGCTCTTAAAAAGGGGCAAACACCAGCCATAAAACCCCTAATGACAACACTAATAAAACTACAAAGACATGAAAGAGCCGGCCAAAGCCAGCAGTGAACGGCTGGCCAAAACTTCCTTCCTGCTTCTGTGTCTACTGAGGACAGAAGGAGGAAAGAGACCGGACAAATGTGTGTGTCAAACTTTTTATCTGCAGTCCACTTTCTGACTGCCTGAATAGTTGTTTCAGCATGAACACATCAGTTTGCCAGTTGTTAATGTACTATGAAAAGTTGATCACAGCCTCCACAACTTCATTTAACCCTTCAGAAGCTGGTAGCTTCATGTCTTTGATCCATATTCCAAAATGTAGCAAAAAATATAGGTAAATTTTTACACGTTTCCTTCTTTAACTGAGAAATTAAATAAGTATTAGGACACTTAACCAACATTTATGAATGTCAGTGAACTGCTAGAAAACAAAATATCAAAGCAATTTTAAAATAAGCACAATTTACAAGCAAATATTTTATAATGTAAAATCTTGAGGCCTAGCTAGTAAACATCATTGCAAATGGCAAACATGAATTCATTTAGTAAAAAAGCTCGGGAATTATTTGTTTGCAGATACGCAGATTGTCAACTAACCCTGATGCATAATTGTCCATATAATTTTTGTAGCCTCTGTACATCATATATTATTACAACAGAACAATAATTGTCTGAACATTTATGTGCATTGCAATGTGTACATAAGTAGTTGTACCAAACAGTTACATGATGACTGAATGGCATCAAAGCAATATGTAATTCCACTTTATCTGTTTTACAGTTTGTTCAAACAGAAGAGACATCTTTTGCACCATCTCTATTGTCCATGGCATAATTTCCTCCCCCCTTTGTGAAAAATAAGAATACAAAGAACGTAACAGATGCCTTGTTGGTCTCCGCAGTGACTTTCCCCTAGTGAGTCTTTAACAAGGCTCCAGATATTAAAAAAGAGTGCAGTTTTTCTTGACTAGGGCCAAGTCTTTTTGTGTGCATGGCAAAGAGCCACAGAAGCTGTGCTTTGTTCCATGAGAGCGGGACAAAATTATGTGTGTCTTTGTGTGTGTGTCTGGTCCATGCTTTCTCAGAAGACATTTGCATGCCTGATAAACAGCAGCATTTAGAAACTTTCTTGCCTTTGTTGTAGAAAAAAGGAGAAGTAAATATCATATCTTTAAACTAAACAGAATTTCATTCACTTTGAGTTTAAATCCTCTGATGTGAGTCACTGGGGACAGTAAGACATAAACCTCAAAACACACCATAATTACAATATGCTAAATTCTTCCCCATTAGAAGCTAAACTTGTCACCAATTAGATATGAAATTTGAGAAAATCTCTTATCATTATAATATGCTTTTGATAAGGGCCCACTAAACAATGAAATGAATCCCATGGTGGTTCAAAAAGGATTGATTACTGGCAAATTGTTCAGTTGTTTTCCTTTCTTGTGCTAAGTTTACATTCAAGTCATATTGGTGCTTTGAGGAAAGCATTTAGTTTTCTACTGACTCAAGAGGTAAGAAATTATCTGCTGTTTTAAGAGAAATGTGCTCAGACACATTTGGGCTTGTTATCATGTCTCCAAAGTATTTTTCTTTTATGTGAAGAGTCAAACGTACAAAAAACACAGCAAAGGACTCTAAACAGCTTAATTAGCTTGAAGAGCCTCAATGGCCTGCAGCATTAAAGCTTCTGAATGTATTTGTGCTTGTGTGTGTGTGTGTGTGTGTGTGAGAGATATTGTTAATGACAGCACTTAGGAGATCAGAGGAAGAGTAGATGTATGGAATGCACAAAATGAAAGGTGATAATGGAAACCGCTCAACCATTTAAAGATGTGTCACTGCTTCAAAGATACAGCTGTGTGGAAAGGACTGACATTTTGACCTTCCAGCTTAGTTACATATAAGAGACTAATCTGAGGTGTTTAATGTGAGCAATTTACATGTAGAGATATACTGTGGCATCAAAACATATTTGGACTACTAAGTCACACTTAGTAATGTATTCACAGCACAAGCATATTGGCAAGCAAATAATCTGATAAAAAGTACTTTTTCATTGATAAAGGTTTAAATAAGTTTAAAGAAATGATAAATTATAAAACATTAGATTTACTATTCAATATGTTGAGAAAAAATTGTTTGTGAAACGTTTTATTGCTGACTACATGAAAATGCATTTTTCACAAAAAGGCATTTTAAATTATGAATGTTTAAAGAAATAATAAATTATAAAACATAAGATATGCTATTCAAAATGATGGCATTTCTGTTGCTGTTTGTGAAACCTTGCCCGTAGTTAATATGATGAATAACACTTGTGATTATTGATGCTAAAATATCTGTGTAGTTTTGCTGGTTAACATAATACTGTTAGCCTTTTTTGGTAGATAATGGAACTACACCAAGCTAACAGGTTCATTCAGAACTGAAACTGAATTTTTAGTTCACAAATTCAATTAATATGTTCGTTGACAGGCATTACTTGTCTGACATGATTCACCACAAGCATGTTGCATATCAGCAGGGTTTCTTGCACTGGTTTTCAGCATCAACTCTTCTCACATTCTGCACATTTAACACACAACACGGATCTGCACAACCTGCGTATACTCAGATTCATCGAAATAATGACTCGTATGAGTCAGTTCTTTTAAAGAATTGTTCAAAAGACTCAGAAATTATTGGTTTGAATCAATCTGGTGAATGCTTCTGAAGAGCAGCTACTGAATCAACATTTGACTCAATGAATTTTGAGTTTATATCAGTCCATTGTTTTTTCATTAGCCTTTAAGTTAATCTTACTTGCTAAAATATATTGAGAAAGCAAAATATATTCTTTTAACCTGTATCTTTGTTCATGTTTAGTCTCATTTGATAGATTTCCATAATTGTTATGAAATGCCTGCTTAGTATTATGCAGCATTCTTCTCACTCTAAAAAGTTTGTGGTGGATCTCAAAGGTAATTATATCAAGTGGGTCATAGCATTAAAAAAGTTTGTGTTCCTTTGCACTAAATGTGTAATAATGGCTAGGTGAAGTTAGTTTTGCAAAAAAAATAAAAAATAAATAAATTGATTCATACATTTTAAAAACATGACTTTTAAAAAGTGACCAAATATTTGTATACAGATGTGTTTTTAAAAATAGTTGCACTCACTTCAGACTAATAGTTCGAAGGCTAAGCTGATAAAAAAAAAATGCAGTAAAATGGGGACCAATAGTTGTTTGACTTGATAAGAAAGACTTCTCTTTTATGGCCTCGCTTTGTCTGGACTACTGTCTGCTGAGCACTTGCTGTTTGAACAGTCTTGGAAAAGCAGTAAAAAGTATCATTCCTCTCAGTCATGCGAGCAAATGCGGCTTCATTAAAGAGCCTGAACCATCACCAAACAGAGACGTGTGAAAGAAAGCGACACCAAGGTCGTTGTCCCTCACCTTGGCACAAACATGTGTCATCTAGCTCTCTGCTGTGAAGGATCACTATACTTCTCTCCATTCAGCCGTATTTGATGTGGCACTCACCTGTCACGCTCTCCGGACAGATGAGAAGAGAATCTCTCCTCACGAAGGCCCGCCAATCAAAGCACCTGACACTGGCCTCAAAGAGGGTTTGACGGAGGGCCTGTTGACACCCCTCAGCCAGCGCCCCTCTTCTTTTAAGCCCCACTTCTGCCTAACATCTGCAGCAAGATGAAACAGAATCATAATTGGGTGCAATCACGCAAGAGGCAAAGCCAGAGAGCGTCTTTTACAGACATGCTAACATTACAACATGCCTAGCGCTCTTTATCCTTAAGAAACCTTGGTATGCAAGAGCTGTATTTTCCTTAAAGCAAAAATTTTTAATTGTCTTAGACACTTTTTTTTTGTTTTTGGAAGGGAATGAAATTAAAAAAGGTGTAAACTAAACAATAATTTTTAAATCAACTGTTGTTTCCTACTTAATCTAGATATCAAAGCACATTCAGTAAATTAATATGCATGGTTATTTTGCGTGTATGTCTATATGTTTTCAACATCTGTAATAATAAGAAATGTTTCTTGAGCAGCAAATCATCATATTAGATTGAAGGACTGGAGTAATAGCTGCTGAAAATTCAGCTTTGCATCACAGGAATAAATTGCATTTTAAAATATATTAAAATAGAAAAATGATTTTGCATCACGTAAATGCAGTCATATATAGTCAGACTGAAACTGAACTTTTAAAGTGCATGTAGAAGCACTGTGTGTCTCTCTGCAGAGTATGCAGACTTATACAGATATATAAAGACAATATATATAAATATAAAGACACTCAAAGGACAGCAGATATAAACAGACACAAAGTCAAAGTTACAAAGTCTCTATTTTCACTCTCTCTCTCTCTCTCTCTCTCTCTCTCTTCATTCCTCTTTTGCATTTGTATATTGATTGCACCCACCTCTCCTTTCATTCAAGTCAGTGGCTTCACTAGAAAGCTCACACACTTCAATGTGACACTCAAAGGGCCCCTACAAAAGGTGTTTGTGTGTCAGGCACAAGAATGTTCCCTCTAATCACTTTCGCAGTGAGAGGAGGGGATGAGAGAGAAAAAGAGGGCAAAAGAAAGAGGATTAAAACAGCGGAGTGTGTGTTTTCTCCGCACTATGTTTAATCAAATGCTTTTGAGAGCAGCATTTCCCAAAAGATCAGTGTGTCTCAAAGAGACTGCGTTTGAAAGATGTACCTGACCCTGTTTTCTGACGTATGTCAGCGTGTGATGCGCTGACGTTTGAGCACAAACAGAGAGGAAGAGGGGTGTTGTCTAACTCTGTTCTCACTTCAAACTATATCATATAATTTTTTTTATATATCAATGTAGAATATTTTGGGACCGCCCGCTTTTGACTGCCTCAGAGCAGGATTCAGCCCTGACTTTAGTATGTGTTTTGATTTTAAGGATACACATTGCAGGGTTAATGAGGACTAATGAGGTTCTGTAATCTGACATTTAAATAATCTCAGAGGAAATTTATATAGCTCAAAGAGATTTCTAAGAGAGTTTTAAGTTATGTTTCATTTAGGTAGGCCTATCAAGTTCTCTTAAAAAATTAATTATAGAATGATCCATCAGGATAAACTCTGTATTCTAGAGGAGACATTTTATATGCATCAGCTTCAATGACAAAATGATATGGTTTCGGTAACTATATTTGGATAGAACTGAATGTCATACATTGCATGCTGCATGCAACCTGCTTGAAGAATGAGCAAGAAAGAAACATGTTTCAAGTTGCACCAAGCACATTTATAAAGTTATTGACTTCTCAGACTCACCAATATTCAGGTATTCAGCTTCGGGCGCATCCTTGGTAGATTCCATATTTAATTTTATGTGAATAATAAATGAGGCTTTAATGGATGGTACAGACCTTTGAATGGAATCTGTCTTATCCTAAGCTCCTAAATCAAATATTAATTTCACAATCCGTTTTCAATGGTAGTTTGTATGTATTTATTTATTTATTTTATTTTTTCTATCCTTCATTTATTTATGTATTTATTAACTTATGCATTATTTATTTTTATGTTAGGGTTAGGTTAAGTTTTTTTTTTTTTAAACATTTTATTTATTTATTTTAGTGATCAACATCAAGGTACACAAAAGCACAACCCAGAAGAATTGTAATTCTGTCCTGCACAGCTTTTTAAAATGGACAATTAAAAGGCATTAATCCTTATTTTGGTTTTGAAACAATTTGATAAGAAATATTTGAGTTTCTTTGATATTGTTTTGCAGATAATGACGAAGCTTAGTTTGTGACAATGTTGAGATATCTTCTGAAACTTTAAAAACAGTAGATATGATGTAACTGGGGTCTTTTTTCTCAGGAAACATTAGAAAAGGTCTCCATTCACTCTCCATTTAGTCTTGTTCAGGAGTAGCAACTGAAATACTAAATATATCTGATCTTATTCTTTCATATGTGTTCTTACCAAATGAAGGATGTCTTTGATTTGATAGGCCTGTATGTCAGTCTTCGGAAATAGTTTAAATATCTCTGCCCCTCTAGTGTCATGATTTCTGGCCCTTTTCTTTCTTGAGAAATGGGGAAAGGGCCACAGGCTTTTCCTATTGTGGGTGTGTGTGTGTGTGTGTCTGTGTGTGAGAGTGGCAGGTGATTTGAGGCTGTTTTGATATAAGAGCTGGAGGAATGTGCATGGGTACAGTAATCTTTGCGTGCATGAGAGTGTCAGAAGGGGGTCAGATAGGCAAAGATGAGGTAAGTGCTCACAGCTATGAAATCGTATCTTGGACAGATTAAAAGGCATTTTCCTCTGTTCCTTTCAGCTTGTCCAGGTGTTAAGTCCTTGACATGTTCCTCCATGTGTAAGGTTTCTTAGTGTGTGTGTGCTCGCTCTCTTTGAGTCTTGAAGCAAACACTTTTACTGCAAACAAAGCCTTTGAACTGTAATTTAGTTACAGTGCAGATGTTAGTTTTCTGGATGAACGATGAAAATGTAACCTCAATAGTTGATTGAAACACATTGTGATTTGTTTGTTAGGACACAATTAAAGAAAAACACATTGTGTATTAGTGAAAGAAGTTAAAAAAAAAAATAAAATAAAATAAAAATAACGGTGGGTACTGAATACATGTAGTGAAAATGATTGTGCATGTGAATTGTTCTGCACAATTATTTTTCAAGTACAAATTACAGACAGAAAAGTATAATTTTGAAGCCTTTCTTTCTGTGTAACAACTGGAGTTGCAGAAAAGCTGATAAACATTGAGTTTTCCCAGAAGCAACCACTGATTAGCATTAAAGACTTGACTGTTCCGGCTTGTTCTCATACCTGTGCAGGTAATGATGTCCAACACGCCAGCAGCTCTCAAACATACTGAAATCTCTCTCTCTCTTAGTTCTTGGTGTGATCTACACCTAATTGCACATAAGTGCCCATTTCATTTCATGAAAGAGCTATTTGTGTCTGTTTTGTATTTTCCTGGAAGATGAACTGCCTTCTGGGTAGTATTTATTTTTTAATTTTCAATCACACTTAAAGGGATAAAATAAAAATTTCTTTGATCATTTACTCACCTTTGTGTCATTCCAGACCTGCATGACTTTCTTCTGTGGAACCCAAAAGAAGATGTTTTGTTCTTGTTGCTCTTTCCCATGCAATTAGCTTCTAAGCTTCAAGAACATAAAAATATCATAAAATAGCTCCATATGACTTGTGTGCTGTATTTCAAGTCATATGACAGATTTGTGTGGCGAACAGACCAATTTTTGTCAACGTTCACTGATAATTTTCCATCCAGTAACATGTTATCTCAAGAACTACTGTGACTGGATCATTGAGTTTTGAACTTGAGAACTGAATCAGTACAATTTGTGAAAAAAACATTCAGATCGTTTTTGTGAACCAAATCAACCAAGAGACTGACTGTTCGAGAGATTTGACTTGTTCATTAATCGGACATCATTATATCTTTGTGAACTAGGATGGATGTCAAGATGTCCAGTGATTAACAGCTTAAATTTCAGCCTGTTCCTCACACAAAGCTATTGTATGACTTCAGAAGACTTTAAAATGTAGAGCATGAGTCATATGGACCACATTTATGATACTTTATGCTGCTCTTACATCCTTTTTGAAGTTTGAAAGCTCCATTTCCATTCATTGTAACTGCACAGAAAAGAGCAGCCAGTACATTATTCAAAATATCCTTTCATGTTGCACTGAATGAACATGAATTGTCTTGAAAAATCATCAGGGGGGTCAAATACCTTTCATAATGAATTAATTTATTGAATATATATGTTTAATTTTGCCCAAATACCTTTCCTTATTTTTTAGCTTTCTGTCATGACTCGTTTTCTTTCTTTCTTTCTGTCTTTTTTCACACCACCCATGATGACTCCCATGCTCATGTCATTTATTTTTTGTTCCATTCTCTTCCTCTCAAGGTGTGTGTGGAATTGTTTAATTTCTGTGAGAGGTTCAGGCAAACGCAGAGTTCCAGGGAAAATGTGCGCGTTCCCTTCCTCCGGTCCTGCCTAATCCAAACACAACTTCAGAGGAAGAGACGCTCCACATGTGGCTGCATGAAAGGAAACGCCGAACCTCGGGTGAAAAGACAACACACCAATGAAAATATCACGTTCCCCCATCTTATCCCACACAGTTCCTCTGAAAAAAATCTCTTTGAGTAAAAATAAGGCAGTTATATGCAAACACCTAAGGACCGTGCCTCCTCAATATAGTTCTCATGGTCTACAACTGAAAGCAGCTTTCAACAAAATTAATGCATAGATTAGCCAAAACAGTATTTTTGAGCACATTTTCCGATGCAGAATATCCCATATTTTAGCCAAGGGATTGTTTGTTCTGCAGATTATTATTAATAGAGTTTAACTGTTTAATGTGATGAACAGGTAAATCAGAATCAGAAAGAATAAAAGATGTGTAAGGGTTTAGTTTGAGGCACTTAGTTAAACATAAAAGACATGTTTTCACATGTTTATCTACAGGATATCGGAAAAAGTATAATTTTCTAAGCTTGGCCGACCCATTGCGAAGCATTAAAAGGATTCTCAGGTGATCCCATTTTATTAGTTATATGTCCTCTCACATCTATCATTGAATATCAGGTGAAGTACCCTCACTAAATGGGGAATATCTGCAACATAGCATGAAATTATTGATGTTGACATTGCAGTGAATGTTTTCAGGTCTCTTGAATTGCTGACTGGAATGGCTGTTGACAAAGTGTACACATTATACAGTGGTAATATATTGTTATCTTTGTTTTTAAACTTTACAGACATCTCCAACTAATTACTTAGGGGTTTTAATCCATATTGATGCTCCATTTTTTGCTGTCACTTTTGTGCCAAATTAATGATGTATGGTTGCATGCTGGTCTGTTATTTTAGCAACATTTGCCTGCCCATAAAAATTATGTAGAATAAAACAAACTGTGACAGTCTCTTCCTGTCCAAATGGGCGGCCATTGTGCACTTGTATCTGCTATAGAGCCTAGACCTTATGTTGTCAGGCATGAGACTGCTGCCTTTGTAGAGAATTTTAAAATCAATTGAACTGAGCTGTCAATCAAAATGGGGTGGGAAAAGGTGTTGAACAATTGCAAAAAAAATAAAAATAAATCTCTGTTTTGAGTGAAAATGACTGCAACAGAATACATACGTAGAAAGCGAGCAACATGATAATACTAGAATATTCCCATTATAATGAATCAAGCTGTCACTCGATACAGGTACACAGTTTGTCTAGGTTTTATTTTTCTTAATTTTTTTTATGAGATTACATATTTGAAAAATTAATTTGATGGAGCCTTAGAATTTGCCTAAATTACTGGGTAGGACTAGGCTTTACAACAGAGCTCAATCACAGATCAAAATGGTTCATAACAGCTTTCTCAAGTTTATTATGTGTTGTTAATTTTTATGAGTTGTATTATTGTGGCGCTTTGTCTTGGCTGAACTTTTAGGGGTTTTGTTGTGTTTGTTCAGTCATGTCAGCACTCTGCTGCAGGACTTCTTAAAGCCTCTGCCTCTTAGAAGGAAGTCCCAAGGATCACGGGAGAAGGGGAGCGCTAGAACGAAGGAGAACGTGAAGGAGGAAGAAATCAATGGAGAAAATTTCGCTGCAGGCTCGCTTAGTTTTATCTGCCTTTGAACGAGTCAGCTTTAATTTGACTTTGATCTCAATTTGCTGCCGCATGAATTGGCTTCCATGCGCTATAATGAATGGAGAGGAAAGTTTTCTGGAGGATTTTCCTTTTCCAAAGCTCTCTCGCTCTCTCTCTTTCATCATCTCTCTTTTCCCTCCCTCTGTCTCTCATACTCGGGCTCAAAAATAAACCCTCCAAAAGTGCCCTTTCTATTTGTAATTTCCTCAGATGGATCGAGACGGCTCTAAATCATCAAATTAAGTCGACTGAAGAGTCCTATTAGATATTTTAACCAAGCTAAAACTCTCCTTGAAGCCAGTGATTAAATTTGTTTATGCGTAAGTGCTACAAACCCAAGTGAAGTTTGAGTCCTCCGCTGAAAGTTTCCCAGAATGCCTTTAGTAATAGTACAGAACGTCTTACTTAGGACATAAGAGAATAAATGAAAGCTGCTTAGCGCTCAAAGCTTAGGGGAATGGACTTCTTTTTAATCTATCTTTTCACTCACTCGCGCTCTCTCTTTCATCAGACTTTAAAGGCAGTCGGTTCACAGGTCTGCGGGATGAAACAGTCACAGACTTTGTTGAGATAGTCATAATTCACTGGTCTTTTCACAGCTCCCTGCATTCAGAGGCTTCTACGGACCTGGGCAATTAAACATAGTGCTAGTTTGGGAATCGCTTCCTTGCAGGCACTGCTTTCTGGGTGCTTTATTCTAAAGGCTATGACATGATGTTTAGGATCAGCCTTCAGCTTTTGTTAGTCAAAACACGCGTAGATGCTCTCGCTCTCTCTCGGGAGCATGTACATTAATCTTTGCTGAGGCCCACTGCAAACACCCAGTTGTAAATGCATTAGCGAGAGGTTTCAAGGCTGAATAGAGTGAAGAATGAGAGACAAAGTGTGGTGATGGCGGTAATAAAGAGATTGCTCTCAGATTCTCTCATACACACACAGACGCCTCACTTCCTTTCTCAAGGGAAGTAACAGGTTGACACAATGAACAGCTGGACGGATTCTCACTGACACCCCTCCCCTTAAACACACACACACAGACAGACACACACACTGCTCCAGACCTTTGCCTGAATTTTAGCTTTACGTACTAGTTCATTCAGTCACTATTGAGAAATAAAAACAATTGAATTTCATTATCAGCTTTCTAAAATAAATAGATAGCTCACACAAAAATTCAAATTATGTCATCATTTACTCATTTTCTACTGTGGAACATAAAAGAACATGAGAATTTTTTCAAAAATGTAAGTGTTTTGTTTTGTCTATACAATGGAAATCAATGGTCAACAAAACATTACCAACATTCTTAAAAATATCTTCTTTTGTGTTCTGCAGAGAAAAGAACATCAATGGTGTTGAAATACTGTAAATTTCAGTTTTTCCTGTTGATTCTGACTTATTCCTCATGTAACACCATGCAATACCTAAATATGAAATATTCAATAATGAAATAACATAATATTTATAATATGTAAAAAACATAAGAAATTAGATTTATTTTATGATTGATTTTTATTTGGTATGCAAAGTGATGTACACAGAGATGCTCTGTTTAGATTGTGTTCATGTTGAAGAGCTGCTAACAAGTCATTTATTCTCATAATGTAAAGGAGTGTAAATATCAACATCCTCATTTACATCAAGTTTCTGAGTTAAAACATGAGCTCATTGATGCAATTCAAATCAATCTAGTTTAATTATACCATTACTTAATATTTAGATTATATGTAGTTGTATGTTTGAACTACGCAAAAATATTTAGTAGTGTGCAAGTAACTTCTTGCCCCTTTATGGACTAACATATAGCTGGTTCAACCCAGAATATCATATAGGCTTCATCAATGGGGTCAACAAGTAACAATTAACCATCAAACAACGTCTTAAGGCTAGAATACTTCACAACTTTTTTCCCAGACTTTTGCATGGATTTACAGTCTTGAAGAGGCAACGCTAGTTTCCAAAAATCAGAGCCAGTCTTCAGATTTTGAGCAATCAGAGTTGACAAATTTCACAGAAAATCACGTAGTAGATGATGGCCACAGACTGTGATTTTTTTTTTAGCCTCAGACTTTGATTCCATCCAGTTGAAAGAAAAAAAATCAAATATGCTTAATATTTTTCATTTGTCATGTGTCTCCTAGCAACAAAGTGCATGTTTCTGCATGAGTTTGTTGTGTTCGGAACGACTTGGAAATAGTGTGTGATCTTCAGTTGTTTAATGTATGATGCCCAGTATTTCTCTGAAACCATTTACAAAGTCATCAGTGATGCCTAGTGTTTTTAAAATCTGTTCAGATTTTAAAAGTTGTGTAGTGTATTCCAGCCTTTAAGAAAACCCAGAACACCTCAGCAATCACTTAACGAAAAAAATAAATAAATAAAACTCAGCCTAAAGTTGTATATCCTCTTGTGTGTCTATAAATATAGTCTTTTGTCTATATGTGTTGGTGTTAGAAGATCTGGATTATCTGAGAGGCGAGTCAGGGGTCGATTGCAATGAAAAGGCCAGCATTTCAGTATAGGGAGAAAGAAGAGGACTCTAATCTAATTTGACTGGAGTGTGTGTCTGTGTGTGTGTCTGCTCAGTAAGAGAGTACTGTGGGAATAACCCAAGAAGGCCTTCTGTGTGAATGGTTCCTCTACAGCCAAAACCAGTGGGGTGTCCCCATATCCTCTTTTTTCCATCCCTCTCTCTTTCCATCACCCCTCCTCATTCTTAACCCCCTGGACTACTGATTCCAGCCTGGCCACTCAGACAGAGACAGATTAGACGACAAAAAAGGGGGCAAGAACAAGAAACATAGAGTCCCTCCTGATTAGTGACTGACACCAACAAGAACTCAGAGTACTTTTCAGTCACTTCATTATGTCAAAAGAACTTTGCAGACTTAAATACTGTTCAAAAATATTGAAGAAGGATTCAATTTCTCTGATGATTTATTGCAGCGTTACTTCTTCAGTGTGGATGGTTTAATGCCTTTGCATTTAAAGTCATGGTTCTCACATATAGACTAACCCACATTTAAAGGTTTAATCTTTAATAAGCAGTTATATGACACAGACAAATCATTTTGCAAGCATTGGGGTTGTAAAAGATGTCATTTCAGTATTTGGCCTGCCTGTCTGGGGTTTGTGTGAACACTCAAAGTGACTAAGTTCTGTTAAAAGATGGCCACTTGAAAGCGGAATGAGGTCAGAGCGAAGAGCGGCTCTGAAGACGGCCTCTCAAAGTGAGCTTCTGACACTTCTATTACTAACACAACACATGAAGTCATCCGTGTTTACAACACACATCAGAGCTCTCCATCAGCTCAAGCCCACAAATCAACCCGACCGCAAGAACTGCAATGTTTTGATGTTGTTTCAGAGGCCTTTGTTTATTGATTATCTCTGATGTGATCCAGTTTCTGGGTTGTGAAAAATAAGCCTATAATGTGGATTATATGTGTCATAAATTAAAACAAACTAATCCAAATTTGTTAATGCCCAATGAAGTTTTTTTTTTATAGTGAATGTTATAAAATATAAATGTGTCATACTAAAAAAAAAAACTGTTTACAATTCAGAATTTACTTTTTTTAAAGTTTTTTTAATGCAATGTTTTTCAGATGTAAGTGCTAATTCTTACAACAATGGAAAATCTGCTCATGTTTTTAAAGTGAACCTGGATGATTATGTGTCTGATATATAAAGGGACACATTAAGATTCATTAATAAATTATATGTTATTGAACCATTAAAACCATATGTGCATAAAACACAGCAGGCTTTGAAGTATAAGCACTTAAATTATTAATCGAAGAGCTCACAAGCCTTTCCTCAAATCATCTGACCCTTTAGAGAAGTGAGGCATGTTTTTAAACAGCCTTTTGCATTTTGAAAATGAGGGGGATCTATGCAATGAGGGGATTAATTTTGTAGTCTGTGGTTCTGAATTCTTACTCAGATAGACATGTCTGCACCACTGTATAACTTTCATCCTTTGCTGGTCTGTCAAGAATGAATGAATTTCGCACATGCTCACACAATCACAGAGAGATCAGACTTAAATTTTATACTTTTGGGTAGAGACTATAGATGCAGAATAATAATAGCAGGCTCTTCTTTTAAAGAGCAGTCTACTTAAATAAATACGTGGCAAATGTTTGATATAGGACTGGTTGGATAAGTAAAATTACATATATACATTCGTTTAAAAGTGTGTGGACTTTTTGTGGTTTTTAAAAGAGGTCTCTTATGCTCCCCAAAGCTGTTTATTTAATAAAAAATACAGTAAAAACAGCAATATTGTTAAATATTATTACAATTAAAAATGGATGTATTCTTTCTTTATTTATTTTAAGTAATATATTCATATGAAGGCAAAGCTGAATTTTTAGCAGCCATTGCTTCAGTCTTTTTTTATTATTTTTATTTATCATTAGCTCAGTATTGATTTTTTTTAGGATTCTTTTATCAATAGAAAATTCAAGTGTTTATTTGAAATAGAAATCTTTTGTATTATAAATGTCATTACTGTCACTTTTGATCAATTTTATACATCCTTGCAGAACAAAAGTGTTTTATTTTATTTTATTTTCATTTTATTTTATTACAACCACTATTGGCATCTCAATTTTATTTTCTTAATTGTTAATATTATTATATTAATGATTATAATAATCATAAATTATTACAATAATATAAAATGTTTCTTTTCTTTGTTGTATATATTTTTAAGCTTTGACAGCATTGCTTAATTTTACCAATCATGCTAATAAAGTATAAAAAAGTATCTTTATTCAAATGCACGTGATAACACAAGTATGCAGCCTGATTATATCGTTTGAGAGGAGAACAGAGACATGGTAAGCAGATTAAGACTGTGGTCTTCCTGTATCTGTAACCAACATGGCCTTCAGGGCCTCTTCAAACCACACACATACTGCAATATAAAATTAAGCTGTACAAATTCAAGCTGATACTTGCTTTTTTCCCCCAACTCACGGTTTGAAGTGTGCAAAGATTCACTTTGACTTTTGCAGCTGACGACTGTAGGAGGATCAGTGAGGAAAAAAAGGCGTTTTGTTGAGGAGGATGAGGTGGTTGAGGACGACCTTCGTGTCCACCTCGTCTCAGATGTAGGCTTCTCCTGTTGTACCACATTCTTGGCATGTAAAACGTCACCAAAAACATAAACTTTGACATTGAAAAAAAAAAAGCTAATAAGATTTCCATTCATTTAAACTTATCAAAATTCCCACTAGAGCCCAGGGAGCTTTCTTTCTCGCAACTCTCTTTTCTTTCATCCATGGTTAAATATGTAAATAAAATGTCTAAAGTCATTCTTCAAAGGGGAACAAAAGAAAAAAGGGGGGCTGAGAGAGGGAGGAGGCAGCCCTAAAATGCCTTCCTTTCTCCATAACATTAGCCAGAGGGGGGCCAGCTTCTAGGCAGAGAGGAACAGCAGGGGAGCGCACAGGCTCCATAGAATCACACATCTCCCCAATCCCTCACACACAAAAAACATGAAATATCTTTTCAGTCTGAGCCATCAAAGGGCCTCCCTTCTCTTTATTAGTTACAGAATTATCTCACACTTTCTGATTTCCACCAAGATGGAACCCAGCAAGCTGCTGCTGCTGCTGTGCTTTGGAAGAGATAAAGTTCATGTGTGTGTGTGTGTGTGTGTGTGTGTGCGCGCGTTTGTGAGTGGGTGGGTGTGTGGGTATAAAGGATAACTGTAGAACGGACCGAATATGAAACGGTGAGGGTGGTGGATGCTAGATGCAGAAATAAACAAACACAAAACATGAAAGGGAAAGTAGGAGCTGCCAAGGCTACTGATGATAAAGATTGAATGGTCATGATTCTCCGCTCTGTTCTTCTGCTGTTCTTCAAAGCGATATCCTCATGGACTGCAAAGCAATCACAGAACAGAAACGTGTAAAATAAACCAGGAACAAATCAGCTGAGGCTGAATGTGCAACGGCACGGGTATCCCGTTAAAATTCTGTCTCTGTATTATATGTATGTTTTAGAAGCATCAATCAGTGAGCTAATGAGGCCGTCTGTGTGCTTCATACAGCGCTCTGATATGTTACACATCCTGAAAGGCTTCATTAATAGCAAAAGCGATAAAAAGGTGTTTACATATCAAAGCAAGGGAAAATGATGATATGTGTGTACATGTGATCATTATTATTAACAACACTGGGGTTAAACGGCATGTCAAACAGGCATTTATGAATGAAAAATCCTTTTATTAAACCAGCAAAACCTGGTTTACTGGTGTTAACTGGTCTTCCAGTATTTAGGGAAGTTTTGGGCTCTTTGACTAGGGTTAGAGACTATTTTCAGCAGGGTTGTAGGCTGAATTTGTACTTTGAGTTGGACTATAATAGTGTAAGGTCAAACTGTAAGGTAAGAATAAAATGTGGAAGGTCATGTAAACAACTCAAACTGGGTTTATTTTACATTTGGCAGAAACTTTAATGCAAAGCAATGTATACTGCAGATACATTTTATTAGTTTGTGCATTCCCTGGGGATCAAACCCATATAGTTGTCATGGCAATGCATGTTTTTCCATAACTTGAACTCATCAAAATAACTTGCCAAATTTAAAAATTTGAGACAGCAACTTAAGCTTAAACTGAATTAGGTGGGTTTTTACAGTGTATAGTGCAATGCTCTGCTGTTAAAGCTGAAGAATACCAGGTGAATGTCAAACTTTTTAAACAAAACCTGTTTGACAGACTGTCTCTTTACATTTTGACATCCAAATGAAACAAAAACTATTGCAAAATCTGAGTTATCAGGTTGCAATACCAAATTTCGATAATCATTTGAACCAATTTGATTCAACTTACTGACCAATTTGCATACTAATGCTCAGTGTGGCTTCAAGTGTATTATATTGAGTTTGTTAATGTCTCTGTCTCAGTAGCGATTAAAGTGACTGAGACTATCTCACTCTTGTAAACTGTCTCACACAACTCACAGTAGGACTGGCTTAGTATCGTTTTTCAAATATGCTGAAAAGCACTTTACAAGCTGTCATAAAAAAAAGCTCTTAGAGTGTTCTGACAAAGATCTCCAGAAAACCACGGTCGTCAGGTGTTGCACAGATAAATCATGGTTTTACTGGGTAACATGAGAGAGACCACTGCTATCTGGTATCTCTTGCTCCATGAGGCCCTCTGTGCCTTCTTCACAGCTGCCACATGAGACTTACCAACAACAGCTAGCTCATGCAAAGTCACTTCTCACCATCTTTTTGAGCTGATGTAGCTGTAACATGAAGTACACTTCTTTTTCATTAACACTGTTGAATGTTTTTCTGAAAATAGCTAACAGAGCTGTAACCCTCATCCCTGCTGAACTCTAATGTCACTTCCACAATACCAATACTTTAACGCAGTGTGTTATGGGAGTTGGCGTGCATAGATGCCCCTAAGGAGTCTGCCATGGATACAACCCTGAGAGCCGAGGTAAGACGAGGCCCTGGCTTGCCAGTCCTTAGCATCAGCATGAGTCGAAGATGAATCCACTAAAACAAGACTGAAAAGCTCTTTGTCTCAGAATTCATCCTTAAGGCATTTTTATCCTGTACTCATGCAAGTATTTACGATTTAGAGCAGAGGGTGAAGAATGGAAACTGGCATAGCATAAGTTAAGAATGTCTTTTATGTCATTACACACCCACATCTGCTTACAAGGCCACTTGTTCTACATTTGCAGAATGTTACATATTCATTTAAAGCATTGAAATGGCAGCGGATTTATAAAAGCACTCAGTGTTGTGTACAAAACTTATGAATTAATGATTTCTGGCACAACACAGTTTTTGTTATATGACATTTATTGGAGTGAATTGTTCATTTGTGACAAGTAAACCATTGCAAAATGACACTTTGGAACTTAAATAATGCATTTAAAAAAAAAAAATCATGTTTATGTTTGAAGAAAGAGGCAGTTGAGGGCCCAGGGACACTAAACATGTCAGTAGTCTTTTGATTTATGAGTAAAATGAGGTCTGTGGTTAACATTCCTGTAAGAGACTTTCGTTTTGTTCTAACATAAATTACATACAGTCATAACTCATATGTGAATTTTGAAAAATTGTGTTTTTTGAAAACATATGCTTAATGAACCACTGTTTTCTTTGTAAAGCAACTTACACTTGCAATTTATGTAAAAAATTATTTACATAAACGTTATGTTTACTCATAAACTGAATCCCACTATTTTAACATAAACTCCTTAAGAGCTCCAGAGGGAATGTCACAACTGAACAAGATATAATGTAGGCTAAAAACATGCACTACACAGGCTAACGTCAACGATCTCGTTGCAAACTTGAAGAAAGTGAAAGTGGCACATTTTTGATCAATGACATTTCGCTTTTTTATTAGTAACATCTCAAAAGCCACATGGTTTCACTTTTTTGTCATTCAGATGCGTGGGTGAGAGTAAAGACATATTTTAGCCATCAGTTCTAGTTCAGTCAACAATAAAAAGCGAGGGGAATTTCAAGGAATAAAAACTCTCCTTTCTCTCTTCCCACAATGGTCAGAGCGTGAAAATCCTCAGTTGTAGAGAGAAAAAGGACACATCTCGACTGGAAAGCCACTGAATCCTTTTGGTCGTCCTCGGCGAGAGATTTCTCGCTGACTTTAGCCGAAAAGTGTATCGTAAATCATCAGAGGGATTTCGTCGGGGGGAGAAAACAACAACAACAACAACAAATGGCCAGTGAGTAATTTACTGTGATCTTGTGGTAAAATAGGGACGAGGATTTGAGGTCTACACAGCCAGTTCCGCACGGTTTAAGGATAATCAGTGTGTCAGTTTGGGCTTTCTTATGTAAAGCAGCTGTCTTTGAAGGCGGATCTTTTGGCAGGTTAGTTCAGGACGGCGGCGGAGGAGCTCAGACAGACAGCGCGCGAGGCAGCGAGCAACTCTTGACGGAGCAGCAGCTGTGTCTGGAGACGAGCTGAAGTCAATATTCACAGGTTTACCGAGCGGATTCATCCCTGCATTTTCAGATGACTGCGATAAAACGTTTGGATACACTTTGCGGAGGATGAACGTGGAAAGTAAAGCGAGAGCGAGTTGAAAAGTAAGTGTACTTTCGTGAAGGAAACAGACCGTCTCACAGGAGAGGACCGTAAGAAGGAATTATCATCTGTGGACTGGAAATTCAACATAAACTGTGTGAAACCTCTCTATATGGTGAAAGCTTTCTAATACTTATCTATCTTAAGATTTTTTTGACAGATATTACTTTTGAACTGAACTGATTGTTTGGAAGCTGAGTTACTGACTCAGTTTGATTAATTAACACAGGAAAACAAGGTTTCTTTTTTTACTCATTCATCCTCACCTCTCATTTTTGGGATACAATAACTTTTTTAGTAAATCAGCTAACATTATATCAACAATGAAGCAACTTTTCTAGTAAAAACAGAGCTTTTTTGAAAGACAGTCTTTGCTACATGAATTAATATTGAAAGACAATGTTTGCTGCCACTTTTGGACTCAGCCTTGCGCTGCTGTCTATGGCTGGGTTTTGTTCTGCTATCAGTTCTATCGACCCGGACCGGCCGGGTGAAGGAAGATGCCAGGAGATCGCCATTCCACTCTGTAAGGACATTGGCTACAACTTGACCGTTATGCCGAACTTAATGGGACATGAAGATCAAAGTGAGGCGGCCATAAAGCTGCACGAGTTTGCTCCGCTGATTGAGTTCGGCTGCCACAGTCATCTGAAGTTTTTCTTGTGCTCGCTCTACGCTCCCATGTGCACGGAGCAGGTATCCACACCCATCCCAGCGTGCCGAGTAATGTGTGAGCAGGCAAGGCAGAAGTGTTCTCCCATCATGGAGCAGTTTAACTTCCACTGGCCTGAGTCACTGGACTGCTCCAGACTGCCAAATAAAAATGACCCCAATTATCTCTGTATGGAGGCACCCAACAACGGCACCGACGAACCCCAGAAAGGCTCCCACACTCAGCCGCCAGACTCCCGACCCCCTAGGCCAGGGAACAGCCAGGAACTGCCTATTAAGGAGAGGGTCGGAAAGACAACATGCAGCAACCCTGGAAAGTTTCATTATGTTCAGAAGAGTGAGTCCTGTGCTCCCAAGTGTTACTCCAACGTCGATGTGTACTGGAGCCAGGGCGACAAGCGCTTCTCCATGGTGTGGATTGCCATCTGGTCCATCCTGTGTTTCATCTCCAGTGCCTTTACCGTCCTCACTTTCCTCATCGATCCACAGCGCTTCAAGTACCCCGAGCGACCAATCATCTTCTTGTCTATGTCTTATTGTGTCTACTCTGTGGGCTTTCTTATAAGACTTTTTGTGGGGGTGGAAAACGTGGCCTGTGATCGTGACAGTGGCGTTCAGTACATCATCCAGGAAGGCTTGGAAAGCACTGGCTGCACTATAGTCTTCCTCATTCTTTACTACTTCGGAATGGCCAGTTCCCTGTGGTGGGTCATTCTGACTCTCACGTGGTTCCTCGCAGCTGGGAAAAAATGGGGTCATGAGGCCATCGAAGCCAACAGCAGCTACTTCCATCTAGCGGCATGGGCTATACCAGCAATTAAGACCATCATGATCCTGGTTATGAGGAAGGTAGCGGGAGATGAGCTCACGGGGGTCTGCTATGTGGGCAGCATGGATGTCAAAGCCTTGACGGGTTTTGTTCTTATTCCCCTCTCTTGCTACCTCATTATTGGCACTTCCTTTCTGCTCTCAGGGTTTGTGGCACTCTTTCACATCCGTAAGGTCATGAAGACCGAAGGAGAGAATACGGATAAGCTGGAGAAGCTGATGGTTAGGATCGGCGTCTTCTCTGTGCTCTACACGGTCCCCGCTACTTGCGTCATCGCCTGCTATTTTTATGAGCGTCTCAACATGGATTATTGGAAGATTCTAGCAGGAGAGCAGAAGTGCACCGAGGACAGTAAGAGCGGCGAGGAGTGTGTGATGAAGAGCTCCATCCCGGCCGTGGAGATCTTCATGGTTAAGATTTTTATGTTGCTGGTGGTGGGCATCACCAGTGGCATGTGGATCTGGACCTCCAAAACGCTGCAGTCGTGGCAGAATGTTTTCAGCCGCAAACTTAAAAAGAAGACGAGGAGGAAGGCGGCATGTGTTTTCACAGGAAGTGGACCTTACCTCAAGCCTCATCCTGCACTGAAAGGACATAAAACCAAGTACGAACCAGCAGGTCCTCCTGCGACCTGTGTATGAGCTGGGCCTCTATACACAAACAAACGGCCAAGAAATTAAGTAAATGCTGAACTTTAATGAACTGCTTTCTAAAGAGACAAGCCAGCAAAGGACACAACAATGCTCGTATTTATTTTATGCAAACTTCAGATGCAACGTCCCCAAAAGGTTTTTTTGGTTCTTGGTGCTTGTACTACATCTGAAACTTTGCATACTTTGGGGACAGTTTTGTGAAACAAAGGAAAAGGGAGCAAGTCCCTATTGCTGTCATTGGGATGCCTGTATCATGTCATGTGCAATAGTTGTTTCCCTTAGTGACAGAGAGAAAGGGACTCTGATACTGTAGGGCTGTGATTAAAGACAATGAAAGGACTCAACAAACAATGGGTGTGAATGGCTCGGGGAAAAGCGGCTCCTCCGTGGTGTAGTCGTGTGGCTTTTCTATGGAAATGAAGGCCGTGTCATACACAACTGCATTGACATTGGAGTGCAGCTGCTCAATAAGGCCTCGGCAGAGAATGAACTGCTTATTTTTAGGCCTTTTCATGGAACAAAGTAAAACTTTAAGCACTAAATATTGCCAACACAAAGAGAGAAACTTGTTATTTGAGTTGTTTTGTACAGTCAGTTCATGCCCTCTGTTCTGTTTTGTTATACCAAGCTCTTTTTAATGTCCTACATACATTTGTGTATATTTCTACAGGTTCATATTTTATAAGAATAAATAAAACATTTTAGTTTTAAATGTTTGTAATGAAAAGCAAATGCTTTTATTATTTGTGTTGAGTTTGAAAAGTTTTTCTCTAATGAAGCAAGATGTCGCGTTCTAATTTAATTTTAGAGATGCGTCTAATGGGATTCACTAGAGAGATTCCATTTATATTCCTTATCAGTCATACCTTACTAAACATCCCTAAGCTAAAAAACTCAAAACCTACCTTAAACGGGTCATCAAGTCATTATTTACTCATGCTTATGTAATTCCAAACCTGTACGACTTTCTTTTTTCTACGGAACACAAAAGAAGCCCATACAATGGCAGTCAATGGGGTTCACAACAATACTGAACCCTGACTTTCATTGTATGGAGGAAAAAAACCCCACTAAGACATTTTCAAAATATCTTTTTTGGTGTTAGAATAAGGAAATGTTGTACAGGTTTGGAACCACATAAGGATGAGTAAAGGATGACAGAATTTACATTTTAGGGTGAATTATTGCTTTAAGGTTGCAAAAATGGGTACGATTCATCCATTGGGTTAACCTTAGAGGATGAGCAGCATGTACTCATCAAATGTGATAATATTCCCATGTTCCTAATTATTTTACATACATCATAAGAGAGGAAATACTGACTTTAAATCTAACCTCAGGCCTCAGCTTCATTTCTGATGTACTTTGTGCCTTGGCTTTTATATTTGTGAGTAGAGCAAGCTTAGTTAGAACACTCACATTCAGACCTGTGGTTCGCACAATGGCTATTGAGAAATAAGCTAAGTAGATTACTTATATCTTACTTATATATATAAACTTTAATGACATCAAAGATTTTAAAAGACGTTTTTTACTTTTTAAAATGCTCTGGCTTTCATATTCCTGTCTTATTAAAATTAATCTATTCACTTCCATGTTTCATTGATAAACAATTCTAAAGCAGAGGCTTTAAAGTTTGTTTTGTTTGGTCTCCAGGTTTGGCTTTTTTATCTCGGTTTTATTTGTAACATCAAATTGGGTCATTTCTGAAGTGTTGCCTTTGATTTTAGAGTGCCTTTTTCACCGTTGCAGAGTAGATCACTAAAAAAAAAGTCTTCAGTTATCAACAATCACATATGAATGTTCTCTGTGCTCAAATCTTTTTTAAACATAATGCTAAATTTTTAAGACCACATCAACAGTGGAGACATCTAGTGAAGTCTTGAAATCTCGTGCATTTTATTTGTACATCTGTCTGTCAGACTGTCTAGTTTCAATCTCTTTTTTGTTCCTCCTTAGCATATCAATACCAGTGTACTCATAATTTTATGGTGTTAATACCTTAATACTGGATTGACCTGAGAAACTCAAGTTCACAGTACACACAGCGAACCTTAAGGTTGTTTGTCTAGAGAATACATAAGTATATTTTAACAATACGCCCTTTAGTAATCTAATGACATCTGTCATTAGCTTGAATCCACAGAACAAATTTGTGAAGACAGGTGAGGCTGACCTTCAGGCGTTGCACGGTTAGATGAAAACTATAACATGCAACAAAAAAGGAAAGTACATTTCTCTCATTACATGCCCTATCAAGTCTTTTAAGCTTCTGTTTTTCCTGATGTGTGTTTTTGATTTGGTTTGAAATGATTTGTGTTCAGAAATCAGAAATATCTTTTAAAGAATGAAATGCTTATAAAATGATCCCATTACTTAGTTTGTAAAAAGCAGTTTATTTCTCCTAGAAATGCACACACCCAGATTCATCATCAGGTGTTTTTTGATCAGTCTTCATACTTAATGTGCTTGTTTTGTAAATGAATCCACTCTTAAGTATTTCATTTGATATTTTAAGTTCAACTTCATGTTGACTTTGATCTGAAATGTTTATCGGAAACGCACAAACAGAAACGTATGCAAGAGATGTTATGCCAACCTATTTCAAATAATTACTGTAAACCAACTCATTCATTCTACCTTCTTCAAAGACAAAATGAAATACATATATATATATATATATATATATATATATATATCCAAGTATTAACCGTGATGGTGAATCAAACAAAATATTTCCATGTAGTTTTTGTTCAAAATATTAAAGCACACTAAGCCCAAATACAACAAACAGCAAGTGGCGAATGGCAAAGATTTATTAGGTCGTCATTTATTATACTTTCAGTCATTAAAAGATTATGGTATGTTTGGACAATTTCTCTGCCCTTTAAAAGCTCACTTTAGGTGTCAAGTGCACTGTGTGTGCAAAAGTGTGTGTATGTGTGTGTGTGTGAAAAAGATCTAAAACAGGCCTGATCTGATGAGAAGGATTGAGTGAAGTGTGTGTTCTGTACTTTGCCCAGGGGGTATTCAAGTCTCTACAAAGTCCTTGTAGTGTTTCAAAATTCAGGCACATGAATCAGAGAGGCCTCGTTTGACACACACACACACACACACACACACACACACACACACACACACACTTCTGTTATACTCTGTTACACCACCCCGTGTGTCTGTCTCTCTCAAACACACACATACTTGTGTACACACCAGGCTGTTTAAGGGCCACCTGGACTCCGGGCCCTGGGGTGTGTGAGTCGAACTGTAAATATCAATGACAGTTACCACTCCACCTTCTTCTAAAGACTATCTCACTTTTTTCTTTTCCCTTTTTTCTTCCTTACTTGCTATTTCTGTAGTTGCAACTTAAAGGTGGGTTCACCATGTGAAGATGGAGTGTGTTTTTGAAGTAAGGTAAGAGCTGAAGTGTAAAGGACAGCAGCCCGTTTCGTTTTAATGCCACATCCAGTGCTCTGCACATCTGAAAGGGCTTCTTTCTTGCCAGTGTCCTAAGAGCTTTATCTAGGTGTTTGCTTGCTCTGTTCAGATGGTAAACATTCATTTCATAGTTTCTCAGGTATTCAATTTAAGGGAAGAAGGATAAACCTACACATATGACTCGTCTTGCTTTTGCACATTTTACAAATCATTTCATTAGAATTCTTTTGGACCCCTTCACATTTCTGGGGTTCTCAGAAGTAACTTCTGTAGTTAGTGGTGAACGAAAACTACAAGAAGTATACTTTTGTGTTCCCATTTGCTCCAATAGCAAAATTAAAAAAAATAAATAAATAAAAAAATCCATGATGATGTTTTTATGACTTTCTAAAAGAGGAAAAAATTCACATTCAAATTCACAAATATCACATGAACACAGAAAAATATAACAAGACATATCACGATGGAGGCATTGCCTCCTCTCACGTAACTTTTTCCCATTCATTCTCAATTACCCCCCACCAAACTCACAGCATGCTTTAGGGGGTCTGTTAAAATTCAATGGGCTCAGGGGAGGTGAGAGAGACGCGGACTCCTGCTGTAACTTTACCTGCTGGTGTCACTATTGGACAATGTTTCTTTAGAAAAAACGAGCGATTTATACACTTTTTAATGTTATATTTTGTAGTATTAGCATTGTTTTATTTTTGTACTACAATTTTTTTTCTCATCCAATAATTTGAGGAGGTACTGCCTCCCTTGCCTCCTCGGAGGAAACGCTTCTGTACAAGTGTTAATAAAAAAATTGAAAAAAATAAAAATAAATAAATAAATAAATAAATAAAACACTTTGCTATTTAGATTTACAATGTTAAGACAATGTTACAATTGTAACTGTGGAAACACATCAAAACAGTCTGTAAAAATAGTCTATAATTAATTAAAAAATAATTCAGGTTTCATTTTAAAAAAAAATCACAACGGAATGATGCTTGGTTTCATACTCACACATTTTTTTCACACATTTCATACTCACACAATTTGGACCTTTTTCATACAATTATATCTCACAATTCTGAGAATAAAGTCAAGAATTGTGAGATATAACCTCAGAATTTAGATTATCTTTCTCATATTTCTGAGTTTACATCTCACAGTTCTGTTTTCCCCCCCCCCACAACTACAAGTTTATATCTCACAGTTCAGACTTTTCCTCTAAAATTGCAAGTTTATATCTCACAATTCTGAGAAAAGTCTAAGTTGTTAGATATAAACTCAGAATTGTGAGGATGAAAGTCTGAATTGTGAGATAAAAAGTCTCAATTACCTTTTTTATTTTTATGCTGTAGGCAAAAAATGCTCCTGTTGTACTGCAAATTGTTGTACTGCATTAATGTTGCCTCTAAAAAAATGTAAATACACCTTTTTCATGAACTGTTTATAATGAACAGGCCTTTATCTTGTAATTTTGCATGAACTTAATCTTTCTTCCTGAGAAACACATTATGATAAGGTCAGGTTGCCGACTATGTTGTGCTGCTGGTCTTAGTTGAGTGCTAAGTGTGCTGACACGCTAACATAAATCTGTAGGCTGACTGACTGCAGGCAGGGTTGGCTCTCTTTGATCAGATCTTTTTTGAAGACGCCCGTACACTCATCACCACAGGCCCTTCAGCACCTGTTTTCCAGTCAGGACCTGTTTAAGAAAAGCGTCGCTCCGGTCGTCTCATACATAAACACGCCGGAACAATCACTCTCACAATGGCTCTGTTTCTTAAAGTCAGTTGTCAAGTCTTGTAGTACCTTTCTATAAGTTTTCTATAACTAAAAAACCCTTTCATATGCTTTCTCTCTTGTCTCCAGTCTTGATGCAAATTGCCTTTGAAAACTGCGCCTGTGAAATGGCTTGAAATAACAGTGCATGAAAGAGATTAGAGAGGAGACACTGAGAGGGAGTCACTATAAAGAAGCTGTGTAAGCACCTTCCTGTCCCTCCCAATGGCAGTTCGTTCCATCTAAAGATTTAAGATTTCTATTGAACTGGTTGATAGGACAGAGCCTGGGCTCTATCACTGTGAAAATCTTCATAATTGTGACTTTATATCTTTAGAGAAAAGCTTTCTGATCATTGTGTTTTTAGACTGCTCTTTGATCCATCATCATTATTAATTCTCTTTCAGAATGCACACAAAATAAATCATTTTGTTTTTGTTTTGGTGCAATTTGGCTACTAACCACAACAATATAATGCCCAGACAGTGGCATGGGTTTCACTTTAAGGTTTCAAAAAAAAAGCATAGATGCCGCACATTACTCTTGCCTCATTACAAATTTTATTAACAACATTTCAAGCCTACAACACATGCAAAAGTATCAGCAAATTTAAAAACAGTACTTCCAGCAGTTAAAAGTTGCACCAATTAAGCAGCAAATACAATTCAAAAATGAGAAAAAGTAAAAGATTAAATACCCATATTAATAAAAAAGGTGCAAAACTTATAATAAAATAATAAAATTGCAGAATGATGCAAGTTTAATTAGTGTGTCCAGTATATATACATTTTGTAAAGTTTATATTGAACTTTTATTCAACATGCCTACAAATAATTTGGGTCTATGAGGCACTATAGATTTACAGGAAGATTTCAAAAGAAAAATGGATTTTTTAATTTCACAAAGCATGCAGTTTTCTTACATTCCATACTAAACTATTTTTAACAATGATAAAAAAAGAAAGTTAAATGACTATGTTTATCACTGAGCTCTCATTATGTCAGTCCAAAGAAATGTGGCAACAGTTTCAATCTTTTAAAGAGATTCATTATGCACTTGTTACACTGCCTTGACAGCCATGTGATTAAACCAGTACTGCTGCATTACTGTTTGTGTGACTTCTGGTAGTGACTTCTGGTAAACGCAAATGAAGTTCCAGAAAAAGTGACACACTGGGGTGAAAATCAGGGAAAACACATGAACCTCACTTGTTCTGCTATACCTGTATTTTGTCCTAAAGTTCTAAGTGAACTTGAATGAAGTTGTGTTGCAAAATGATCAAGCGGATAAAAAGGTTAGCGGATATACACATATACATGCAGGTGTGAGCACTGTGTGAAAGAAAAGAGGTTAAAGAGGCAAAAAGGCCCTCGCGAACAAGCATGCTGCTTTCTTGTTTTCATCTGAGAGCTGTTTGGAGAAAAGTGGCCCTTTGCAATTATCACTTGTGAGAGTCATTACAGAAGAATCTGGAACAATGGCAACACTCCCATCTGCCCTGCAGCAGGGGCACTTTCCTTCTCTCTCTGTCTTCTTTCTCACATTTTCAGCCACAACTCATATGGGGCCACCTGCAATCGAACACCTTAGAGCGATATCAAGCCACAGACAGATAGAGAATCAGAGATAAGATCTTCTATAAAAACAAACAGCAGAGATGTGTGTGTATTTAGGTCTGTGTCTGTGTGCTTGATGTGTGTTTGTGGTAGCTGGTGTGTGAGCGAGACGACGCAAGGGCGTATGTGTGTGTTTGCGTGTCTGAAATTGCGCTTTGATGTCTGCACCTCGTAGTAAAGGTGGAGGACTTCTTGGGAGAAAGTAAACAGCAAGAGAAGCGACACTTTTCTAAACACTCAGATCACATTGAAACTAAGCACAACCACCCAGGTCAACCTGAAGAGTCTATTTTTTACTTTGTATTCTTATGTTTAAAGCACACTTCAGATTTTTTTTTCTTAGAATATGTTCTGTGTCTGAAAAATGATGTGGAATGTGGAATATTAGAACTGAAGAATGGATTATTGATATTCAGAGCTTGACGGAGAGACTAAAACCATACACAATCTGGAAAAACAAATCATAGTTAAGACATTTAAAAGAATAGCTCACTCAATGAAAATTCTGTCATTATTTACTTACCCATATGTCATTCCAAACCCATACATTTCTTTTTCTCTGGAACATAAATGAGAAAGATGAAGGGCTGTGAATCACTAATCACTGAAAATTTAATCAGTGAGTTGAACGGAACTGAATTAGTCTCAGTGAATCTCCAATGAATCATTAGGACCAGTTTTATGAAACTGATAAAACAATTCATTGAAAAGATTAGACTCAAATCATCGGTTGAATTAGAAATTACATTATGCAAATTTAATTTTAACGAATAATCATTCAGACCAGTTTTGTGAATTTAGCAAGATCGATAGATAGATAGATAGATAGATAGATAGATAGATAGATAGATAGATAGATAGATAGATAGATCGATAGATAGATAGATGGATACTTTTCTCTTTTAAAATTGTCAGTTTAGTTTAGTTCATCTAATCAGATTTTAGAGTCAGAACATGATTTATTTAGTGATGTGGAGATTCATTTCCATAGATAAATAATAGAAAATATTTAGCAGGAATATCTTCTTAATGATTATGAGTTTGAAAAGTTGTGTGTGCTTGTGTGTGTGCATCAGATGGCAGCGGGATGTCTTCCACGGTGACTTAGCAGAGCATAATTGTGGGATTGTAAAGGTCTAATCTGCCCCCTTTCTAATCCTCCCAAAACACACACACACACACACACACACACACACACACTAATCTGCCCCTCTTTCTAATCCTCACTGCAAAGTGCCCAGATAATGAAAAGCCATCTGAATTCCAGAGCTCAGGAGCTCATTGTTGCTTATGGAGGAGATGAGTCTCCATGCTCCACACACACACACACACACACACACACACACACGAAAGAGTCTTATATGTTCACAGAAACATTTTCTTCCTCACAGCATCTTTAGGAAAACCCACACACATCTTTCTGACCATATAATCTGTGCTACACCACTCAGGCTCCTCAAAGAGTCTGTGATATCCAGGCAGGAGCAAGTATACATGCAGTATTTGTGATTTACTGCTGACTTGAGCAGTGCTGGTCTCATTTTTGTCATGCTTGAACACCCTGTACTTACAGACACTGATACAGATGTGCAGAGGAGGTGTCAAAGGGAAGGTATCCCGATGCTCAAACAGCACAGTGCAAGCAATACCAAGGTCATGGGGTCAATTCCCAGGAATTGCAAGAACGGATTAATATTTGAATGCAATGTAAGTTGCTTTGAATGAAATTTTCTGTTAAAATGCTTAAGTGTCAGAGTGTCAACTTGTTCTGTTTATTGTGAAGATATATATAGATAGATATATATATAAATAAATGCTTAAATGTAAAATTGTCCTATAACCAATACATTGTTCCACCTTACTACGTGCACACACAAAAAATAGTGCAGAAAAAGTTCTCTCTCAGTAACTGCTAGTATATTTCACAGTTAATTATAACAGAAGGCAAGTAACGCATTGAATTAAACATGACATTTTGAAGTAGAAAGCCTGACATACTATTTCCTTGTAAAACCTACTTCAAGAATGTTTAATAATTAATAAAATGTATTTTACAGTTTAGCAAAAACCCACAACACTATGAAAAACTTAATTTTACTCACACTGACAACATTCAAATTCTCTTCAGGAAGTGTAAAACAGGATTATTATTGTTATAGTTAACTAAAACTAAAATATACACTCACCAGCCACTTTATTAGGTACACCCGTTCAGTTGCTTGGTAACACAAATTGCTAATCAGCCAATCACATGGCAGCAACTCAATGCATTTAGGCATCTAGATGTGGTGAAGACGACTTGCTGAAGTTCAAACCGAGCATCAGAATGGGGAAGAAAGGGGATTTAAGTGACTTTGAACGTGGAATGGTTGTTGGTGCCAGATGGGCTGGTCTGAGTATTTCAAAAACTGCTGTTCTACTGGGATTTTCACGCATAACCATCTCTAGGGTTTACAGAGAATGGTCCGAAAAAGAGAAAATATCCAGTGAGCAATGCCTTGTTGATGTCAGAGGTCAGAGGAGAATGGGCAGACTGGTTAGAGATGATAGAAAAGCAACAGTAACTCAAATAACCACTCGTTACAACCAAGGTATGCAGAATACCATCTCTGAACGCACAACACGTCAAACCCTGAAGCAGATGGGCTACAGCAGCAGAAGACCACACCGGGTGCCGCTCCCGTCAGCTAAGAACAGGAAACGTAGGCTACAATTCGCACAGGCTCACCAAAATTGGACAATAGAAGATTGGAAAAACGTTGCCTGGTCTGATGAGTCTCGATTTCTGCTGCAACATTCAGATGGTAGGGTCAGAATTTGTCATAAAGAACACGAAAGCATGGATCCATCCTGCCTTGTCTCAACGGTTCAGGCTGGTGGTGGTGGTGTAATGGTGTGGGGGATATTTTCTTGGCACACTTTGGGCCCCTTAGTACCAGTTGAGCATAGTTTAAACGCCACAGCCTACCTGAGTATTGTTGCTGACCATGTCCATCCCTTTATGACTACAGTGTACCCATCTTCTGATGGCTACTTCCAGCAGGATAATGCACCATGTCACAAAGCTCAAATCATCTCAGACTGGTTTCTTGAACATGACAATGAGTTCACTTTACTCAGATGGCCTCCACAGTCACCAGATCTCAATCCAATAGAGCACCTTTGGGATGTGGTGGAACGGGAGATTCGCATCATGGATGTGCAGCCGACAAATCTGCAGCAACTGCGTGATGCTATCATGTCAATATGGACCAAAATCTCTGAGGAATGTTTCCAACACCTTGTTGAATCTGTGCCACGAAGAATTAAGGCAGTTCTGAAGGCAAAAGGGGCTCCAACCCGGTAATAGCAAGGTGTACCTAATAATGTAGCCTGTGTGTGTGTGTTTGTGTGTGTGTATATATATCTATCTTATTTTCATTTAATTTAACTTCATGTTCTATAAATAAATAAAATTAAAACTTTAAATAAAATTAAAATGAAAAGTCAAAATATGAAAACTATAATTGTTTCTCAGTGACTTGCTTTTCAATTTTTTTTTAATTATCAATAACTATATGAAATTGCTGGCACTTGTTTGCTTTAAACTGTAGTGTGTGATTCATTGTAATATACTATTGTATAAGTTTATTAAATATGCTTTGAACAGTTTGCATGTTTCCAAAGGGTTAACATATCAAAGAGAAAGAGAGGTCAACAACACTCACAGAGTTCTCTGGTAGACATTAAGGAAAATGTTTTTAATAGCATATCATTACCTATCATTATCATAATATCCATATAATATCATATAAAAGAGCAAAGTGCTGAGAGACACATTGTGTACAGTTCTGCAAGCAAACATAACACATGACTTGATTTCCTTTTCTTTCAGTAGAACCGCCTACCCACCGATCTGCCTCTCCCAAAATCAACAACCACAAAGTTAAAACCTCCAGGACATGTTTTGTTCCTCATGTCAGCGTAGCCATGAAAGCATTGTAACGGATGAGAAATGATTTGCCATTCGTGCTGAGGGGGTGTTGTCTTCATTGTATTTCCAAAAAAGAGCATCATTTGGATATAACATCAACCACAAACAGAGGAAATCTTTACTAAGGGCAAAATCTGCCGCCCATTTACACAAAGAGAACACCTGCTTCCCCTTTCTTCAAAACAAAACATGGTCTCAAGTGCAGTCCAAAAAAAAAAAAAAGTTGGGTTAATGTTGAAGTACCGGCAGGCTGTGACATGCCAGCCGGGCTGTGTCATAACTCTAGCGTGAAAAACAGTGTCAAAACTCAGACATCATTTTTAAAGACATAATTAGTGTTTGAGACTGAGGAGACATTAAACTGTTTATAAGGTTAGGCACCTGAAAAGTGAACAGAGTGTATTACCAGAAACTTATTGGAGGAATTATAAGCTTAGAAGTCAGATACCATACAAGACTGATTATCACAAACTACTGTATGAATACTATGGAGGCCTGTTTACACCTCAGAGTGAAAAATAAAACAGATTGTGACATCGGAATTAGTCAGAACAGTTGAAATATAAAGTCACACTGTGGTATGTCACAATTGCAAGAAATGAAGCCAGAGACATTTTCACCCGTCTTTTGCAATATAGATCTTTATGACTGGCACTCGCTCATGGTTTTGATTTTAGATGTCTTTGTTGATTTAAACTGTTTAGAAATAGTTTTATTCCCCACGAGAACAGCGAGAGCATTTAGTGGGCAAGATTAGTTCGCTCAAATCCACACAAACAACACAAAACACGTGTTCCCCTGCAGTGGTCCATGACTGTCCTCTTTCCTCTTACCCAGTGCAAGGACACAACTGGAGACAATTAGGAGAAAATGCTATGAGCAATATCAAACTTAACAAATGTTCTTTGTTTCCTGCTCTTTGTCTTTCCATGTCACAGGGTATGTTCAGAAAGGAACATTAGTTTATTACTTACAGAATACTGTGCAGTATATTTTATACTGTCTTTTTTTGAAAAAAAAAAAAAAACACTATGCTACCACACTACTTTTGTCATGTGACCTCATTGCATGTTTAATTCATCAAGTGGCATGCAATTATTGTTAAAAAAAAATGCACATAACATTTGGATTATAATGTATTTATAGTATATCTTAATATATGGAATAGTTCACCTAAAAATGAAAATTTGCTGAAATGTATGCCTACTCACGCTCAGGCCATACAAGATATAGAAGAGTTTGTTTCTTCATCGGAATAGATTTGGAGAAATTAAGCATTTCATCACTTGCTCACCAGTGGATCCTCTGCAGTGAATGGGTGCCGTCAGAATGAGAGTCCAAACAGCTGATAACATCACAAAAATCCACAAATAATACACATGACTTCGGTCCATCTGTTAATGTCTTGGGAAGTAAAAAGCTGTGTTTATAATAAACAAATCCATCATTAAAATGTTTTTATCTTCAAACAGTGGCCAAAATATGAGTCCTCCATGCATAATATTGCTTTCTCCAGTAAAATAGTCGTCTCGTATGAATCAGGAGAGAAATATGCATAGATCAAACACTGTTTACAAACAGAAGCAGTCCAAAAAAGTTTGAAATAAATATGTCTGTGGATTCTGGCCATGCAAACATGCCTTAATAATAGATTTGTTCATTACCAACACTTTTAGCTTCACAAGATGTTAATTGATGGACTGTGGATTTGTGTGGATTACTTGTGGATTATTGTGATTTTTTTATCAGCTGTTTGGACTCTCATTTTGATGGCACCCATTCACTGCAGAGGATCTATTGGTGAGCAAGTGATGTGATGCTAAATTTCTCCAAATCTGTTCCAATGAAGAAACAAACTCATCTACATCTTGGATGGCCTGAGAGTTAGTACATTTTCAGCAAATTTTCATTTTTGGGTGAACAATTTTTTTTTTTTTTTAAATATTGTGCTATATACTGCTGCATTAGTAAGAGCAGTGTTTATGCCTTTCTTCTTCTTTTTTTTTTTTACTCTTCCGCTATATCTGATGTGCAGGTTGTTGTGATTTGAACAATCAGGCTAATTTTAGGGAGGCCGGGTGTGGGTTTCCTGAGGATAGATGTCAGTACAGATGGAATGGGGTCAGTAGCATGTGCTTTAACTGCACCGCTGAATACAGCACTATAGCAGAATAAACCATGTATGTGTATGTGCATCTATGTGCTATACAGATATATGTGTAGCGGCAAATCATATATATAAACATGGATATTTGGATATACATGTAGTGGCAAACTCATACACCAAAGCAGGAGATAACATGTACACACATGCATACTGACACGCTAATGTATGAGATTCATGAGTCACTTGTCCTGATCTTAGTGGAGAATCCTGTGGCGTTCACACAAACAGACGAAAGTGCCGCTATCTAAACATCAAAACAGCTGTTTTACTAGTCTGAGGCTTTGAGCAATATAATCCTTGGATTTATGACTGTAACAATGACATACAAACTAGGAATGACGTATAGGTGTTTGGTTATGCATGCGCATGCAGGCCTATACTGTGGCGTCATACAGTCTGAATGCTTCTTATAGTTTAATACTTTTTTCCATTACAAGTTATGTTATTAGCATAATAATTTTACTGAAAAGATGAACTGAAACATTAAAATGAATGTCAGAATGTCTTAGTGTTTGGTTTGCCACTCTTTTGCTTTAATGACAGCAGATCTTAAGCTGCATGAACTCCACAAGTTTGTATAAACATGACGATTATGTTCTCCAGCATGATTTGAGAAAGAGCATCTTGGGCTTCAGCATCTGATCATCTGTATAAAGAGTCACATAATCGATGTCACAAATTTATGTATATTTATTGTTGATCTTTAAATAGTGCAAAATCTGAAATATTTCATTAATAGTAATGACAATAGTGATGGTAATCATCTGTCTCTTTACAAGGTCCTCTAGAGGACACAAGAGATCAGAGGAGGGTGATGAAGTGTCAGATGGGACTGCATGCTAGTTTTGGGCTCTTCTTAAAGGGGTCAATTTGGACAGAGGCAGTTCATTTATATTCAGAGATTTGACCTTTCAACAAGAGGGGGGTCACTAAGGTTAAAAATAACTACGCTTTTGTCCAGAAAGCTGTTCCTTCAAATCTACATTCATTTGTACTTTTGCAGATAAATTGTCCCTAAACTATAGTCAAGTAAGGATGCATTAAATTGTTCCTCATGATAGTAAAGACTTTTATAATGTTGCAAAAGATTTCCATTGTGATTAATGCTATTCTTTTAACCTTCTGTTCATCAAAGAGCCATTACTCTAAGACTGGCGTTAGGCTAAAAATCATCTTTGTCATCACAGGAATACATTACGTTTTAAAATATATACAAATAGCAAACAGTTATTTTAAATCTGAATAATATTTCACAATATTACACTTTTACTGTATTTTTTATCAAATAAAGGCACCCCTGATGACCACAAGAAAGAAAGAAAGAAAGAAAGAAAGAAAGAAAGAAAGAAAGAAAGAAAGAAAAAGAGAAATGTGACGAGAGAATGTGACCTCCAATAAAGGAGCAAGAAATCAAATAGAATTGTGTGATAAAAATATGATAATAACTGAAGGCAAGCCATAACCCTTTGGCCTTCTGTAGTTTTATATGTACAAATACACACTCACACATGTGCACACAACACATACTTTGGACTAACAGAGCTGGCACTAGTTAAAAGGGAACAGTAACAGCTGCTGCTGTGGCATCTGTTACTGGATTCCATTTTTCACATTTTTAACTTGATTAATTTCTCCTCACCGTGGACACTGCAAACCCACACACACACACACACACACACACATACGCACGCACACACACACACACACACACACACACAATCAGTAATTTTTCAGCTCTGTAATTTAGACTGCTGACAGCTTAATTGCTGTTCAAATGAAAATGGAAAACAATCAAATGAAAGTATTTAAAACTTCATCTGGTTGATTATGTTTTTGTTTTATCTAGAAAGTATTGTTATACATAAGTCATGCATTGTAACATTTACGCTTGGTTTTATTCACTAAAATAATAATATAATGCAAATGAACACCTGTTCAATGCTGGCTCTCAATTTTCCTGGACCAGTGCTTGGATCAATGAATTAGAATCCGACCTTGAAGGAGATGAGTTTGAACCACTGTAGACTCAGCTGTTGTGTCACATCAGTAATCCATACCCATCCACAGGTGTCGGTTTAGCAAATGTGTTTCTCCGTTAAGCTAAAAACAATGCTCAATACCACTATTGTGAATGAAGAGATGAACCACTTGTAGAAAAATGAATGGGAGGTATTGTAATGTTCAATATGGCAGCTGTAGGACGCCTCATTGGTAAAGGCTTGTCTTATTGCTCTAAAATGCACGTGCATTAGCTTGATTCTAAGAACCAAAATTTATAATTAAATTTTTGTCAGATTTTATTGGTAATTTAAAATATGTTATTAAAATTTAAGCTGAATTTAACTGCACTAACTGGTGTGTCATATAGGCAGTGTCTGAAATAGTAAAAAAAAAAAAAAAAGTGCTTCTGCTATATAGTATGAATGCATGTAGTACACTGTAAAAAATAAGTGTAATTTTAACTGTAAAATTTTGTAAAAACGCTACTGAAAAAAAAACTGTTAATGTTAACAGCGAGTTCCTGTACTATATACAGGAAAAAACTGTAAAAGATCTAACCAGACATTTCATGTAATTTTACAGTAAAATGATGTTAATTATACAGTTTTTAGAAGTAAAAATAACAAATCAATGTATAATGTACAGTCAAAAACTGTAAACTGATATTCCCAGAATTCCCTGCGTGACACTCCACATTTGAAAGTATTTTGTTTAAATAATCATGTTTTTTAATAGTTTTTGTTATCAGTTATGTACATTTGGGCTTTATGTTACATCTTCTGTTGTTTAATGAAAGTTTATTGCATTATTTAAGTATCATGTGTGTTACCATGATGGTGTTTTGTGTTGGCATGAATGACTCTTTGCACCTTCTATATATTAGTACATACTTCTACTTGTGGCGAAGCTACCTGTGATGAGCTTTGATTCTTCATGTGGCTTTCTCTTTTACCACCTGCATTATTATGGTGGTTGTCAGTATGTTAAAGGGACAAAACTGATTTTAATAGCAGTGTGTGTTGTTGAATTTAGTGGTTTACATTCAAATTTCCCTGTTTGTAAATTACAGTTTTATACTGTAAATTTTACAGTTTTGTTCTGTAAATGTGTTTACAGTTTTTCTGTATTTTTTTACAAAATTATTCTGGCAACCACAGCTGCCAGAATTATTTTGTAAAAACTACGGAATTTTTTTTTTTTACAGTGTATGAATACAATCTGGATGTACTACATTCGTCATGTTGTTATTATCATATGCACTTTTAGCACTTCAAAGTTCCGTCATCCTGAAGTCAATACGTTTTTGAATGGGTTTTTAGTTAAATGCCTGAAGTATGATCTGTGGTTAGAACAAGATCAAGATATTTTCACATTTTATTCTACGTCATAAAATATGAGTAAAAAAGTGACTTTTTTTTCTTGTCTTGAAAAAGTCAGTTTCTGACAAGGCTAAATGGAACTACAGAGGTTGTCAGGAATGTTAAACTGTCTCCATGCTGTCCTCTACAGGTCAGGTGAAGTATAACAAACAGTGACACCTTTGTCTTTCCTCACTGAATATATAGGATACTTATTTGCATATTGCATAGAAAGTAGCTGCCTGTGTGTGTAACCAAGATGGCCGCCAAGTGAACTGACTTGACTTAAAAAGATTTGGATTGTGGTCATCTTTTTCATCCCTCTACAGGTGTTGATGCTTTGAAATGAGTAAACATGTTTAAATAACCAAAGTTGAGAGTAATTGTGACTCATGACACTGTGTACATCGAGAGTAGTGTGTCAACACACCGAGACACGAGAGTCAAATCAACAGCTTTGACTTTCTTTGTGTGTACAAAAGATGAGAGTCCCACTGATCCATAAAATCATTACTGCTTCTGCCAAGGAGCGTTTTAACAGGTTCCAAGGACCACGGCTTACTTTTTAAATAAAACATAAACAAGGAAAATATCAAACCCATTAATCTTTCATTAAGCTCGCCTGGATAAAAAAGAATCGCTTAAAGTATCATTCGTTACCATCACTGCGAGAGCACAGGCCCCCTGCTAACTTCAAAGGCTTTCTCAAAGAAAAAAAGAGAGGATAGAAAGAGTGGATGAGAGAAAAAGAGAGAAGAGTCAGTTAGCTAGCTGCTCGCTACTTTGCGTTTGGCAGCGAACCAGCTTGTGGTCGCGTTTTTATCTTCTGAGAGAGAGAAAGACAGAGAGTGAGATTGTTAGCCTCGTAGGAACATTATTGAGACAGTTCCTTATATCATACACCCACTATAAACAAAGCACGGCATATAGCGCCCAACATGGGTGGCGCTAGGGAGGGGCTAGCAGGTGCTCCAGCAACCCCAAGAAAAACCAAAGCACCCCCATAGCACCACCATAAAAAATAAAATTAAAAAAAAAAAAAAACATTTGACTCATTACACATGCATAACTAATGCAATACAACAGCGTGACATGATTTGCAGTCGCACATAATGTCAGCATTTTATTTTAAAAACAGATCGGTTCCTTGTGCCAAGTACTGTAGGCCTGTCCCCAACTAAAAAAAATTTCTTGTCAACTAGTCGCACGTTTATGGTAAAGTGATTACTTTAATAACCTACTAAACCATCCTTTAATATAGGCATTAAGGCATATTATTGTCAGAAACAAGACCGGGATCCAAAAGCAGGTGAAACAAAAAAACTGTAAGTTTATTGAAAACTGATAACAGAAAATGCTCCATCAATAAATCAGCCAGATAGCAAAACCGCCAGCAAAAAAGTCAGTTTGGACAGCGCGGAGGACAGACCAGCCTCTGCTGAGCCAGCAGGGAAGAGAGGCTGCGAGCCGGCAATTGAAAGCCACCACTGAATTCCAGAGGAAGCGCCGAGCGTGAGCAGAGCGTAATCGGGAGGGGCTGCTGTGAAGAGACAAGCATTCGGGCAGAGAGAGCCAAGGCATAGAGCTGACCAGAGTCCTAGGGGGGCAGGTGGGCAAAACGGGAAGGATGACAAACACAGGAACGCCAGACCAACTAGACTAGAAAAATAAACAAAACAAGACGGGGTCAGAAACCACAACAGGCGCCAAGATGATCTGAACTTCAGAACAATGCATAACGGACTGACAGAAGACGGCATGATAAAGGGGAGATAATGAGGACAAAACAGGGTGCAGGTGAGGAGGGAGAATTAGCTAACAGGGATAGCAAGAGGGGCGGGGTAAACACCACGATGACAGCGGAGCACATGGCGAGCTGTCAAAACAAAAGGCAATGTGCTCCAGGACAACAATGCACCCAACAACGAACACAGGACAATAAAAAACCTACGCAAACCCCACCGAGATCGTGACAGTACCACCTCCCCCAAGAAGCACCACCAGGCAACTCAAGGGAGGGGGTTTACCTTGTCTCTGGCGGAAGTCCTCGATCAGCGACCGATCCAGAATATCCCGAGCCGGAACCCAATTCCTCTCCTCCGGACCGTAACCCTCCCAGTCCACCAGGTATTGGAAACCCCTGCCACGACGACGAACATCTAGTAATCTCCTAACAGAATAGACAGGAGAACCATCCACTAGACGAGGGGGGGGGGGGGGGGGGGGCAGGGGATGAAATGTTGGCATTAAGGGGAGATCTGAGAAGAGGTTTAACCCTGGATACATGAAAAACTGGGTGTACCCGACCAAGAGAGGAAGGCAACTTGAGCTGTACCGCAGCTGGATGAAGGACCTTGGTGATCTGTATGGATCAATGAGCCTAGGCGCTAACTTGCGAGAGACAGCCTTGAGAGGCAGATCCTTGGTAGATAGCCATACCTTCCGACCACAGACATAGCGGGGCGCCGGAATCCGGTGGAGATCAGCCACTGCATTGGTCCGGCTGGAGCCTTCCTAGCCTTCCTCCAGACACTACGACATCTCCGGACAAAGGCTAGGGCAGACGGCACCGCAGCATCGGGTTGCTGCGAGGGAAACAAAGGAGGTAGATAGCCAACAGAACATTCAAATGGTGACATACGTGTGGATGCTACTCAGAGAGTATTGTGGGAATACTCAATCCAAGTGAGCTGTTGGCTCCAAGAGGCAGGATTGTGGGACGCCAGGCAGCGGAAAGCCCGCTCTAGATCCTGATTGGCTCGCTCACACTGGCCGTTGGTCTGGGGGGGAAAACCTGACGACAGACTCGTAGAGGCCCCAATCTGTCAACAAAATTTGACAGGAGACAAACTGGGGACCCCTATCAGAGACCATGTCAAACGGAAGTCCATGGATCCGGAAGACATGGTCAATTACCAGTTGGGCTGTCTCCTTGGCAGAGGGGAGTTTGGGTAGAGGCATGAAATGAACCGCCTTAGAGAAGCGATCCACCACCATGAGAATGACGGTGTAACCTCTTGAAGGGGGTAAGCCAGAGACAAAATCTAAGGCTATGTGTGACCAGGGACAAGAGGCGATGGGCAGGGGTTGGAGTAGACCAACGGGGGGACGGTTAGAGACCTTATTCTGGGCACAAACAGAGCCGGCCTCCTCCACCCTCCGCTCAACCTCCCAGCAGAGGGCCCCTACCACCACTCCCTCAGAGAGTATGGCATCAGCCGGTGTCTCCTCTCGAATTGGCGGGATAGAGTATCGGGCTTAACGTTTTTGGACCCGGGCCGGTACGAAAGGGTGAAGTCAAATCGGTCAAAGAAGAGTGCCCAGCGAACCTGGCGCAAGCTCAACCTCTTGGCCGAACGGATATATTCTAAGTTCTTATGATCCGTCCAGACCAAGAAGGGCAGCGCTGACCCTTCCAACCAGTGACGCCACTCACCCAAACCAACATGACCGCCAGCAGCTCCCGGTTGCCAATGTCGTAATTACGTTCAGCTGGGTTGAGGCGATGGGAGAAATATGCACAGGGGTGCACCTTCCCATCCTTAGGGGAACGCTGGGACAAGACTGCGCCTACTCCGACCTCCGAGGCGTCCACCTCGACAATGAATTACTGTTTGGGATCTGGAATGGAGAGAACAGGAGCAGAGATAAACCGGGACTTTAAATTATCAGGTGAACGGTACTCCAGGTGAACGATACCTTGATGGAGGTGAGCGCCGTTAAGGGTGCAGCTACCTGGCCAAAGTTCCTGATGAATCGCCGGTAGAAGTTGGTGAAGCCCAAGAAACACTGCAGAGCCTTCCTAGAGTCGGGGACTGGCCACTTAGTGACAACCTTGACCTTGGCCGGATCCGGCTTAATCTCCCCAGCTGAAACAATAAAGCCCAGGAACGAGACCGACTGTGCATGGAACTCGCACTTCTCCGCTTTAACATAAAGCTGGTTCTCCAGCAGCCATTGGAGGACCTGGCGCACATGCTGAGTGTGTACCTGAAGGGATGGAGAAAAGATGAGAATATCATCGAGGTACACAAAGACAAACTGGTTAATCATGTCTCCCAACACGCTATTGACCATGCCCTGGAAGACAGCAAGGGCATTAGTAAGCCCGAATGGAAGGATCAGATATTCATAGTGTCCCGTGGGGGTATTGAAGGCTGTCTTCCACTCATCGCCCTTGCAAATGTGGATGAGATGATAGGCATTGCGGAGGTCTAACTTAGTGAAGACCTTGGCTCCCTGAAAGAGTTCAAAGGCAGATGACATTAACGACAAGGGGTACCTGTTTTTAACAGTAATGTCATTCAGTCCTCGGTAATCAATGCAAGGATGCAGAGAGCCATCCTTCTTCTTAATGAAGAAGAACACAGCGCCAGCAGGGGAAGATGAGTGGTGAATGAGACCGGCTTTAATGGATTCTTGAATGTATTTGTCCATAGCCTCTCGTTCAGGACCTGACAGAGAAAAGAGACGACCCCGGGGCGGAGAAGTGTCTGGGAGAAGATCGATGGCACAATCGAACGGCTGGTGGGGAGGAAGCGAGGTGGCCTGGGACTTGCTGAAAACCAGCCGCAGATCACGGTACTCCCCCGGGACCCCGTTGAGATCAGCTGCCTCAACCTGTAACACAGGAGAAACAGACACAGGAGGAGAGGCAGCAACTAGACAGCATGCATGACAAGATTGATTCCAAGACACAATCTGGTTACGGGACCAGTCCACATGAGGGCTGTGCTGAGCCAACCAAGGGTGTCCCAGAACAAGACTAGCATAAGGGGACTCTAGGAGGAACAGCACAACCGACTCACGGTGATTGCTCAACACAACAAGACTTATACAGGGGGTGGTGTGGGTGATAGTGGCTACAGGCTGGCCGGAGAGGCCCCAGACAGTGACAGGAGAGGAGAGGGGAATGGCAGGGATGCCCCAGCTCTTGGCCGTGCTGCAGTCCAGAAAGCTGGCTTCGGCACCAGAATCAATCAGGGCCTTGCAGGAGTGGGCAGAGTCTTGTTAAGTGATGGTGGCAGGGAGTTGGGTGCGTGACTGAGGGGAGATAAGAAGAGAAACGCCCACCAGGACTCCCCGGTTGACTAGTGGGCCTTGGCTTTTAAAAGACAAGATTAAGCAAAGTTGCCTGGCTTTCCACAGTAGAGGCAGAGGCCCCAAACCAGCCTTTGCTGTTTCTCTTGAACAGACAATCGAAGTCGCCCCAACTGCATGGGCTCAGGTTCAGCCAAGGGTGATTGAGGTGGTGGTTGGCCTTTAAAAGGCTGGGTCTCCTCCATCCCCCAGGGCAAGAGGGGAGCCTAGCGTCGCTGACACAAGAGGAGGCGGCTCTCTACTCGAGTAGCCAGATTGATAAAGTCCTCCAGGTCTTGGGGCAGATCGTGGGTAGCAATCTCATCTTGGATTTCGAAGTTAAGCCCCTCCCGAAACATAGCTCGCAGCGCCCCCTCATTCCAATCACAGGAAGCTGCTAGAGTCTTAAATTGGATGGCATATTCAGTCACGGAACGGCCTCCTTGACGGAGCTGCGCTAGTCTGGATGCAGCTTCATCTCCCTTAACAGAACGGTCAAAAAGCCTTGTCATTTCACAACGAAACTCCTCAAAATCAGTGCAAAAGAAGACTCCTGCATACCTTAGGAATACCTTAACTTATTGCCGTTACCGTGGCAGCCAACAACAGCACAGCTTAACCCTCCCACAATTTTATATTTAGTTATATTGAAAAAGTTTCAATTCAGTCGATCTTTTTTACCCTGTTTGAACATAAAGATAGGCCGTAGCTGTTGGGCAAGATGGCGGATAGCAGCAGCGGCACATAATATCCGCGTTCTGATTGGTCAGATCGCCTGTCAATCAAGCTCTTTGCGAATGGTCAATTATAGCCTATTCCGCGCTCAAACGTATGCATAAAGCTTGCCGCAAAGCACCGGCTAAAGTAATGATTATGAATGCATCGGGGAAAAGAAGACATTTTAATTATGTATTAATAAACTAGTACTTTCTCAGTCATTGTCGACTGCAAAGATGAAGTTGCCGAATGCCGGCGTTGACTCACCATCTCCACAGTACTGGACATGCCTTTAATAGAGAAATGCACCTATACGGACTACATATTTAGAGAAGATTTGTTTTTCATTTTAATTTGTTTTCAAGCTTTCTGCAGATTTCTTTCTTATGTCTGTGAGCTGGTCCATTGTTGTGACGAGCTCCATTCACGGAGACAACAGAAAGCACTTCCAAAACTAACGGGAGTAGCCTATTTTAAGTTCTTTCCCCAGGAAAAAAAATAAATAAATAAAAATGATTGCGTGGGCGTCCCCATGTCTTACAGTAGGGTGAAGTCAGCTAAAATGGGCCACGTTTTGGTAAATTACTTATAATACCATCAAATAAGCTATGCATGAGATCTAATGATGTTCTTATAAATTAGCATGGGTCTCTTAAATATATTTATATTTTTTTAAATGTGAAAAAGTATAAAAGTTTTAAAATGATGAGAGTTAGAGTCTCAGCAGGTACCTTCTTGAACCACGGCACAACATTCAGGTAAAATGGGTTAATATAAAAAGAGAACAACACAGGTAATTTCAGTTTAAATCATTTTATTTTTAACAGTAAATTGACACTATTGGCTTTAGTGTGCCATAGCAACACCATAAATGTTTTTGATTAAATAGAAAGTTGAATGAATATTTAATTAAATAATGCAATTAAAAATTAACTGATCATGTTGTGTAGGTGTGTGTTTCTGTGCATTGGTGTCTTTTGTGTGCATGAATGTGTGTATGCTTGTATTTTTTTTTAAAGACTGTTAAGATTTTGCATGGATACATATCTACAGTAGGCCTATAAACCTATTTTCACCCTCAATTTCTGTGTAAAAGTGGTGTGTGTGTGTGTGTATGCAGCCCATTTTTACTGACATCTTCCTTTCTTTCCCATTCTCTTCTCAACTCTCTGTTTCGTTTCTTTGCTTGTCCTCCTGCCATACTGTCTGCAATGCAATTTTTTAAAAAGACTGTTAAGATTTTGTATGGATACATATCTAGGCCTATAAACCTATTTTCACTCTCAATGTCTGTTAAAAGTGTGTGTGCGTATGCAGCCCATTTTAGTTGAAAATTGTGGCCCATTTTAGCTTAACCAGCCATTTCTACCTAAAATGACCTTTTACACAATAATCAAAGTTTCTTTTATAAATTAAACTTTTTTATTTGAAAGAACATGTCAAAACATTGTTCATAAACCTTTGCTTTGTTGATAAGCTTACTTATAATTGCTTTACCCTTATTAGTGATTAATGAAATTTACTACGTCAGGCTCACTTACCTTACAATTTCTCTGACAAGCTTCATGTAACACTCTGCCCTGCCCGCCTTAAAAAACTCAGACCAATAAAAATTATTGTTACATGTCAACAAGTGTTGCAACAATGCAAGATCAGTTATTGTGATTTTTCTGTAAAAATTTAAAGAGATATGATGCTCATACAGGTCATACAGCTTCCCCTGTCATTGATCTAGCACCCCCTCAGCACCTGCGTTCAAAATTCTCTGGCGCCGCCCCTGGCACCCAATAGCAGAGACAAACTGTCTGCTGTTCATTCTAGAAAAGATTGTCTTTTATCGCTTTGGTGACCTGCATGTTTTACATTTTTTCTTTTTCTGTGGAATTACACAAAATGTGTTCAGTGAGTAATTCATGTGCGTGTCTTTTCTGTATGTGTGTGGCTTTAATTTACTCACCTCACTCATTTTGTACCTCTTGTTATAATTTCCTGTCTTAGATCAACCTCTTCCTTTTGATTTTGATTTTTCAGTCAGGAGAGATCTATTTTTAATTAAGCCTGAAGCATCAAACCTTGTTGTGAACAAAGTTAGAGAAGTGTCTTTCAAATTAATCAACAAATTATCCCCAAATTGTAATACAGTGTGCAAAGTGTACATTTTGTAGGTGTATTTTATTTTATTTTATTTTATATTTTAATTATTTTTGACTTTTAAATTACACATGCATAAAGTAAGATTATGTAATCACAAAACATATTTTATGCCATGTCAAAAAACTACCAAAATATTGAAAAACAATTTTTTGTGCACTTTTTTATATGTATGTATGTATTCATTCATTCATTCCCTCCAAACTTTTCAACATTTTAATTCAATTCTAACTCATATACATATGTATTTCCATGTAAGGACAAACAATGTCTCAATCAATATCCAATTTAATTTAAAATGATTTTTATTTATATTTTTCTCTTATTATATATATATATATATATATATATATATATATATATATATATATATATCAATTCTATATATATTGTAATGTTTTGGTTTGTGTAATACAGTACTGTATGCCTTGACTGGTCACTGGTTACTAGGTCTTAATCTCATTGTTTAATTTTCAATCATAAATTCTGATTAATCTGATCTGAATAAATAGCAAGTCAACCCCTTCATTTACTCTAAATCCAAGAGTTATTACTTTTTTAAAACATCACAGCAGACTATACCGGTTACACGTGTTTTCACAATCACTGTTCACTTAACGCTACAACTCAGACCTAAATTTTGCCTCAAGAGCAGCTTGAATTTAGTTGCATGAGCAGGCCTCTTTCTCTACAGTGCTTCCCTTTGAACCTTTGTCTCCATGTATCATTAAAAATGTAAATCAGACCCCCATCCTCACATGACTCTCACACACCTCTCAACATGTTATGCGTTGCAGCTGTAATGGACTGGAAGCTGGGTTTCTTGCTTTGATTTGGCTCACAGACCGGAGAATGGGCAAACGCTTCAGCTATCACACCTGTGCCAGTCTGATACGAGCTGCTTAGAGTGCCCGCTTTGTAGCTGTGCCAGACTGGGAGAGATAGGGGTTTGTGCAGCGATAGTCCGTGCTGGTAAAGCGGGTCAGGTTATGATGCTCTTAGGGAGCAAAAGTGAGGTATGATGATCACTGGATGAGTTGTTATCCATGTCAGGCATTTTACAATGTTAAGTTAGCAAGTCTTTTTAAGTGTCAGTTTACAGTCATCATATAAGACATACTTTATTGTAAATATCACTGCTGATGTGTAAATGTAGACACATTTTAAGCTGTTTAGTGCAACCAAATAAGTTCACATTACTGCTGAGGTAATCAAACACACTATCGCCTTTCTCTCTCTGTCTTATATGTAGTGCTGGACAGTCCAAATCATTATAGTGAATCATTTCATTCTAAATGGTCCTCTCTGTTATATAGTTTTAGGAAGTCCAATACATTGTAGTGATTTGGTTCATTCTAAAAAGTCCGCTCTCTCATAGGTTGCATTGAACAGTCCAATTCATTTTAGTGAATCAGTTTGTCATAAATGGATATTTCTGTCATATAGCACTGGAAAGTCTTATTATTCCAGTGAATTGGTTTTACAGAAATGGTTATCTCTCATATAGCTTTGGCAAGTCTGATTCATTCTAGTGAATTGAATCATCATAAATTTTTCTCTCTTATATAGCACTGAGTGTTCTGATTCATTCTAGTAAACAGTTCTCTTTCTCATATAGTATGACTTTGCAAAGTCTGATTCTTTCAGATTCATTCTAATAAATCAGGTCATCATAAATGATTCACTCTCTCTCTCACATGGTGTTAAGAAGTCTGAATCAGTTTAGTTAATTGGTTTGTCTTGAATAGTTCTATTTCATATTGAGCAGTCTGATTCATTCCAGTGAATTGGTTCTCATACAATATGACATTGCAAAATCTGATTCTTTCAGATTCATTCTAATAAATCAGGTAATCATAAATGATTCACTCTCTCTCACATGGTGTTAAGAAGTCTGAAACAGTTTAGTTAATTGGTTTGTCTTGAATGGTTCTATTTCATATTGAGCAGTCTGATTCATTCCAGTGAATCGGTTCTCATACAATATGACATTGCAAAATCTGATTCTTTCAGATTCATTCTAATGAATCAGGTCATCATAAATGATTCAATCTCTCTCACATAGTGTTAAGAAGTCTGAATCAGTCTAGTTAATTGATTTGTCTTGAATGGTTCTATTTCATATTGAGCAGTCTGATTCATTCCAGTGAATCGGTTCCTCATTAACTGTTATCTCTTTCATATAATGCTGGGAAAACAAGTTCATTCTAGTGAATCAGTTCCTCATAAACGGTTATAGCGTTGGAAAGTCCAATTTATTCTAGTGAATCGGTTCCTCATATACACTTCTCTCTCTCATATAGCATTGAGAGTTTAGATTCATTATAGTGAATCGGTTTGTCATATCGGTTCAGTCCAATTGATTCTAGTGAATTTAATTATGATCAGCGTTTTCTGTTTTGCAAATATATCATTGGGAAGCAATTCCTTTTTTTTTTTCTTTTTTTTTTTTATGAATTGGTCATAAACAGTTTTCTCTCTCATATACTGTAGAACTGGGAAGTATGATTCATTCTAGTGATTTGGTTTACCCTAAATGGTCCTCACTCTCATGTGCTTAATGGTTCTGTCCTTCTCATATAACAAATTCATTCATTCTAGTGAATCAGTTTGTTTGGACTGATCTTGTAAGTAAACAGATTCGCTTTCTCTCACATAGTGTTAAGAAGTCTGATTCAGTTTAGTGAATTGGTTTGTCTTGAACGGTTCTATTTCATATTGAGCAGTCCGATTCATTCTAGTGAATTGGTTCCTCATAAACTGTTATCTCTCTCATAATGCTGGGAAGACAAGTTCATTCTAGTGAATCGGTTCCTCATAAACGCTTCTCTCTCTCATATAACTTTGAGAGTTTAGATTCATTATAGTGAATTGGTTTGTCATATCGGTTTAGTCCAATTCATTCTAATGAATCTAATTAAATATGCATACTTATGTATACTGTTTTTTAGTTCTATTTAAAGTAATTTGATTATTTCAATTTTGTTGTTGTCCCCAGAGTTGTTCATTTAAAAACACTCATTATTTATCTGATGTTGAAGGTCTACAAAATAACATTAACATACATTGCTCTTTATAACAGTCATATTAATAAATCTATGCCAAACTTTCATAAAAACATGTTTTCATATGCTGTTTCAAATGAGGGTGATTGAGGGAGTGGACTCATCAGAACTCACTGGATATTTCCTGTTTCTGATGGAGCTGAAAGTGGAAAAAGTTTTTTTGTGATTGACGCCCAGCCTCCATTTCAACACTATGCACTATGATTAGCTCAAGAATGTGTTAGTTGGTGGATGGATGGGTGAAAGAAGGAAATCAGAAGGGTGCTGAGATTTAATGAGATGCTGGAACAGTGGGGGAGATGGTTTTAATTACTGCTGAGGACTCGTCCGGAGGGGTGGAGGAGATGGGTGTGTGTGTGTGTGTGTGTGTGTGTGCAGGGGCTTTGCTGTATGTCTTAGGGTGGGAGTTCACACACTGCTACAGGAGCATGCTGAGATCCACTGCCTTTGATGCTCACTTCTCTGTGGCCTTTCTCCACTCTCTCCCACACTTTTTCCTCTTTTGCCCTGTCCTTCGTATCCTGTCTTATTGTAACTGCACAAACTTTGTTAAGGCTATGCTTAGGACTAAGAGAAGAGACATAAAAAAGGCTTAACTTCAATGACCTCCAAGTTTCTGCCAGTACATTGTGGAGGACAAGAGGAAATCTATCTGTTAAATATAGTTTAAAAAACCTGTGTAAAAGTTTTTTATATTCCTGTTGAAAAGACCAGTATTGCATGGGGCGCTGGTTTTCCTAACTACACTCTTAAAAATAAAACTTCTTTATTGGAATCTATGGTTTAATGAAGAATGTTTTACGTCCATGGAACATTTCCTATGAACAATAAGTTCTTTATAGAACTTCAGTTTAGTTCTTTAGATTTTTAAAATGTTCTTCACACTGAGAAAAATGGTTGTTTTAAGAACTGTTTACTGAAAGATTCTTTAGGGAACAGAAAAATGGTGGTTCTGTGGCATTGCCATGAAAACTCCCTTTTGGAAACTTTATTTTTAAGAGTGTAGATTCACCAGCAAGTTTTCCTACACCAGCTTTACCAGAAAGATTATGCTGATGAATACAGTGTATATTTTTTGGCTGATGAAAAGCATGGCTATGGTCCACTTGCTCCAAACCAGCGCTAACCATCATAAACCAGCCTGAAAATGCTGATCTAAGCTGGTCTTTTCAGATTAAAAAAAAAAAGGCAGAAAAAAACACAAACATTTTACACAATTACGCCATAAGATTTCAAAATGGATTGTCCACATGAACCATAAATCAAGACCAAAAATCCAGTGTGTCATTCCAGATGAATCAAAGTGAATCAAACTGTCTCCAGCAGTACAAAAAGCTCCTAAACAATCTGGCTGACAGTTGATTCATGTGAATTGGTTGCGTAGTTCAGTCCCAGTGCCCTCAGCAGGAGTCTGTTGCTACGCTCCGTCCCTCTGTTCCCCTCTGCCGCCCAGCTGTGTCCCCACTCTTTTGTTGACTTTGAAAAAAGATCACATAGCTTCCCTGCTCAGCGTGGGGGGAACAAGAGAGAGGAGGGGGGCACGGCAGGGCTCCGCTATGGTCAACATGAGATCCCCCATCCAGCAAAAACTCTCACTCCTACCCCTCTACACAAAAGAACAGTGAAGTAAGCTAATGTTTGTGCATGCGGGCTTCTATTTGAGGTTAGAGACACCAGCGTGGATAGGGTCTCATTAGGCACTTTCAATGTATCATCAGACTCACCAATCAGGATCTGAGTTGAGGGTCACATGACTCTTTCTTAAACGTTTGAATTGGAGGAAGTGGGTAAAGGTTTGGATGGTTAGCATTGACCCTTTAGCCTCTGCTGGTAGATATATGTAATTGCACCGTCTGTTACTAAAGTATCTTACTTCATCCTGTTTTCTGATGAACATCTACTTTTACTCATGCGCCTCTGTAATATATGTATATATATATTACTTTTTTGAATATCATTAAATTGATAATGAAAAAACATTACATTGTTTGAAAGTGATAGTAAAAATGTATAATATTACAATAAATTCACTTTCAAATAAATACTGTTCTTTTGAACTTTCTGTTCATCAAAGTATCCTAAAAAAAATGTATGTAATTTCATTTATTTCCACAAAAAATATGAAGCAGCACAACTGTTTCCAGCACTGATAATAATAAGAAAGATTTCTTGATCACCAAATCAGCTTAGTAGAAAAATGGAAAAGTTGTTTCAAACTGTAATGATATTTCACTTTTTTTTTTTCAAACATAAGATTCTTTTTTAAAAAACCACAGAATTTGTGGGACCTGAATGATTTTTCTGAAGAACAGCGGGCAGTTTAACTGTTCAGGACAAACAAGGGACTCATGAACAAGTATCAATAAACAATAAATAAATAAATAAATAAATAAAACACAGCTGTGGATCATTCAGGTAAAAACACAGTATTAAGAATCAAGTGTATGTAAACTTTTGAATGGGGTCATTTTTATAAATTCACCTATTATTTTCTCTTGTGCACTGTGAAATGTCTTATTCAGGTCAGTACTAAATAAAAAATAACATGCATTTTGTATGATTCCTCTTATTTTGGTAAAATAATTAACATTTTGCAGATTCTGCAAGGTGTATGTAAATTTCTGACTTCAACTGTATAGTGTATATATAATATTTTGCAATTAAAAATATATCACAAATTTTTTGTTAAATTATTGTAGATGATTTAGCAGTGCTTTTCTTTTTTATACATTTTTTCTTTTTAATTTTTTTTATTTTTCTTTTTATTTTATTTTATTTTATTTTAATTTGTTATTATTGTTGTTTCCTTATACAATGGCAGTTCTGCAGACTTTCTACAGTGTGATGTTTTCCACAAAATATACATATTCTGACTCATTGTGTTTAAGCTTAAATATAAAAGACAAATGAACAAAAAAACCTACTCAGACTTCTGTTTGTTGTCTCCTAAAGGACAGGCACCTTTATCTGAAAGGTTTGCCTCTTATTTTCTCCTTTTGGCAGACATTTTTCCCTGACACAGAGCTACCCTGTTTTTCAGCAGCAGCTATTGTTAAATAATGGCAGAACTGATCTCAGCTCAGCCTAAATAGGGCACCTCCATGAACCCCTTATAACAGGGTGACCTCCACTGGTCTTTATCTTACGCTCCCCCATTCTCAACACATCCCTGCATGCCCACAGACCCAGAGTGGCAAAGGCACAGTGCTGCCCGGCCTTGATATGTTTTATCAAGTGTGAAGGAAGTAGCATGTGCCAAGAAAAACACGTCTATCTACAGTTGAGGAAAACATGCACTTGGGCAAATAGGCCTGTCTTTTGTTTGTGCGTATGATTAAAAACATTTCAGTGGGTAGAACATAAAGACTGATAATTGCCTTATCTGTGAGTGCAACCCACATAGCAAATCCACCCCCCAGTGGTAAAAGCCAGCAGGACATTTTCATTAGCTGAAATATATTCTCAGATGGAACAACATCTAAAGTGACAGTGTCTGAAGCTTCTATAACAGAGCAGATTACTGTGTGGCTCCGTCAGAGAGCGCAGCTTGTTTCTCTTCCCCCACCCTTACCCTTCTTCACTTTATATTGAGTGTTGCTAATCCGACTGACACCCTGAATGTGCAATGATAGCCGAAATCTGTCATAACTGATCAGTCTCATCCCCATTCGGGCTGTTAGTATTGCAACCACACTAGCAAACTTATTCCTAGGCTAATAGCTTTGATATATTGTTTAATTCTGCCTCCTAAAGGTGCATTTAGTAATTTGTATAACAAAACTAAATCATTTTGTAAAATATCGTGGTGCTAATTGTGACTTTGCAAGAGTTTAAAATATACATAATGTGCACAACTTACTTTTTCCTCTGTAGTATATACAGTAGATATAGTGTGATGTATTGAAAGCATTGTGTTTCTTTGTGCATTGTGCCTTATAATTACTGTGACATTACAAGTAACCTTTAGAAGAAAATTTGCTTTTAGGGTCATGCTAACATCCATCAAAGCAGAGTCATTTAATTCAACCAAATGCATGGTGAATTAACTGAACTTGGACATATTGAGAGTGTCCATTGTAGTCATCAGCTTCTAGAAGGATTTTTATCTCAGAGACCATTTGTTTCCACTTATTAGTTCATAGAAGCCCCTTGTTGGTCATTGCTGTTCAGCATGAAGATAATGCAGTAATTTAGTATTTTTTTTATATATATAGATTAAAGGAAGGAGCATTTGGCTTATCTTACCAACTCTGCCCCTTTTTTAGATGTTTTGCTTATTTGAGCAATGGAGCATTTGATCACACTGCACTTAATATGGATTAGGAATGGAAAGAGGATGATGAACTCACTTGAAATTGTGGCAGTAGTAATTATGAAACAAATTACAGCAGAACTATGTGTGTGTTTTTAGTCTGCATATAGCTTCTGCATTTTTTATACTGTATGAAGATCACTTTAATAGCTTAGAATATTTTATATGTAACCTCTGACTACATATAATTTTGAGATAGGGCCTATAGAACACAACCAACAAATGAGCATACATTAGGATTTAATCATAAACTTGTATCAATTTCAGATACCGTAAGCATTACATCAGACTAAAATGTGACCTCATTTCTATTAGATGATTACCAATATCACTTATATGTTAACCAGGCTTTTGTTCTCAGTGTTATTTTATGATTATATATATACCATTATAGATTATATTAATCGTTTGCATTATAGTTTGTATTTTCAGTTTATTTTACTGTTAGTTTTATTCATTATATATATAGTTTTAAATAATACTATTTAGGTTTATTTTTCTTTCATTTTTATCTATTTTCAGTTATTTATTTATTTCTAGTTAATAATTTTAGTGCTTCATCTTTTTTTAGTGAGCTGACATGGCAACATTTAGTATATATATATATATATATATATAAACGTCTTACTGAAGAAGGTGTAATTTGATTGGTTTGAAGTCAAGTGAATATGTGATTCCTGCCACAGAGTTTCAGGCAAGATGACTGCTAATTTCCATAACTGACATAGTCATAGCTTTAGATAAATCATCTGGCTTCATTTGCACTTTGGTGGGACAACTTCAATCCAACATTCCTGTGTCTTTCTCTATCTCACTCTTGGACAGGTTTGGGGCCTGGGGGGCATTCATCAGCCCACCAGGCAGGGGGCACCTTTACTCTACGCCTACTGCTGCTTCACACACTCTCTTCTGTGCTTTTCTTCTTAGCTCTTTTATTTCCACTCCTCTTTAAGTTCTTGCATTTGCTGTGTTTTGAACATTTTAGGGTGAGATATATATAGTGCACTATGTCTGCTACGTTTTTAAATCAAAGTATTGTGACCCTTTTTTACACACTTTCTAAATCTATGAGTATAGATTAATATGTAATAAATGAATGTACTCTTATTATGTTTTAATATCTCTTCTTCTGTTTCAGGTTATAGATGCATTAATCTTGCGCCATCAGGGTACTTTTATTTTTTGGAGAATAAAAAGCCACTTGAAGCCAAGGACCATATGTCAGCGGTCTTCTCTCTCAAATCAAATGAAAGAGAAATCATTACAAGAGACCAAAGCTGTCTTTTTTCACGTATATTTGCATAGAACTGAATTATAGAACTTGTTTTGCCAACTTTTGTGCACTTTGCACCATGTTACCAAACAAATTTGAAAAAACCTTCATTAAAGGAACTATCAGTATGACTTTGTCCAGTGTGCGAGTTTGTGTAGTCACTCTGTGACATTAATCTATCTTGTTGTTGTTATAGGTAAATAGTGATGGGAAATTCTGCTTTCTGACTGAATCCCACCGGACTGAATCGTTAATCATTCTTAGATCTTAACATGAAAGTCAACCGTAGATCTGCCTCCAAAATGCCCTTCAAGGTGCCAAGTTCCCAGTCAAAAAGATGAGGGTGCGAGTCTGAACCTGAGGGTGAGTAGAGAGAGAAAGAGAGAGAGAGAGAGAGAGAGAGAGAGAGAGAGAGAGAGAGAGAGGGAGGCTATGCTGCAGAATCCTTAACATGTGAATCATTAATCTTTCATCAAAGTCTGAGAGAGGCAAAAAAGAGAACAGCTCAATCTGGTAAATGGAGGGCTACAGATGGACACCATTATGGAAAAGAAAGCAGCGGTTGAGATTCAGTAAAGCACTAGAGCGCAAAAATGCATTTATCAGGTGAAACTGAAACTTAATTCAAATACTTTTATTAAATTATCAAATATTTGTTGGTTTATTTTGTTTAGAAATTTTAATGCTATGAAAACTATATTAGCATATCATTGCCCATTGATTGTACTTAGAGATTCCTAATGTTCTAGGAATGCTGGGATAGAATCTGAGGGCTTGTTCACACCAAGGATAATAGCTATAAAGATTATAAATATATTAATGTCCACACCAATGTACAATATCATTCTTTTTATTATAAGTGTGCTGTTGTTTTGTCGTCTACTGCGTTAAATGCTCAAGGTCTTTAAAGTCGTGAGAATTCTGATTGGCTGTCAGTGTTTTTATGATTCATCAGCTGGAAAAAAAAAATCTGAAAGTGATTCCAACAGTGTTGTGCCTTTGTGTTGTTATCGCTAAAGTTATCGACCTTGGTGTGAACGGGCCTTCACTGTAAAAAAAATAAAATAAAATAAGAGAGAAAATCAAGAGAGCATATAAGAAACAGCTTTATCATAAAACATATTTTTCCATCCAAAAACATTAATCATGTCCAAATGTGCAGTTATGTCACCTACATTTATTAATCATGAGTCTTATATCTCGCAAAGCAGCATCAAGCAAATAAAGCTAAACAAGATGTGTCGCTTGATAAATGGCAGATCTCTTCTAATACATGCTGGGGCTTTTTTTGAAGATGGCAGAAATTAGGGAAAATAACCATTCGGTATTTGAGTCAAAGCCTATTTTTGTACATCCCTGATCTTGATCATGCTTATATCAAAACAAATGATGGATGATGCACACAGACATTAGTACTGCAGGAGAACAAAAATCTGCTTATATCTCATTTGCCTGTCAGATATAATTCTCACAGGCTTGATGAGGAACAGAGTGCAATGTATTAAACTAAAAAAACGTCTCGCATTATACAGTGTGACATCTCTTATTTTACAGTAAATGATTTACATGAAAGGAGTATTGCAAATTGTTATTCTAGGGGGTAAAACAGTTTTTAGTAGGCTTCAACATCTGCTTTCTCGCCAAAAGACATTCTGTAGGCCTATTGAAATCTGTTGGGTGAAGCACCTGAATGTTATAGCTGCAGTTAGCTGTGCTCTGCTTATTGATCAGCAAATAATAATACATTAAATTCGTCTAAAGTAAATCAAATACATTTTTCCACTTCTAATAGGGATCTTGGATTAGAAAGTTTTAACTTTAATTACTGAAACACTCCAAGATATTTAAGGACATCTCAGAAAATAAAATATAATTATGAGCAACATTTATTGTTATTAACATAACCTTAAACGTATCTTTCCCTCTGTGTTGACTGGAACTATCAGTTGTGTTTTGTGTATTTGAGCGCCATCTGGTGGTGAACATCTATCATTATAACAGGAGTAAACTAGATTAAAGCGCAGGACCAGGTGACCCCCGTAACAGGTAGTTGCGTATCCTTCCAAATAAAATAGTTTCACTAAACAACCTATTTTATTCCATTTTCAACAAGCTTTTCAATCGAAAAGAAGTAATTACGAGTTGAAAAGACGGTAAAGCATTAATTATTCTGAAAAAAAATAAAATGAATAAGATAATAAATGTATTAAGCAGCGGAGGGATACAGAAGAAATCGGGTTAACGGCCAGTCGGTAACTTAGCTAATTAAACATCATTTGGCGCTTCTCGAGGTAAGGGTAAGAGTAAGTCGTCGATTTCATCGACTTTATACATATATAATTAGTCATTTGATTGCTCCTGATAGTTGTGAAATTGTTCTTTATGTTCTAAACAATGGAAATACTGTGTAAAATGTCTTAAACCACTAAATTAATTGTCATATTGTGTGGTTACTGTTGGCCAATTAAGTCATTAACTATATCAGTTGCACTATATTATGTAGTTACACGATGACAGAGCACTTTCCTTGAGTATGTAGGACTTTATGTATATTTCGAACCATTCAAGTAAACTTTTAAACTTTGTTCTATCTCAGCAGACAGAACTTTAGAACACCAGGGCCTGGCGCCAAACACGTGCTTATTGTCAGTAACAGCGACACGATTAACAAATTTAATGTTTAGTAATGTAATGTGGTTTAATATTGGTTATCAAAATGTCACACAGTTACAATGTATGACAACAATTTTGTAAAAAAAAAACACAAAAAAAAAAAACATTTTATTGTATTAAAAAAATGTCAATTTAATCCGAGTTTAATAATTCTTTAGATGTTTAGAATTTGAATAACACTCACGTGGCCGTTGCGCGCCATACACGTGAAGAACATGAGTCAGTCATTTTTTACGTCTCCATATAGTCATATTTCTCAACATCTCAGCAATTTTATATACATTTCGTATACATAGCTCATGGTTCGTGGCAAATGAAGCCGTTATCTCTCGGTTGGCCATGAAATAACTTTAAAGTCGTAGTTTACACAAAAAGTCACCATTTCCTCACTTGTGTCTTTTCAAATTAGTTTAACTTATTTCCGTGCAACATTAAATATTGTAGGCACACGTTCAATGAATCAGTCTTTCACTCAATGAAAGGGTATGATGATTGAGGTTTTTATTGTCAAATATCGTTTTGTTTACCACAAGAAAAACTATGAAAAATAAAACAAGTATACTGAAAACGTGGCCATTACACACCAAACAATAGAATGATTAAATGATAATGTTATGTATGTTGTAACCTTAAACTGTGTGCAGTACTTTGAATTGACATAAACCAAAGCATTTGAGAAGAAGCACCAAAATGACAGGACGAGCAAGAGCAAGATCCAGAGGCAGAGGTCGCGGTCAGGAGCCTGCTGCTCCTGGCGTGGTGAGTTTATATTCATATTAGAGTAATATAATAAAACTTTATTGAGAAAAACTTATTATTTTTATAATTCCTCTGCAGCAACCATCTGTGTCACAAGAAGCTGCAAAGCCTGTAATGCCCACTCCACCTGAAGGACAGCTGGTGGGGAGAGGGAGACAGAAACCTGCTCCTGGAGCCATGTCTGAAGAAGGTAAGTGCATTAGAGCAGCAAGTGGGAATGCTGTTACCTGTATACTATGATGATATTCCCTCATCCCTTTACTCACACTTTTGCTTATTTTCTCTCTGTAGCAATGATGCAGATTTCTGCAGGCTTTCAGCAGGTAAAGATCGGGGAACGAGGTGGACGCAGGAGAGATTTCCATGATTCTGGTGTCCACACTCGCCAGCTAATGGAACATGTGAAAGAGTCCAAAACGGGTAACACCATTTTTATGAGCAAGACTTGATTTTTGCTCTCTTGCAAATGTTATGGCTGGGTATTGGATTCTTGGTTTCCCAATTTTTATTTGATTATTAATTGGATTAAGTTCGGCCCTTTAAGTGGGAGTATTTGTTAAAGACAAATCTGTGACACAAAAATTCAATGTTCAGAAACAATTTTTTTTTTAAATATTTCTATATTAATCGAAGAGTCCTGCAAAAAAAAACAAAACAAAAAAAAAAAAATTCAGCACCAAATCATCGTATTAGAATGATTTCTGAAGGATCATGTAACACTGAAGAATGAAGGAATAAACTGCACTAAAAAATATACGTAAAATTGTACGTTTTCACAATGTTACTGGTTGGTTGCAACAACTAAATGCAGCCTTGGTGAGCATTAGAGACTACTTTCAAACACCATTAAAGTTTTTCTGACCCCAAACTTTTGATCGGTAAAGCATGTTTCCTACATCCCTGTTCTAGTGTAATCATGTAGTTTGATGCTAGATTTGACACTTTTCCTCTTACCACAGGGGCTTCAGGCACTGCCATTGAGCTGAGGGCCAATTTCATGCGTCTGCTTTCACGACCTCTGTGGGCTTTGTATCAGTACCATGTGGACTACAAGCCACCTATGGAGTCCCGACGTCTGCGCTCAGCTTTGCTTTTCCAGCACGAGGAGACTCTGGGCAAAGCACACACTTTTGATGGAGCCATTCTCTTCCTCCCTAACAAACTGCACAATAATGTATGTTTTCAGATCCTCAAAGTTCTCATAATTTCAGTGGCTCTTAGTGAAGCTTTGGAGTGTGGATTTGATTTGTTTGTCAATGATACATTGCTTTATCTGTAGGAGACAGTCCTGTGCAGTGAGACTAGAAATGGAGAGAAGGTTGAGATCACGGTTACGCTGACCAACGAGCTCCCGCCATCCTCTCCTGTGTGCTTGCAGTTTTACAACATCCTCTTCAGGAGGTAATCACAGACAGCACTCTGTTTGAAATAGTGATATTCATGACGTAATTAACTTACATTCTTGTTCATTTTGTGTTGTAGAATCCTGAGGATACTAAACATGCAGCAGATCGGACGTCATTACTACAATCCTGATGATCCATTCAACATCCCCCAGCACAGGTTTTCAAACAAATGTGTTATGTGACATTTACTTTCTGTTAGAAAGTGATTGATCATTGGAGCCTGTCTAAATCTGTTTGCAGGCTGACGATTTGGCCTGGATTCATGACCACCATCCTTCAGTACGAGTCCAGCATCATGCTGTGCACCGATGTGAGTCATAAGGTTCTACGCAGTGAGACGGTCCTTGACTTCATGTACAGTCTGAGGCAGCAGTGTGGAGACCAGCGCTTCCCTGAAGCCTGCACCAAGGAGCTTGTGGGCCTGATCATTCTGACCAAGTAAAATGAGCACGCATTTACCCACATGCACACTGCTGTTCAAATGTTTGGGGTTGGTAAGATTTGTAATTATGTATTATATAAAATAACTGTCTGTACATTTTATAAATACATTAAAAACTATTTTATTCCAGTGATGGCAAAGCTGAATTTTCAGCAGCCATTACTCTAGTCTTCAGTGTCACATGGTCATTTAGAATATCATTCTAATAAGCTGATTTGGTGTGGTGCTCAAGAAACATTGATTATCAATGTTGAAAACAGTTGGGCTGCTTAAAGGGATACTCCACCCAGGGTTCATACAAGGTGCTTAAAGTGCTTGAAGTACTTGAATTTGACTTTTTGAAATTTAAGTCCTGGAAAACCCTTGAAAACAGCCATATTTATGAAAAGGTACTTGAATTTTAAAAAGGCAGTATATATGAAATCTTTTCACACAAAATTAACAATGCTGCACGTGTTAAATACCATTTCTCCCGGCTTTTGGCAGATCTCGCGATATTACTCCTTGAGGTGAAAAGCAGTCTCGCGATATCAGTATAAAGTTGTGTTTGTAGTAAAACCTTTGATAGTGCTTGCTCGGTCTTTTATTGCATGTGCTGTTTGTTTGGGTTTCATTTGGGAACGCATGTAAAGTCTGACAGGCTTTTTTATTGCTCTGTTATCATTTCCAAGCGTGGAGCGCATCTCCATCTCAGTCGCTCTTCCTCTGCATATGTTATGAGTTTGGGTTGCTTAACGTTCATCCGGGAAAACAGTGCTCGTTATCTCACTAGATTCATAACGTAAATCATTTATAAACCTATGCCAACACAGGAGAATACATCGACTTATTTCTAAATATGTGATTTGTTGTACATCGCGATTTCAAAATAAAAGTCGCTCTGAGTTTGCTTGTGCCCAAATATTAAAATTAAATAGATTTAAACGTCCTTGAATCACGCTGTAAATTGAAACATCACCAGGCCGTTGCCGCCCTCTGCAGGTATTTGTATAATACATGACATACTAAAGTTGGGTATATTCATATTATATGTAGGCATTTTACATTATGTATTTTAACAGTGTTGTTCAATAAAACCATGTAATTACTTGGTTTTGATACTTTATTTGAACCAATTATGATTGCCTCATCAATAGTTTATATATAAATATGATCATATTAATTAAAGCCTGTTTTTCTCTTAGGTCTGTTTTTATCACTAAAAATTGTCAGATTACTCAATTGTTAAAATAATCAGTAGATTATTTGATTACCAAAATAATTGTTAGTTATGGCCCTAGATTAGTTAAAACATTTCAAAATACAACTGCATTATTTTGCATTTTGTGATTTGTTCTGTAATTGAAAATTTCTTAAAAATAGTATTAAAATATTCTCTCGTTCTAGTGAACCAAGTCTCTGTATTTTGTCTCATCTCATGAGCTAAATGTATTGTCACACCCCTAGTGTCTACAAGTATGATATAGCTCATAATTTTCCAAGTGTATGATATAGCTTTCATTCATTCAGGTCAATCATGTATTCATAAAATAAGCAAAGCGTAACTTTGCCATAGTATCCTTTTATGTTAAAGTGGCCACAGTCATTGCATGCTTTGCTTGTGCTGCACTTTATTTGTACTATTTTGTTTTATTAGTTTATGTATTATAGTTTGAAAGATAATAACAATATTGTTTCATGAGTGAGATTTAGTGAGATTTTTTTTAGTCCTTGAAAACCAAAAAAATAGTGCTTGAAAAGTCCTTGAAAGTCCTGGAATTTCATTTTGCAGTTTCTGTAGGAACCCTGTTCACCCCAAAATGAAATTTTTGTCATTAATCACTTCCCCGCATGTCATTCCAAACCCGTAAAAGCTTAGTTCGTCTTCGGAACACAATTTAAGATATTTTGGATGATAACTGGGAGGCTCGTGACTGTCCCATTGACTGCCAAGTAAATTACACTGTCAAGGCACAGAAAAGTATAAAAAAAATTGTCAAAATAGTCCGTCTGCCATCAGTGGTTCAATCTGAATTTTATGAAGCGACGAGAATACTTTTTGTACGCAAAGAAAATAAAAATAACGACATTCAACAATTTGTCTCTCTGTGTCCATCGGATGCTCTCCAAAATGGCGCTACGGAGAAACGACAAGCAACAAGCACTACTCTACACTGCTCAAAACTCGCATTTGAATAGTCAGTGGCAAATTCTTTACATAAGAATACGTACTTACAGGCTGTGAGTCAGAAGCGCCAGACTGTCCTTGCAAAGTTGGAATTGCCCCACTTTATAGAAACAGCCTGTGCACAGCTGGCATTGTAAGCTAGGTTCAGGAAATAGTCTGTTAAAATCTGCTGCACACACTCTCATATTTGGGTTGAACTGTTCTGGAACAGTGTTGTAAATACAGCTTAACCACTGATTTCTAGTTTTGTCCTCTTTTGGAAGCCCAAACAAAGTAGTTTTGCTTTCACAATGAAACACAGCTTCTCCACGACATGACGCCTGCGACAGCAACAATACTACAGCGAGAATAAAAGTCCCGCCCTCTTTCTTTGCGTATACATTTGGGCAGTGTTTTGCAAATCTCCCCACACCGTGACGTAGACATGTGGGGGCGTGTTTGAATGAGCCGTTTTAGGGGGGCGTGGTCGAGTCTTAACTTTTATAAAGAATATCTGTTTGGTTTTGAGACTTTAGTCTTTGCAACTTCAGGGATCTTATCTATGCACAAACAGCTTGTAACACTCCAAAGAGAAAGGAAAACTTGAAATCGCATCATATGACCCCTTTAAAAAAAAATGTCTTTACTAATATTTTTGATCAAGTCAGCGTGTCGTTTCTGAAGTTCCAGGGCTTGACATTAAGCATTCTCATGTGGTTGTCCTTCGGACAAGTAAATTTGTCATTTACTTGTCCGAGTATAAAAGTTACTTGCCAGGAGAGAATTATTATTTTGTTTTTTGTTTTTAATTGAGTTATAAATATAATTATTTATTGTAGTTATACAAAACACATTTAGTTTTAGTTAGATTTTTCTTTTTAAATAAAATAATAAAGTGTGATAAAATAAAAAGGGATTATTAATTACAAATATAATTATTTTATATTACACTTAAAAATAAAATGCTAATATTTACTTCTTTTTATATATATATATACTTAAATTTTTTATTTTTTAATTAGTTCAATTTAATCAGACAATTAGTATAATAAGACATTTGGGCTGTTACCAAACAAATGAAATCAGTATCAACAAAATTCATCTTTGCAATGTAGGAAACACAGAAGCTGCATCTGAAGTGGAATAGATATATTTACTCACTGTTTAATGCAGCTCTGAGGGACATGGAATGCTTTAATCTGCAGTTACAAATGAATAAATAATGTTTTGATTCATAAAACGTTGAATACTGATATTTGAAATTATTTTAAAAAATTAAAAAATACTGTAAATGTGAAATTAAAACCACCAGTAGGTGGCATCAAGTCACTGTTTATAAGTGAGTCATTGCGACTGAACCGAATCATTTAAACGGTTGATTCATTCAGGAACAAAACGCCGTCATGTTGCTCAGAGATGCAAAACAGCGCTGTGGCTGTGTTTGGAATTATTTTTGTTGGTGAAACAGAGCAGAAACAGGAAATATGGTGTCTAAAACGTAAGTCTCTTAATGTTAACTTCTTGTTTATTGAACTGTTGCATAAAATCACATTTGTAATCATGATGGTTTTTGGAGCAAAAAAAAAAAAAAAATGGCGCTCGATCATCGTGTGAAATTGTATGAAATTATATAAATATGTACATTTTCTGCTCCCATATCTTGAATTTTCTGATCATTCTTCATGCATTGTAATACTGAATCATGCAGTAAAAGAACGCACTTGCACGTGCGCTAGTCTAACCTAGATGACTTTACGTAATGTATGCATGCACTCTGTAGGTGTGTTTTATTTGATTCTTGCAATACACTCGTTAAAACAACAATTACGAAATTATTGCAAACGATATATATCGCACACCGCTATAACAAAGGCTATATCATAAATAAAGGCAGTCATTACTGTTTTTGGTGTTGACTTTTTCAAGTTACTTGTCCGATTGGGCAAGTAAATTTCTCTTTCACTTGCCCGTCCAAAACATTCTCTTGTCCCGGACAAGCGTTAATGTCGAGCCCTGAGTTCCTTAAAAAAAATTTACTGACCCCAACAATTTAAACGATAGTGAGTTTTTCTTTGATCGATCTATTACTTTAAACATTTTGAAATCTTTAATAGTAGCAAGTAACAATGTGTAACAAAATTTAGTAGTAAGTAACAATGTGTAACAAAACATTATTTGTAGGTACAATAACAAGACGTACAGGATTGATGACATTGCCTGGGATCATACACCCAACAACACATTTAAGAAAGGAGATACAGAGATCTCATTCAAGAACTACTTCAAAACGGTAACTTAACAATACAGAAAATTATTTTGACTCTAGTTGCAGAATTGTATTGTCATCCTCAATTTCTTTGCCTCCTCTCCAGCAATATGGTCTGGACATAACAGATGGCAACCAGGTTCTTCTGGTTAGTCACGTGAAGAGACTCGGACCATCAGGTCGTCCTCCACCGGGACCTGCCATGCTCGTCCCAGAGTTTTGCTACCTCACAGGTAAGTCAGGGCTCCAGACGGCGACCAAGTGGTCGCATTTTGCACCGTTATTTTCTGCCGGTACGACTTTTTGGAATTTTGTGAGTAATCGCACTGGCGCGACCACCACGTTGCCCCACCTCATAAGTACTGATATTTCTGTTGCATATGAGAAACATCAAACGGCAAGCGAAACAAAAGCTAGCGAAACCGCGCTACTCGTTTGAGCTGCACAGCGCGGATTGTTTATTAGCTTGTTTATTAGCTCGAATCAATGCAGCGCAAACAAACTTCTCCGAGCTCAGAACAGGTTTACTCAGGAAGCAGTGTTGATTTCGCGACACTGTTACAGCACAGTGCTGCGAGATCCAGTGAGAAGCAATTTGCTGCAGAATGAAAAAGGTTGCCGTGATCTCTAGTGAGAACCATTCAAATTTTGCACAGAAATCTGTTATAAACAGGTCAAACAGCGCTGACATATAACCAGAAGTAGTAACGCTAACTATAACCATGGTGTTGTGGCAGAAATAGTCAAATTTCATTACATTATGCATTTCAGGGTATGTACAACCTTTTGAGAGAGAAAATCAGGGACTTTTTAATGACTTAAGTATTTCACACAACTGTTTACAGCACTTTAAAACTCTAAAAAGGATCCAATTTAAAATTAAAGGGAAATACAATTTTTTAAAAAGGTGTCAATTACCACTATAACTAGTAGATGGCAGCAGAGGAACACTTATAGGCTTATTAGTCATTCATTTGTTTTTTACTTTAGATTTTGATATTATAAAATCTATAACTATTATAAAATATCAAATCATGAAATCAAATTTTGTAAAAGTTTTGCTCTTTGTTGTGTATGAATTTAAAAAATAAAATAAAAAAAAAACACAAAGTGCCTTGAAAAATAAACTTCGATGTGACTGAATCACACAAAGCAAAAGAGTTCCTTTTATCACTGAAGTTGTTGGTCAGTTCCGTATAATATTAAAGAAGAATAATGGTGCATTTAATAAGAGTGGAATATGTTAATTTTCTATATAAAACGTATGTTTTGCACGTTACTGTTGTTAAAGTGAATTTTGAGCTCAGTACTTTACTGTCAAATGTGCATTACCAAGAAATAAATGTGTAATATTACTAGTAATGACACTTATTAATGCAAAACAATAATAATGTTATGATTTAATTTAACCTTTATTTTTAATACCCCCAGACACTGACAAACCATTCATTCGTCTGAATATTCCTACTATTTCTGTTATTGACTAGGTGAAAATTGGTATTTGAAATTAGTATGTATAAATTCACTGTTTATAAAACAGTAAATGGAAAGTACCTGGATGACCTGCTACTTCTGCTGAGATTCTGAAGTGCCAATGCTTTACTGTCCCATGAGGCCATGGGAGTAGAATTGTGAATGACAGTGAAGTGATGCAACTTGACCCCATAGGTCACATGACAGCATGGCAGATGTGAATAGAATAGAACATACTTTTTAAATGGTTGTGAAATTTGTTCCCTGTTTAATTCTACTACCTAATCAGTATGTAATCTAAGACAGCTCATGATTTGCAAGTTGATGGCCGGTGGTATACAGGTACATCTCAATAAATTATAATGTCGTGGAAAAGTTCATTTATTTCAGTAATTCAACTCAAATTGTGAAACTCGTGTATTAAATAAATTCAGCGCACACAGACTGAAGTAGTTTAAGTCTTTGGTTCTTTTAATTGTGATGATTTTGGCTCACATTTAACAAAAACCCACCAGTTCACTATCTCATGCATGTGATTGCCAAAGTTGATTTACTGAAATAAATGAACTTTTCCACGACATTCTAATTTATTGAGATGCACCTCTATGTAGTATTTTCAGCCTCTAGGAATACATTACCATATAGATGAGACAGAGCTAATAGAGTTCAATATGGAGTGAAATGAGTTCATGTTTTGTTTTTATAGTCGTCAATTGTGTAAACATCTCTCTGATATGCATGCATTTGTTTCCTGTGAAGGTCTGACCGATAAGATGCGCGCTGATTTCAACATCATGAAGGATCTTGCCTCACACACAAGGCTGAGTCCTGAACAGAGAGAGAGCAGAATTAACCGCTTGATCTCCAACATCAACAGGTACAGATTCTACACGAGCCTTGTTTGGCGTTAATATATTTTACCAACTCTCATGTACACACTTTACTTTCCTTCAGAAATGCAGACGTGCAGAATGAACTGACTACTTGGGGTCTGAGCTTTGAGAATCGACTGCTGAGTCTGAATGGAAGAGTTCTACCCTCCGAGAGGATCATCCAGGGAGGCAGAGCGGTAAGAAAGATGACTTCACTTCCCAGCAGGCATTCATAAAGTAATAGGCTTGTTAATTCTTTTGTTTTCATTTCTTAGTATGAGTACAACCCATGGACAGCAGACTGGACTAAAGAGATGAGAGGTCTTCCTCTGATTAGCTGCATTTCTCTGGACAACTGGTTTATGTTCTACACACGGCGAAATGCAGACGTTGCCCAGTCTCTGCTTCAAACTCTCAACAAAGTGTCTGGGCCCTTGGGTATCCGCATGCAGAGGGCTGTCATGTGAGTTGTGTGAAATTTTGAATGTTAAGAACTTTACATTTCATTTTCATGTTACTAATTATTCCTGGCCAAGCAGGATTGAGTACGAGGATCGTCAGGAATCTCTCCTGAGAGCCCTGCAACAAAATGTAGCACGTGAAACACAGATGGTGAGTTTGGCAATCACATGCATGTATGATTTCCATATCCAGAATTTTTGTTTCAAACTGCTGCTGTGCTTTTTTATAGGTGGTGGTGATTCTGCCTACAAATCGAAAGGACAAGTATGACTGTGTGAAGAAGTACCTGTGTGTGGACTGCCCTACTCCTAGTCAGTGTGTGGTGTCTCGCACCATCAGCAAACCTCAAGCGCTTATGACTGTGGCCACCAAGATTGCCTTGCAGATGAACTGCAAAATGGGAGGAGAGCTGTGGAGTGTAGAAATCCCAGTAAGACTCAAATTCAGGGTCATGGAATATCATGGAATTTTAAAAGATTTATTCCAGTAATAAGATTTATTATTAGTCAGGGAATTTTATATATTTTTTTGTACAAGTCAGTATTTTTGTTTGTCAACTGCATTCAGTACTCGCATGCTGTGTTCTGTATAAACAGCGTGGACAGATAGCTGCGACTCTGACACGCACGTGCACTGAAATTAGTTTCTCTCCGCGTCTTTCTTACACCTGAATGGGTAAATACATACAACAGGGATGTGATTTTTACGTATAAATACGGATTTCTGTATTTTCCGACCTCTGCGGGATGACCCATGTGATTCGCGTAGATCCGAGGTTTTTATTTATTTATTTTTTTTATTTTTTTATTTTTTTGAGGGGGGAGGGTTAGTTGGTTGGTTACTGCATGATGGTTGAAATCGCGCAAATAGCCTTGAGCTATTACCTAAATAAACTGGGAAAAGATTGTTTTCTAAAACATCATGGACGGAATGATCCTGAAAGTGCTGCACGAGCTCGTGGCGCCATCTGCAGGACAGTTAAAAGTGTTCAAAGCGCTAGAATCAGCGCTGAAACGTGTTACTCGACCCGGTAACTTTCTATGAATGGCTGTGAGAATTTGAGATTGCTAGTGCTGTCATAAAACTCCCAACGGTTGTGATGTAATTATATAACAGGCTGTAGTCTGACGCGCTACATGTCTGCTGTTACAGTACTGTTTTTAGTTTCGCTTCACTGTTAGTGCTAGCTGCGCTGCGATTGGTTTGAGCTGCTTTAATTTGCATTTAGGAATGCAACATTCGTCATTAGAAACATTTATAAATCTGTTGTTGTTTACAAAGAGAAGTTTCAGTGTCACATAATCCTTCAGAAATCATTCTAATATGCTGATTTGCTGCTCAATAAACATTTCTCATTATTATCAATGTTAAAATCAGTTTTGCTGCTTAATATTTTTGTGGAAACAATGATACCACTCAAACAATTATATAAGATTTAAAAAAGAGGGAAATTAATCATCTTATTCATGCATGAAATTGATAAAAAAAAAAAAGTGAGTGAAAACATTTAAAATGATTTCTAGTTAATAAATGCATTAACAAATTTAATTAATATTTGATAAATGCAAATAAATGCTGTTCATTCAACTTTTTTATAGAATAATCACCATTTCCACACAAAATATGAAGCAGCAAAATTGTTTTCAACATTGATAATCAGAAATGTTTCTTAAGAGTCAAATATATTCTAATGATTTCTAAAAGATAGTGCGACACTGAAAACGAGTAATGATAAAGAAAATTCTGCTTTGCATCACAGAAATAACATTTTATAATATATTAAAATTGAAAACTTTTTTTTTTAATTTGCAATTATATTTCACAATATTGCGGTTTTTTTTTTTTTTTTTAATTCAGCCTTGATGAGCAGAAGATATTTATTTCAGAATCATTAATTGTAATGTTTCCAAACTTTTGTCAGGTACTTTAGTAATAATAACAATTCTATATACTATATACTTTAATATATTATAGTACTTTATTATAATATGTTATATTATGTTTATTAAGTGCTGCTTTTTATTTTTACAGCACAATATTATGTATGCTTACAGTATAAGATATATCTTTTAATGTGCTAAAATATATAGTTTTAATAAGTACTGGGGGGCGTGACTTCGGGCGTAGTCAGATTTTCCTTCTTTTTTGTCTCTAGCTGATCACATGCCTGATACAAAAGTATAAAAATACCCGTTTCTGTTTCACGTAGCATAATTTCACAAGGCTAAAGCAGGGTGTCCGCGGGTCCTTAAAATGTCTTAAATAACGTTTTCCTAATAAAAGGCCTTAAAATGTCTTAAATTCAGATTGATGGGTCTTAAATATTTTTGGTCATATTACCGTTAATATATCTTCAGTCTGACGGACCTAAGGACTGTTTACAATCATTGGACAGACCCAGAGATTTTTTTTTTTCCTTCAAAACAAATGAGCATAACAGCACACATAAAGAAACTCTGTAGAAACACACTGAGGTAAAAATTCAAAACGTGTAGTTTATATATAACATGATATAGTTCAGTAACATACCAAGGGAGCTATTTTGCTGAATATTCTCAAGATTGCAAATGTTATATTGATTTTAGTTCAATAAACAATTAAATTTAGTTAGTCAAGTAGTTAAGTTACTTACATTTTAGACACAATATTTACTGTCTTGTTCTGTTTCCCCAACGAAAATAGTTCCAAACAAGGATCACAGCAGAAGTATAGCACATTCTCCAAGCAACACTCGGCGGTGTTTTGTTACTGAATGATTCAGCATTTTGAACGAATCAGTTGAACGAATGACTCAATGACTCGCTCATTAAGTGACTTACCGCCACCTACTGGTAGTTTAGTATGTTGAAAAGTATGCATTTCCCCCCCAACATTTCTTATTTGTATAGTCATAAATGTATTTAAAACATTAATCTCATAATATTGTTTATTGCAGTTGTAATTTTGCAGTGTAAATTATTTAATCTAACTGCTAACTTTATTACAATTTATTGATAAATTGTAATAGTTTGACATGAAAGGTGATGCATTCAAAAAACAAAAGTTTTAAAAAATAGGCCTTTATAAAGGCAAATAAAAATATGCAGATTTAAGTATGTAAAAGGCTGATAGAACACTGATGAAAATATTGCTTCAGAATAATTGTTTACAACACCAAAAATCTCGGTGATTTGGTAGTTTTGTGGGGATATTTTGTGTGCAATATTGTCTGCTGATATGAAAAGTTCACTGTATATCATAGTAAAAAATATCATTTATGACAGCGATGATTTTTTTTTTTTTTTTTTTTTTTTTTCCTTTTTACATTAAACACATTAAATATTACATATGTATTTAATATAACATGTATTTCCATTACAGGTTTAGGTCTTAAATTTCATATAAGGTGGTATTAAAAAGGTCTTAAGTCTTAGATTTCACTTGATCGTATCTGTAGAAACCCTGTAAAGTCACTCCATTCTGTTTTTACTTCAGATTTTGAAATTGTTATTTTATAATTATTCAATTTCTGTACCTGAACACCTACAAACATACAAAAAAATAATAATTTCTATCTTTGTGCTAAATATTTAACTTTACTATTACTTGCAGTTTGTTCTTATTTACTGGCTGTCAATTCTCTTTAATAATGTTTGAACTTTAAATTTGTTAGGCTAGTGGTTTTTGCTGTGATATTAAAATTGAAATCGAGAATTGTAAAATTTTATTGGTATCTAAAATATTGGTGTCATATAAGCTTGTTTATTAGAATACAAGGTAACAGATCAAACAAAATTGATAACAGCAACTATTTTATTTTATTATTATTATTATTATTTTATTTTATTTTTTTGTGGCAAGGCTAGTGAAAATTTTAACAGGGCAAGTAATAATTTGAACCAGTAAAAAAATCCTTAGCGTTGAGCCCTGGGCTATTTTTTTAGCGACATTTTATTCCCTTCCCGCTCATCAACTGGCAATCATTTAAAGTCAGTGTAAAGTCAATATTAAATGTGTGTTCTGGGTTTGTGACACCACAGAAAAATGTGTTATTAACCACCCAGCCAAATTTGAATGCTTAAAAAAACCCGCCAAGTAAATAAAATAAGGTATCAAAATCATGAAAAAATAAGCCGTATTCTCTGCTCTCAAACACTGGGAGTGTGTCCGCTGGCAGCGCTGAAACAACACCCACTCGCGGCAAAGCTGCCGTCTTTCTCTAGCAGCTTAATTTAAATAAGGAGACCGAGCTCAGTTGTTTTGTAAATTATCACAACCACGTATTAACGTGACAAAGGCATAGCTAGATAGCAAACTGTAGGCTGTAGTAACTAACGGTAATAGCAGTAACTCACGATTGAGCGGACGAACCACTGATGCTTATGCGTTCTAGTTATTAGGTGTGTTCAACTTGAAGCAGCACTGTGCAGAATGATCAGTGTTTGACATCAAAGTACCGCGAGAGCGATTCGAGCGTCTGCTCTCTATAGCTCTCACTGTACTTTGATGTCACACAGCGATTGGTCTCTGCAGTCAGTGCTGCTTCAAGTCGACCACAGCTCTTATAGTGTTGCGGGAGGGGCCGTGCTCGGTGGCTCCATTGCATCATCGAGTCCCAATTTAGCCCCGCCCAAAAAATCCTGATCACGAAAATGGTGAAAAACTGTTTAACGGTATAACTCCAGTATTAAGTACTATATAGTTCACACAGGGTTCCCATGGGTCCTTGAAATCCCGCCATGAAACATTGCAAAACTAGTCTGAAACCGCTGAAATGAGATGCCTGGAAAATGCAAGTTTCAAGATATTTGGCTCACCAAAGATGATTACAAAGAATGGCTTGCAAGAGATGAAAACTAACAATGTATCTTACAAGGTAACACGATGTAAACTTGCTCTCACTTGCAGGCCAGGATGACATAACTGGGGGGGCATTTCAATCCCATGGGGGGGCGCCATAACTTATAATGCGCAATGACAAAACGGACACGGACGCGCTCATGTGCACATACAAAAGTTCAGTTTTTTTTAAAGAAAATTTTTAAAGATATTTTAAAACATTTGCTGCATGGATTAAAAATACCTTTTATAAAATTGCATTTTTGAGGGACCAAAAAAAAAAAAAGGTAGGCTAAGCCGCGTGAAACCCAAGTCACATTTTATTATTACATTCATGAATAATGTAAAATGCTGGTATAAAGCTAAATGTTTACCTACATTATAAATACAGATAAACATTAATAAAGGCTATTTTAGTTCTTCTCACTCCATTAAAAAAAAAAAAAAACTTTAAATTTAACGGTATTCAGAAAACTAATGAAAAATAGAACAAGTAGTTAAACAGCAACCCAAAACGAATTCATTGCTGCTAAAACTGGAACGGTCGTTGGGCTCACATACCTCTCACATTCGACACGAATCCACTCAAAAATGTTTCCATATTCATGATGTATTGGAATACTAAACTATTATTTATTATGATTTCAACTTCACTGCACGTAAATCATCCTTCACATGTGCTATGTTTGGTGAGTGAACACAATGGTTTGTAGGCTACTATTCGGACTATAGGCCTAAACTGAGTAGTGTAGCCTAACTTTTTATATGATTGGTTGGCTTATTTTATTTTGATAATAAACAGGCTGTGACGTTATAATTAACGTGCGTGCACTGGTGAGGCACCTGCTCGATCAGTTGAATTTGTTCCTTATGACAGCACAAATAAAGATAAGAGTGAGACATCATATGAAACTATAAAGAGTCTACTTTTATTTCTGTACAGTCACAATAACAACAAAACACTGTGCTTTACGAATTAAGGAACACAAATAGATGTCACTTTCTGCCATATGGGCTATATTGATTTCCTTCCGTGAACTTGTTGCATTAGAAATATAGACAAACTCGACATATAGAACTTGTTGCAGTTTTTCTTTTGTTTCTGTGAATTAAGTCAAATATATTTCGCGAATAGGACTATTTATTTTATATATGCATTTTATTCCGTTTTTCTCCGTTCATACTTGCTTATGTTATCTTAATTTAGCTTTATAACTGAAATGTTTTTAATAGTTTTAATTAACTTTAATAACCCTACCCAAATAGCAAAACTTCCATAGAGCTGCAGTAGGCTACACTTTCAATTTTTCAGCTGTTGCAAGCCACAAATATTTACAAATATTAATTTAATGCCAGTCTGGGACAAAATTTCAGCCTGTCTGGGATCTCATCCAGGAATAATGAAAGAATTGTTGGCAAAATTAAAACAATGTGCTTATCTTTTGTGTGTAAATTCACTTTCGGCTATTTATGAACATGACACAAAATGCTATAGCATTAATATAACTTCAAAATAGTTTGTAACCCTTTTAAAGCACGACATGAAATATGGTGAGTGTGGTAAATCGTGAATTAGCAGTCATCAGAGCTCGTGCAGCCAGCCCCGCTGGAGAAACTGCGATGACCGTAATCAGTGTCTGCTCGCGAATCACTCTTGCTGTTGCCTACTTTGATGACAAACACACTGCAGTCAGACGCTGATCGATCTGCGCAAATCAAAATTCATATGCGCTCAGACGGTGCGCACATGCTCCCCCCCTCCCCCGTAGCGACGGACCTGCTCACTTGAAATGTGTCCCCACATTAACAGGGTGACCGCGAGTCCTTAAAGTCCTAAAAGGTCTTAAAGTTTTCCTAATAAAAGGCCTTAAGTCTTAAATTCAGATTTGATGGGTGTTAAATATTTACGGACCCAATGACTGTTTAAATTCATTGGACAGCCAGATTTTTCCCCCGCTGTAGTTACTGCTTGCTACAGATAGCTGACCAGCCTCCTAGCTAGTTTAAAATGGGTTAATGCAATTTTACTGAAAAATGGCTCTAGAATTTTACTTGCCCGACCGGACAAATAGCCTCATTAAAACTTAAGTGACAAAAATTAACTAGTGAAGTATCGAAACGGAAGAATGATTCTTCTGATTTTATTACATTCAACGTAAACAGCAGTTGATAATGGATAGTGTATTTCTGATATCAAGGTCACGCAGTTTAGGCTCGCGCTGTCTGTTTCTTTGTAAGAGACTTTTATGGAGAAATCAAATCAAATGAGTGTATGAAATGAGCAAAAGAGCTGAACGGGACGCATAAAGAAACTCACAGAAGAAACATACTGAGGTAAAAATTCAGAATGTTGAGGGTTTTTTTATTTATAACATGATGTAGTTAAGCAGCATTGCAAATGTTACATTGATTTTAGTTAAACAAGTAGTTGAGTAGTCACGTAATTGGCTTACTTACATTTTAGACACAATATTGACTGTTTTGTTCCGTTTTACCAACTAAAATAGTTCTAAACAAAGATCACAGCAGAAGTATTGCGCAATCTCCGTATGCATGTATTATGTAAAATATGTATTTCCCCCCAACATTTCCTATTTGTATCTTGTAACATTATTGCAGTTGTAATTGTGCAATGTAAATTCATTTGTTTGATAACAGCCTTAGTGTAAATTGAATCTATTGATCAATTGTAAGAATTTGACATGAAATATGATGCATACATTTAATAAGGTTTAAAAAATGGCCTTTATAAAAGTAAATAACATCCTGAGGTTAATAAAAAAAATATACAGATATATGTGAAAGCTGATAGAACACAGATAAAATATTGCTTCAGAATAAATTTACACCACCAGAAATCTGTCATGCGGTGCTTTTGTGGGGATATTTTGTATGGGATATTGTCTGCTAAAATGAAAAGTTTGCTATATATCGTAATAATAAATAGCATTTTTGACAGTAATAGATATAAATTTTACATTTAAAAAAAAATAAATATTATATTATACGTATGTAAAATACTGTGTGATTTCCATCAGAGGTTTGTTCTTAAATTTCATATAAGTTGGTTTTAAAAAGGCCTTAAAAAGTCTTAAATTTACTTGTTCATATCTGTAGACACCCTGATTAAGTCCTTGAATTTGAGGGTATTGGACCTGGAAAGTCCTTGAAAGGTCCTTGAATTTGAAGGTAACCAAGGTGTGGGAACCCTGTTCACAGTCTTTGTAACATGTTTCAGCAATGCATTTCTAACATTTATAATGTGTTTACAAAGAATTCTCAGAATTGACTTTACACAGACTTTGTCAAATGCAGTGACCAGGCTGTACCGGTTAATTAAGGCAAATATGCCAGATATGTACATTTTTAGGAGCTTTGGCTACAAAAAGACCACTTCAAAGACTGAGTTTTAAAAAAAAAAATTAAATATCAAAGTGCATTTAACGGGTAAAAGCAAAAAAAGTGCTCAGCACAATAGGGGCCTGTTTTTCTGTTCATTATAGGTCATGGAAATTCAGCTTTTTAGTCAGTAAAAGTCAGGGAATTTGACATTTGGCTTAGAGTGGGAACCCTGCAAATTATAGTTGTTCTGTTGGTTTGTGCCAAGTGTCAGATTCCTCATTGAATCTTTGTTTTTTAGCTCCGGCAGCTGATGATCGTAGGCATAGACTGTTACCACGATACTGCTGCTGGGAAGAGATCCATTGGAGCACTGGTGGCCAGTCTGAACCAGGGCATGTCCAGGTGATATAATAAATGAAAGTGGCACTGTTTAACCAGATACAGTTAAAGTTTGTGCTCAGCATTATGTTGGGCTGGTTGAGCAATAAAACAAACAAACAAAAAGTTATTGTCATGAAAAGTTAATAAATAGTAATATTTTAGAGATTGTGTGTTTAGGCATAACTGTTGTATAATGTTGCTTTTCTTACCTTTTCAGGTGGTTCTCCAAGTGTGTCTTGCAGAACCGTGGTCAGGAGATCATTGATGCACTAAAAGGGTCGTTGCAAGGTGTGAAATGTTGAAAAATTCTCATAATTTGGTTATTGATTATCTTTTTACTTTACCTTTTTTGCAGAAGTTGCCAGAGACGCCAACCGAGTGGCGTACAAAATTATGTCTTCCCTGCAGCACTCTATACTGAAGCTATTTGTCTTTTTAGCTGCCCTGAAGGCCTATCTGAAGTACAACAATTCTCTGCCCTCCCGGATCATTGTGTACCGAGATGGAGTTGGAGACGGCATGCTGCGGAGCGTGGTGGACTATGAAGTCCCTCAGATCATGCAGTCCATCAAGACCATGGGACAAGACTATGAGTGAGCCACTCTTGATGTTGACATGTTTACACTTTGGGGATGTTGAATCCCTTTGGTTTTAATCATATTTACATTTTGCATATAGGCCCAAGCTGTCAGTAGTGGTGGTGAAAAAGCGCATCAGCTCCAGATTCTTTGCCCGGATTGATGGCAAAATTGCCAACCCTCCTCCTGGGACAGTCATTGACACTGAAGTTACTCGTCCAGAGTGGTGAGTATAGAGTCATTAAAGGAGTAGTTCACTTCCAGAACAAAAATTTACAGATGATGTACTCACCCACTTGTCATCCGAGATGTTCATGTCTTTCTTTCTTCAGTCGTAAAGAAATAGTTTTTTGAGGAAAACATTTCAGGAATTATCTTCTATGGTGCCCGTGAGTTTGAACTGCAACTTCAAAGGGCTCTAAACGATCCCAGCCGAGGAAGGAAGGTCTTATCTAGCGAAACGATCTGTCATTTTCTAAAAAAAAAAAAAAAAATTACGTACTTTTTAACCTCAAACGCTTGTCTTGTGTAGCTCTGGAATGTGCATGCATACTCTGCAGTCCCGTTGAAAACAGTTTAGGTATGTCGACAAACTCCCATCTCATTTTCTCCTCCAACTTCAAAATCATCCTACATCGCTGCAGAAGTACCAACCCAGTGTTTACAAAGTGAACATGCAAAGAAGGTTAAATGCCCTTTATAAAAAAAAGGGTAAAATAGCAATTTAGGACGATTTTGAAGTTGGAGGAGAAAACGAGATTGGAGTTTTTCGACATACCCTAACCTGTCATAAACCAGAATGCACAGAGTTCACGCAGAGCTAGATAAGATGAGCGTTTGGGGTTAAAAAGTATATAAATTGTAATTTTTTTTAGAAAATTACCGATAGTTTCGCTAGATAAGACTCTTCTTCCTCGGCTGGGATCGTTTAGAGCTGTTTTAAGCTGCATTTGAGCTGCATTTTGGAAGTTCAAACTCGCGGGCACCATAGAAGTCCACTATATGGAGACTCAAATGTTTTCCTCAAAAAACATAATTTCTTTATGACTGAAGAAAGAAAGACATGAACATCTTGGATGACAAGGGAATGAGTACATTATCTGTAAATCTTTGTTCTGAAAGTGAACTACTCCTTTAAGCCTGGTCTCTATCCATAAATCACAGGATCGGGGTGGGGCCTTAAAAAGTCTTAAAATGTCTTGGATTCAGTTCATGACCAAATTTAAGTTCATAAAAGATATTAAATGGAATAACAAATATCCTAAATGTCATTTTAAGGGTTTTAAATATGGGGACAGAAAAACCAGGCTCAAGATACAGCCTTGTGTGATGATAAACTTGGAAAAAGGCTATGATTTTAAATATGAGCGCTGCATGTTTCAAAGTTAAATGCATTTTAATCTATGATTACTAATGAATTTAAATGATTATTACTGTTGAATTAAGATAATGTGTACCTAATTCAAAATATATAGTCACAGTGTATTTTGGGGTTATTTTATATTTAAAAGTTCATTATGCATGAAATCTTTTTTTCTGGGTATTATTTGTATTTTGTATATTCAGTGTAAACTCTTTGTAGCTTCTTCTGGCATAGGAAGGAAAGATTAAGAACTTGATGTAATAAGTTCAATATATAGTAGGGCTGCAACTAACGATTATTTTTATAATCGATTAGTTAGCCGATTATTTTTTTTGATTAATCAGATATAATTAAAAAAAGCTACATTTTCTTCTTTTTTTATTTTGACAAAAACACTTCCACATTCTGCCCAATGTCCTTCAAACAAACGTGCCAACTGAATGCTATGAAAACATACAGTGCTTAACAATTTATTAGACAACCTGTCGTCATAAAGAGAAAACACAAATATTTTAGGAATCTGTCAAAGAATTGTTTAAATCTAAAAATGTTATTGTCAATTATTGGGCAAATAACAAACTGAAACAACTAAATATTTATTCACATAATTAAAAAAAAAATTGCCTCCTGCCTTTCATAACAGCATGCTTTCTTGCTGGCATTGTTTAGGTACTTTTTGACTGTAATTGGGTATCTGAAAAAATCTTTCATTCATAGATAACAGAAATAATTATAGCATTAGAAATAGCCTACTGTTACAGTATACAGCTAGCTAAAAAATTATTTTAGTAAACACCAATACTGTTAGTTTAGAGCAGCAGTGGCACAAAGCTTACATTATTTGTTATAGGCCTATATTTAAATCTCATCAAAAATTAAAATAATACAAATAATAAAGACGAATAAAAACACAAACTCAGTGTTAAAACTTTTTGATCACAGTCACGTTTACTGTAATTTCTTTATCCTGTAAAAGGCGGCTATGAAGCGTCTGTATTTATTCAGACAACTATACGCGGTTATCCCTTTACAGTTCATACTCATAAAATACGTGCACTACATGTTGACTTTTAAACCTTAATTTAACGTTCAACAACAGATATTTCAGCACAATGAATGTTTTTGCACTGAATATTAATCCCTCTCTGACGCGCGTTCATGTGCCCGCCGCGCTGGTGCTCATTCAGTAAAGATTTAAACTTAACACAGACTATCAGGACTGAACTTTAGGCAAAAATGGAAATGCTCGCGTGAATTTGTGACATTTATAGATAAGGATATGACCGTAAACTGAACGTTTTTGCGCTGAGGATGCACACGCATCTGTCAAAGCGCCTGACAGGGCAAGCCATTACACTAATGCATTAGCTTAAAGCTTAAAATAAAGAATTCTCATGTTTTGTGCAGCTTGGATAACATAACTCTCCCGCAGCATCTCATTCTGTTTCCTCCATTATTTTTAGATGCATTTTGGCCATAGAAATGCATTATTCAGTGCAGTAACGTTAATTTGATGCGACCAGCTGACGTTGGACGTGCACTGTGGGCAGACCCGACTAATCGATAATGAGAATCGTTGTCGATGATTTTCATTATTGATAATAATCGATTTTATCGATTAGTTGTTGCAGCCCTAATATATAGATTTTACTGATGTCTGCTCTACACAGGGTGTTTTTTGCATTACTTTCAACATTATTAAGTAAAGTCCAATAACAGTTGACCTCTAATTCACATGTATTAGGGGTGGGCGATATGGCAAAAATATCTTTCTTTTTTTTTTTTCTTTTTTTTTTAGAAATATCACAATATCACGATTCTTTGTAACAAAATATAAATGGTGGATATTTAGCCCAAAGTGGACGAAGATAAAAAAAAACAATTTGTCATTATTTTATCTTTGTTAGTAAAAATAAGAACAAAGATTCACATTACAAATACACATAATATACAAATAAAATAAACGGTTCTTTATTTTCAGGTACAATAGGCATATTTAGCAGGAGCATTCAAGAAATTGAATGAACAAATACAAAAATAAAACAATATAGATTGATTCCTATTAAAGCAGCTGTATTTGTGTTTTTTTTTTTCTGTGAAGTGTAGCGAGTTATTTTTTTCTTTGCGTTTTTTTGTTTTAACATTAAAGAATAAAAATTCTGTCATCTGTCTGTCGATTCTGTCATAGTGTTTTATATTTATACCATCATTTACTCACTCAAAATTAGTTTTAAACCTGAATGAGTTTTTCTTCTGCTGAACATAATTGCTATTTTGAAGAATGTGGGTAACCAAAGTATTAAAAGTTGATAAATCAATTTAGAGAAAATTAAGGCCCTTAAAAAGTATTAAAGTCTTAAATGCTATTTTTCAAGGTATTAAATTTTGCATCATCTTTTCATTATGTATATTTGTCCAAAGAGGTTGTATGCTAAAGTCTGAATTTAATCATTGCGTAGGCAAATGGGGATTCTATGTAGTTTATTAATGGAATCCCGATGGATTTGACGTCATCTGTTACCGCGCTCACTGACTGACTGACTGTGATAGCACAGGTTCTTTCACGCCCGGTTGTTAAACAACATCATTAATGGGGAAATGCAAGTTTTCGTGCAAGTGGTTGGAAGATAAGGAGTTGGAACAATGGCTGAGAGCCGTCTCTAGGAATAACCGTGAGGCGTACTGCTCTGTGTGTCGGAAAGCGATCAGAATCAGATCAGAAGTGTTTACTGTAGTTAGTTAACCGCTGTTTATGGAGTTCTACGCGCTCGCAGATCTTCCCATTATAACAGGAAAAAAGGTTTCTCACATAATCCATTTTAAATTTGAAGAAACGTTTTGTTTGTCCATGACCTACAGCGACAAGTCTGTGTTGGCTGAATGTATTTAGCGGCTTCTACGGGTAAAGATAAAATACTAAATGCATTATTATTTAATTATTATACTATAAATGATTAACTTATTTATTCATACTTCAGTACTATGGTGCAATCACAACGTTGTGATCACTCTTGGTTTGTCCGTGCAGTGTACAGTCACACCAGTGTGATTTGAACATTTAAATCTGCGTTCACTGAACATTTAAAGCTGCTGTCCTGAAGACCGCAGCTGTCATGTATGAATGAAATAGCTTCACAAAGTTTTTTCTACCACAAAGTATCATTACAAACATTCAAATAATCACAGAAGTACTGGGATAAAAGTTTAGTTCGGATATAAACTATGATGTGTACGGTAGTGATCATAGAGTAAAGTTTTAATGTAATTTGACACTTCAAATAAAGATTTATCGATTACAGTTGCATCAGTAGGTGGCGAAAAGGGGCTGTTCAAATTTGTCTTTGACTCACTCAAGAGAAAAAATGCTGATTCATCCAGTAATGAAAAAAGTAATTCATGAATGAGTCATTGAATCATTCATTCATAATTTTTTTAGTTGTCTAATGTTTTTCCTTCAGAATCATGAGAGAACCACAATCTCCATTTTAAAAAAATTGATATTTTACACACAAACAGCTCTTAAATGAGTCCAGTTTTTATGTAGCCTGCTGATTTTTGTTCAAGGTATTCAGCTGCAACTAAATGTTTTGCAAAAAGAGACAGAATAAATGTTTGATATCTAAATGTTGGACATTTTTTAATCACATTGAAATCGAAAAGAATCTGAATCGATAAGCGCAGTCGGAATCGGAATTGATCAAATTCAAACAATACCCAACCCTAGCTATCTTACAATGAATATATAGTAAATGTAAGCTAAAGTGTCGCCCGATGTAACCAGTTAAAACTGAGGTCGATGAGGTCTTAAATTTTATGGAAAGAGTCTTAAAAAAGGTCTTAAAAGGTATTAAATTTAACTCCATGATTCCTGCATATACCCTGAGGTAAATAATGACAAATTAAATTTTAGGGTGAACTATCCCTTTAATGACAGTCGGCAGCATGTTTAGTTCTGTCCCTTTAAGACCTGCACGCATCTAATATACAGGCACGCATCCGTTTGTCTGAACTGTTTACTTTCATTTTAGACATAACCAAGCTGAGTCTATACATAAACCTTGTGTGTTTTGACAATATTAAAGCAAAAGATAACTTGGTTGAGTAATCAGGCACTGTTAGACAGGCTTTTCAGTGCGCGCGCTTCAGGTGTACGGGCTCAGAAAAAGCGCACGTCAGACCAGCGCGTGAATGAAACGTTTAACCGGCAAGACTTTAAAACACGCAAATAATGTACTTTTGTGATTGCAAATAAGTGCAGTGTCCCGTGAGAGTAACTGTACCGCTGAGTTAACACTGATGTGAATGTATGTGGCGTTGTACAGTATATTAATACGGAGGCGCCAGAGCTGCAGCTGATAAAATGTGCGCTGTAGCACGATACTACGATATTTCGCCAAAAGTAGATCGTGGAGACATTTTTATAGTCCAAAAATCGGCATATCGCACACTCCTAACATGTATTGATATACTGGTACATAAATAAATTTCAATAATAAATATGTATATATTGAGTAAAATATGTCTTGAGGTTTTAAAAAGTCTTAAATTTGATTTTAAAAAAAACTCGTTACCTAAATATTAGCCATTTTCATTTGTAAAATAATGCGAGCTGCTCACATTAATTCAGTACAATGTCTGCTTTCACTCAGGTACGATTTCTTCATAGTAAGTCAGGCTGTGCGCTTTGGTTGTGTCGCACCTACTCACTACAACGTGGTGTTTGACAACAGCGGCCTCAAACCAGATCACATGCAGAGACTCACCTACAAACTCTGTCACATGTACTACAACTGGCAGGTAATCAATAGAGATCACTACATCAGTATTACACTACTGTTACTAGTCTATTGTAGTATGTGTCGTCTGACATATTCATTGTGGTTCCTTTTTCTTAAGGGTATCGTCCGAGTGCCAGCACCATGTCAGTACGCCCACAAACTGGCCTTCCTGGTTGGTCAGAGCATTCACAAGGAGCCCAACATGAACCTGGATGACTTCTTGTACTACCTGTAACTTGCTCAAGTGATAGTTGCAAGGGTCTCGAAGAATGATAGGGCCATTTTTATTAGTTTATTTTCCAAGATTGAATTGTGGTGGAAAAAGTACACTGTCAGCAGAATGTTTTATATTTCTGGGTATAGTATTTTCAGAGAGAAGCAGGTACAAAGTTGTTTTCTGTTTTTAATAGCAAATGTGTATGGTCCTACTTTTTCTCTTTTGAATGTTCACTTTAATTGTTCTTGTGTCTTGTAAAGATAAAGAACTTTTTTTGTTTGTTTTTTTTTTTTGTAAATGGTTGGTTCAAATTGCAGATTTCTTGGATTTTATGTTTAGAGGCCCTATTGTTAATGGAATTAATAAACGTTTATTTTCTGGTTTCCAATAATAAAGATGAATGGTTATATCTGATTAATACCTTCAGCGTTCACATACTATATCATATACATGTATGGTTTTCATGTTTCTCACAAAATTAAATGTTGCTGCTCTAGTATTTATCACGTTGCAGCTCTAATACTTTTATTTTGTAAATTGAATTGTAGTGTTGATTATAGCATAAGAGGAAAAGTAAAGGAAACTTTACACATCAGAAATATTGAGAAGAGCTGAAGTTCAGAAAGCTGCAATTTAGGTTTCTTTTGATGTGTTCAAGGGATACATAAGGATTGAGATTTATTGAAGTGTACTGATGTAAGAATAAAGCTCGAGTTAAGATGGCTTGGTTCTTAATTTGCCACAATTTAGTCTATAATAACGAAGAATTTGAGAAAATGTTCAGAGTTAATGGACAGAAAATTAATGCAGAACCGAATGATTGTTATTTTAACAATGTTTATTGTGGACGACCAAGTTTCCTTCGTTGCCACCGTCTTGTTTCATATCGCAGATTACTTAAAAAAAAAAAAAAAAAAAAAAAAAAGTCTTGGGGAAATTACATTAGCTGTTTATTAGAAAGTAACTGCAGGTGGCGCATGAATCCTCCATTCAGTCGCATTGAAATCTTAGGACATTGTTTATCTTAACGCAAACAATGACATATTTAGAGTAACTGCTTAAAAAAAAAAAATGAAAGTGTTGTCCCTTGATATACAAATTGATAATACCCCTGTAATTTATATGAAGGCTTAAACAGACGGCAGCTTAATTGGTAAACGAAATGATTTTGATTGGTCTCTCCCGAAGAGTGCAGGAAAAAGTAACACACATCACGTGACTACGTTTTCTATGTGCTGTGTTGTCCAGACTAAAATTAACACTTGAATAATTACAATGAGAATCGTAATATCCATTTAATCGAAACACACAGTAAATAGTAACGAAATATAGAAAAATAAAACAACCTGATAAGTTCCTACCGCGCTGTTTCGTGTAGCTGCGCCCGCTGTGAAACTCAAGGCGTCAGCTGGCGACAGGACGGTGAATTAAAGGATGGCAACCAAACAGACACACACAGCTTCATAACTGGATGCCTCTCTGAGCCTAAACAGCTTATTTATAAGCGTGTATCGATAAATAACGAACCTCAAAGTTTAATTCATGTACTTTCTCCGACATACATTAGTTTGTCGCGGTCTGGTCTGGACTTGCAATGGACTTTAAGGCGCGCGCACCGCAAGGGACGTGTAGAATCAGCAGAAGATAATCGACATTCAAACGACTTTGTTATGAGGGACCGACTGGCTGATTTGAATGGGGCAAGTGATTAATAATAAACCAATTAGACTAAATGTTTACATGCTCAATAATATATTGATATCAGTGTTTTTACTTACAAAAATACAACATTTTACATAAACTAACACACATTTGGGAGTAAAGTTCTCTATTGTTTATGTGTACTTCCCATACTTTAGTGTAACTTAGTGGACTTTCTCCATGCTTGAGGCTTGTGTATCTTTGTGGGTTGTTTTAGGGCAGGCAAAGTGCCAGTGAAGATGGGGGTGTCACTGTGTCCATGGAGAGAGATGGCTTCATGCAGGATTTTTTCAGAAAGGTACAGTCATTCACCTATATGAAAGGTGATGCTCTTCTGTATACTATATATTATGATGGACGGTCCATAAGGGTGCATTAAAATTATAAAATCTGATAATTAATTTCATGTTTGCTTATTACTAATATTTGTCTGATATTTTACATCTACAAGTGTTATTTTAGTATTATTTGTATACTCTTATGGTATTTATAGTTGGCGTATATTTTTGAATTTGAATATTTTTGATATTAGGCATCACACCATTAAAATGTAAAAAGAAATTTTATAACAAAAAACATATTGTAACATGCATGCCTAATAGTTCAAATCTAGAAGCACACTAAAGTTAAACCATTAAAGAATACTAAGTTTCTGAACTTTGCTTTGCTTTATTTCAGGTGGAGGAGGTCAGAGGTGTCATTGACAAGATCTCCTCCCTAGTGAAAGAGGTGAAGAAAAAACATAGCGTGATTCTTTCAGCCCCAAACCCTGATGAGAGTAAGTCAGCTTTACTCAAAGACTGTGAAATCTGAGCAAAGTGACAAGGTGGTGCAGGTTAGCATGTTGAAGTGGTTTATGAACTATCACCATTGAGCCCCTGAGCGAGGCACTTAACCCCAGGTTGCCCCAGTGAGATGTCCACTGGGGTTAAAAACTTTCACACTGTGCTTAAAGGGATAGTTCACCCAAAAATGAAAATTTTGTCATTATTTACTCACCCTCAAGTTGTTCCAAGCCTGTATGAGTTTCTTTCATCTCATTGTGATAGTGGCTTAAAATGACACCACAGCTAGTTTATACTGATTGTTATTTGAGTTGTAAATTTAACCAAATTACTCACTTAATTTTAGCTTTCAACCTCTTTGTTTTATTACATAATGGATGACAATGGATTTGCGTAATTCTACTGTTGTCTTTGACTGAGTGCACGTTCAAACTTTCCTTCGTTCATATTCCACACACACAAAAAAACAAAAAACAACAACAACTGATACTCAGGGTTTAGTCATGAACAAAGAAACTGTTTTATAACTCTCTGCCCAGCAGCGTATAGCCTTAAAACAGCTCAAGACCATGGGCTTCCTCAGCCGAAAATATCACATCACATTACTCTATAAAAGTACACCACTGGAGCAGCCATGAATCTGCTTTAGGTAAAACATTTTTCACATGCATTGAAAACACACCCACCATTTTACTTGAAAACATTTGTAATGTTGTGGGGATTGTGAATGGTGCCTACTCATATTGACTATATGTATAGAAAATCATTCAAATGAATAGGGAAAAGAGACCTCTTAAAAGTTACTATAGGGAGTCAAGTTTGGGCATGCAAGGAATTGTAGTTTTCCCATCACATTCTTAATTTTCAGTGAGTGTGTTGGGTTAGTTTTGCTGTTACTTGCAGGGCATGTGTAGGACATGCAGGCAGGAATGTGAGATTGAGATAAAAACATCTGCAAGGGTGTGAGGGTGTTTCTGCAACGAACTCTATGCTTGTTTTTTTCTTCTGTTTCTTTGAGATGTATGTTCATTGAATCCTCAAGTTGATAGTAAAATTGAATGATCAGTTTGAGGATTGTACTAATGGATGTGTAATATTTCTCCTTTTTAAGGGTCAACACAGCCATCTATAGTCACTTTTCTTCCATATAGCTGCCTGAATTTTATATTTTCACATATAACACCACAATATTTCTCCAACATGACACATCATAATGTAAAAGTGCTTTAAGGGGCACGGTTTTTCTGGAACAGTTATCTGTAGTAATAATAATAATAAAAAAAATAGGCTACTCAAATTTTGATAGCTGATGGTTTATTTGTAGTCTAGCATGTGAGTTGTATATTAAGTGAACATCAGGCCCTGAAATATCAGGAAGGAGACTCTATGTAATTTAATCTTTTAAATAAATGATAGTATATTTATATACAAAATAATGCATTATAAATATATTTACTGAAATAAGTCTCTTATGCTCACAAAGGCAGAATTTATTTGATCAAAAATACAGTAAAACAGTCATATTGTGAAATATCATTACAGATTTGTTTTCTTTTCATTTTAATTAATTTTTTTTTCTTTATTTAAGAAATGTAATTTATTCCTGTGACGACAAAGCTGAATTTTCAGCATCAATACTCCATTCTTCAGTGTCACATGATCCTTCAGAAATCATTATAATATGCTGATTTGCTGTTCAGGAAACTTTTTTTTTTTTTAAATGAATGTTGAAAACAGTTGTTTTTTAAACTAATATATTTTTTCAGGACTTTTTGATAAATAGACAGTTTAAAGAAAGAACATCATGTATTTGAAATCTTTTGTAACATGAATGTCTTACATCCTTGCTGAATAATATTATTAACTTCTCTTATTCTAAAATATGTCTTTGCTTTCAGGGACAAAAGAGGAGCTGGAACAACTCACAGTAGAAATCAAGAAACATGCCAACTTTGTCCGGACCAGCCTCAAATGTGAGTTAGATGTTCTGCTTCTGTCTGTTGAGGATAGTGAAGATAGGAGTACCAATGTTCTTGGACAAGGGAATTAAGTAAGTTCTCTTCTATTTTCTCCTTAGCAATGCAACAGAATCTACCTCCAGATGAACAGATGAATAAAGCCTCAGTGGATGCACGCATTCAGAAAACACAGGTGTGAAATCGTTGTCTCTTCTTTTTCATCCAACCATTCAATATGATCATTTTAATCCCAAATTGATTTATTGCTCTTATTGTCTCTTTTTTTAGTACACTAACTTGTCACGTAAGTTTGTGGAGGTCATGACACAATATAATGAAGCCCAAATGTCCTTCAGAGAGAAAAGCAAAAGCAGGATTCAGAGACAGCTGGAGATCAGTAAGTCACACATGTGTATCTTTATACATTCACAAGCACATATGTACATATGATACCTTAAAACTAGCCTTGTAAATTAGACAATTAACAGCTGACAAATTTCCACTTAAAAAGGATCATTTATAATTTATATATATATATATATATATATATATATATATATATATATATATATATATATATATATATATATATATATATATATATATATTAGTGCTGTCAGTCGATTAAAAAAAATTAACTAATTACACTTTTTTTCTGAAATTAATCGCGATTAATTCGTTTAACATTAAAGTTTTTAAATATGTTTATATTGCAGTATTTCACATTCAATCTTCAAAATAACATAAACATAAAGGCAGTATTTTTTTTATATTTGTTTAGTGGCATCTTTTTTTATGACTAAAGGTGAGCATCACTGATACCAATATTACTGACGTCTCTAGGAAGTTTTTTTTCCCTAACATTTAACCATTGACTATATGTAAAGTTGACTAGCATTACGGTATAATTGAGAGCTATCAATTTGAACATTTATTGGACTTTAAAAAAATAACTTCTAATTTAAGAGAACTTAAAACAATCTTCACAGAAGCCCATTATAATAAAGGATACCTGTGCCCTTCAGAAAGTAGGAAATATACAGAAGTTATCAAACACTAAATTCTAAATTAAATATAGCTAGATGAATCCTTAAAGCTACAAAAGGTATTGATTTCATCTTTTTTTCTTTTGTTCTTTGATTAACAGACATCACAGCAGCTGGGTTATTCGTTTGTTTGGCTGCTATTACCTTAAGCCAACCCTAGACCCGCCCCGCGTTAAATATTTTTAACACTGTTAAACTGAAAATATTAATCGCCTGCGTTAACAGCACTAATATATATTAACAAAAAAGACCCACTTATTCAAAAATATAATTTAATAGTTTATTATTTATTAACACTGTTAAATGTAATCTCATAATAAATATCCATTTTTCATTGTTGAATTGTGTTCAATAAGGACAAAAAATACTGCCTAATCATTTTTGTCCACTTCCCGTCTTTTCACCTGACATGCTGAATTTGAAATGTATTTTGAGTAACTTGCGGTCAGACATATAGTGCAGACCTCTGAGTAGACTGTGTGTGTGTGTGAATTAGTCCCAGTGTGAGTGGATTAATGAGGTACTTTCTGTGCTTTACGACACATGAAACTGAGCAGGTTGTCACCGGAGACTCTAAGGCAAGTGTTATCTGGGCAACAGGGCTCCAGAGATCCTGTTGTACCTCTGCACAGTGGGCCAGGAGCAGAATGTCATGTGATAGGGTAATGAGTCATCAGTCATGTGACTGATGTGATTTGCATAAAGACCCAGTTACCTCAAGTTTGCATTTGCAACAAATTTCCATGAGAAGTTGTGAGATTTGTTAGCGAACATTATTTCAGTGATGTGTAATATATCATCATACATCACATATATATATGTTAGAGTGCTTTTTCATGGTTATAAATATGAATATATGCGCTGGTCATTGTTTAGGGGTCATGAGTGTGAATGTATTTTTCCAGCGGCCTTTACATTGATGCTTTCAGCTATTGTAATGTTCCTTCCCTCTCATTTTCCCAGCTGAATCAATAAAGTCCCCAAGGCGTACTTAGCATGACCACACACACACATACAAGCACACTGTACACACATACACTGTTCCATGACACAAATCCAAACAATTATACAAATGGACTAGCATATTAGCAATTGCTTGTCATCATTTCGATTTGTATCGTGAAAAGCGCTATACAAATAAACTTGAATTGAATTGAATTTCATGTTTACCCTTGACATATTCACTCACACGCAGCCATTTATCAAACAAATAATGGCCTAAACAGGATTGGCCCGTTTGTGAGAAGAGTGTTTTTACTAATCTATTACACTCTGAATCCTGTAGCTGGAAGAATTACAACTAATGAGGAATTGGAGGAGATGCTGGAGACTGGAAATCCTTCCATTTTCACCTCAGATGTGAGTTTGCTTCTTGAAATGACTCTTTCCAGGCTTACTGGAGGTTGAAGGAGGAAATATTATAATACTGCAGCTCTCATCCAGAGCCAGTTTTCTTTGGCTTCTCATTTTACTGTTTATGTGGCATTACATGAGAGCAACACATTTTTCAACAATTAGCACCCTCTGCTGGCCGTTTCTTTGCATTTTTTTTTTTTTTTTTTTTTTTTTTTGTTTAAAGGGATGACTGAGCCAAAAATAATAATTCTGTTATCATTTAGCACCATGTCTTCTCATATTTCTAACATTGAGTACAGTGAAAAATTTGAACAGGGTTGAACATTGGCCTTTTTAAACACTTAATTTCACTTCAAAGTTTGGGGTTGTAAGATTTTTTTAATTGTTTTTGAAAGAAGTCTCTTCTGCTCATCAAGGCTGCATATATTTGATCAAAATAGATTGCTCATCCTTGCTGAAGAAAATTATTTATTTCTTTAAAAAAAAAATAATAATTCACTGACCCCAAACTTTTGAATGGTAGGGTATACAATAAATATGGACTTTAAAAAGTACCCCAAAAAGTATCATAAAGTGGTCAATATGATTCTCTAAAGACTAAAGTGGTTCACATGACTGGGATATTGTAATTAAATTAAATACAATTCTTTACCATGACTCCTTTAGTGTTTTTGGAAGAAAGAAAGTGCTTCATGTTTTTAAAAACACGTGAATGAGTACATTGACAAAATTGTCTCATTTTGGGTGATCTGTTCCTTTGTTTTATGTTGTGTTTTTAAGTTTCTAGAGGCTGTTAAAAGATCTCCTCTGTTTTCAGATCATCTCTGACTCTCAGATAACTCGTCAGGCCCTTAATGAGATCGAGTCTAGACATAAAGACATCTTGCGGCTAGAGTCCAGCATTAAAGAGCTTCATGACATGTTCGTGGACATGGCCATGCTCGTTGAGACCCAGGTACTGTATACAGTAATCTTTATTGACATTTGTAATTAACCTATACAGCATTCATTCATTAACTCACTCATTTATGTTGCACAGGGTGAGATGATTGACAACATTGAAAAGAATGTAAACAATGCAGTAGAATACATCGGCCAAGCTAAAGTGGAGACTAAGAAAGCTGTGAGGTACCAGACGCAGGCCCGCAGGGTAAGAAGAAAGCCATACAGGTTTTTTAGAAACCACAATATAATATCGCTTCCAATAGGAATATGTAATTAGGCTGTTTTGGTTTTGTTCATTAACTCTTTAGTGTGTTTTTTTCATAATTAAGCTGAAAAATACTGGAATAAAGGCCACAGAAGGAGGCTCAATATTGTGCTTTGTTAAATGTTTTGGATTATGGCTAACCTGTCACTAACCATAGAGGGCTTTCTATACATCAAATGCTTCAATTGATGCTTCAGAAATAATACAAGCCTAAATTAAATGAATATTAATTTTTTTTAATGAAAACATTCAGCTTAATCCTTTCACAATATGTGCTATAGGCTAAAGAATATTCTACAGAATTTTAAAAGTACTTGAAAATATGCAATCATTGTAACACTTTCTTTTTGTCTTGTACAGAAATACATTATTCTTGCTCTTATTGTTTTGGCGGTGCTCGCTGTGGTCTCTCTAATTGTTGGCTTATCTGTGGGTCTGTCTGTTAAAACCACTACTAACTCCGCCTCCTCCAGCTCTAATGCAGCCAATCCTGCCTAAGCAAGGTTTCCAAGGTAAAACCCAGTGCCCAATCACAAACAATCTCATCTGCTATCACTTTGCCTCTATTTGAACCCTGTTTGAATGTGTTGACAAATGTTAGGAGAAAGTGAGTCATTTTAATGCTTTCAAAGAAAGATTCACGTTTTAATCAATGGCAGTTCATTTGTTTCTAACCAATTACAAAAAAGTGATGTAAATTAACATTATTCATTTTATACATAGTGAATTTTTCTCTGGTGTTTTTTTATTTTTTATCTGTCATAGAAATTGGTCTTTGTTGCCATTTGTGGAGCCGTGAGCAGCATCATTCTTCTCATCATCATCCTCATTGGAGTCTACAGTGATTAGTCACCTAGAGCAAAACTTTCTACCCTTTAACATTACTGTGCCTTTCAAAAAAGAGAGAATTGTGTTTTTTGTTTGTTTTTTTTGTTGTTTTTTTGTCCTACTGCATACAATAGCTCAAAAACTGCTCTTGAATTTATTACCGGTGAATTGTATAGAAGGTGGCACTGATTTATGGTCAAAGACTTTCCTTTGTGACATTGCTTTGCCACTTCACTACAACAACCAGAGGTAATATTCTGTCTTTTTATTTATTTAATGCTGGTGAAAAAATTTTGCACAGTTGAGTAGTGTTTTGTAATAATACAATATGTAACACTGGGTACTTCATGCCTTGGGAGATCTGACTGACAACATGGAGTTAAATACAATCCAGCAAAGTGCACTTAAGATATATTTTAATAACAAAAGAAATATTGTTTGTATTTAAGAGTCACAAGTTTATTTCAGGTTTTACACAATGATTTGACAGTGTTTGATATGACTGCTGGCTCCACACAATATGATGTCAGATCTGTGAACAATGTTACAAAACATCTTTTAGTCACTTAATGTTGTTCCTTTTTGTATTTTTGTCTTACAGGCTCACAAAGTGTATTGTAAAATAAATGTGAGTTGCTCAGCGCTATCTATTTCGTAAGATTTTTTCTTTTCTTTTTTTTTTTTGTGGAGAGATGGAGAGAAATTTATACTTTTATTAAGCAAGGATGCATTATATTGATTAAAAATGGCAGTAAAGACATTTACATTACTGCAAAAAAATTCTTAAATATTATTACTAATAATATAATAATAATAATAATAATACATGTTAATTTTGCTATTTTAAATAAATGCTAAACTTCTTATTCACCAAAGAATCCTGAGCAAAATGTATCAGATTCCAAAAAAATATTAAGCAACAAAACTAGTTTTCAGAACAGAAGAAATGTTTCTAGAGCAGCAAATATGATTTCACATGAAATATGACCAAATAGGATTGTGTGAGACTGAAGACTGCAAAAAGGAAAAGAGAAGAAAATAGAAAAGACTTAATTACATCTGCATTTATTTATGTACATGATCTTTGCACTATGGTATATGCAGAATATCTTAATATTTTAATAAAAAAAATAAAAAACACTGTCCAGCAAGTCAACAATCCACCCTGTGTTGATGATGATGACATCACGGTTACCATGAGAACCTCAGTATGTGACAGCTGAAGCAGGTGCATACATTGATGCTCAAGGGATTTTACCCTGGACACACAGCAGCTGTGAAAATCTCCCTCAAACACACTCACACACATTGGACAGTCTGGATAGTGAAATCCATATGCACTTACACTCTATGATGAGAGCCGAATAAATGCCTCTCGTGACATGACACTTTCAGGACATCCTATCACTGCTATTGAGCTGTGAGTGAGTGGGCAGAAGCACAGACATTATGTAACTGAAATGTTCCTGCCTCAGAGACTGTAAGAGAGCATCCACACACACACATACACACACATGAGAGAGAGAGCCAGTGAGAAATAAACAAATTAAAATCTCACCTGACCTGGTTAGGGTGAGTGAATAAAGAGATGAAGCTGAACAGGGAGACAGTGATTGTTAGTAACAGTGATGAGACAGTCAGTGCTTTTCTCTCATTCTGTGTGAGTCATTGTTTGGCTGAGAAGCAGCGTACTGGAAACCACAGAGAAGGACAAGAAGAAAACGTGAGTGCATGCATAGGTATGAATGAGGATTTGCATTTTGGAACTTTTAGAGAGGTTGGTTTTCAAATGAATCCAAAAGGTACCATATTATTGAAGTTTTTATTTAAGTTTCTTGCGTACTACGGAGCCCCACACATGACGTGTGAAATGTAGCCTATGGCCACAAATGAGTAAAACTAGGGAATGAATAAATAAGTCGTAGGGATGAATTGTTCATTCGTGGCAACAATATATTTTTGTACGTACATCATGTGCGGGGCTCTGTACGTTCTGTCACAATAAGGCCTGATTCGTGTACAACTACTAAAATTACTTCTGGAATACACATATTCATACTTTCAACCTGGATTTATTAATCTGACTAGTTCTTTGAAACAATGAAAAATGATGAGCTGGTTGTTCATTTGAAATAGTGAGCACAGAATCAAGTTAATTTTGTAGAGAATAGATATTGTAGATAAAATCACGAATTATTTGGGGACATTTTGTCAATAAAGCATGGAAGTTTCAGTTTAAAACTTAAGAAGAAAACGTCAATAGGATTGGCCTACTTATATACTTATGTGGAAAAAGAACAGATGAAAAAAATCACACATTGTGTAATTGATTAGTTGGTCTGTGAATCAGTCAAAGAATGTGTTTAATTGTTAATGGATTACATTGTGCCACCTCAAGCTCCATTAAAAAAAGTCATTAAAATATTTTGGGATGCACATTAATGTTCAAAAGTTCTTGAGTAGCAAATTAGCATAATAAAATGATTTTTGAAGGATCGTGTGACACTTAAGACAGCTTTGCTATCACAGGAAAAAATTACATTAAAAATATCATAAAAGTTATTTAAAATTATAATCATATTTCAAAATGTTACCATGTTACTGTATATTTGATCAAATAAATTCAGCCTTGTTGAGCAAGGTGTCTTTCAAGAACGTCTTTCAAAAACATTTTAAAAATCACAACTTTTGTCCAGTAGTGTATATATTAATTAAAGTGTCTGACAATAACCAGGTTGACAGTGTTATAGTTCTTTTAGGTATTAATAGTCCTGTGCACAGGGTCAAGATTTCATGTCAATTCTTCTACAAATACCCTCTTTTTAGTTGTTTACTGTACAAAGTTAGGTAACTAGCCTATTTTAGATTGTCTTCTACTTAAAAAACAAAAATAAAAAAGTTTTAAAATTCAAACATTTCAAAAACTGAATAAAATATACTATAGTTTATACTTATACTTTTCTTTGTTCCTGCAGTTTTCATCATGCATGCAGAAATGTGCTCTCCCCTGTCATTGTTATTTGTTTAATTAGTTTTGCTCTCAAACATGGCATGTTTGATTGCATAAAAAGGCACAGAAGCATCTCCATATTTCATGGAATGACCCTTGTGAAGCTCCAGCAGGTTTCTCTGTATTGGTTCGCTTTTTTGCTGAGCTTTTGCCTCAGGCAGCGTCCTCAGTTTCCAATGGACTGCTATTGAGTGACACTATTCATAGCCCTTGCCCTGTCCTAGGCAAGCCATGTGGCCTCTCAGCACATCTGTTCAGCTGCTTTCTTTCTCCATCATCATTCAGTCAGACTCATTTAAGATGCAGTGCTATCAGAGGGGATTATGTTCACCCCGAGAGGGCATCTCCCGTTCCTGTCCCTCATCTCGCTGCTTTCTTCACGGCCATTTTCTGTACAGTAACGGTATAATCCAGCGCCAGTTCTTATGTAACTCCAGCGAAGTACAGATATTAATAATCCCACGCGGCCTGTGGCACGCTGGCTCTGACATCACTGTCAGCCACAGCGGAGTATGACTAGAGCACTGTGGGTAAACACGCTCAAGAGCAGGACATGGAGCGCTTTGCTGGAGTTCACAGAGAGCAGGGCTGCCAATGTGTAGATTATTCATAGATTATGGGCCATGGTATGTACCGCTTCTGCGCACAGATGTGTGGATTAAGACGTAATTGATTTGTAGATTATAGTCTGTGGGTTGGTTTTTGTAGAGTATGTAGTGTACACTAAATCTTAGTACATGCTTTTAAGTGTATTTGTATTGTCTTTGGGTATTATGTTTGCATTTATTATTTTTGCTTAGATTTTTAGGGATTATTGGATTGATAATTGTAAAATATCATCTATAGATGTGTTTAACAGTTCATGCTTATGTGATATGGCTTAGAGCGTGCGTGTGTGTGTGTGTGTGTTTGACTGCACCAGGGGTCTGTGCATGATGTCAGACGTCTGGGGGCAACTTGTATGCATGATGTACTGTAAAAAGTGTTTGTATATGTATGTGTGCACATTTTATGCTTGTGTTTATGTATGTGTGGGTTGGTAGAGACTGAGGAGTGTAACATTTTGTTTCAACATCTGCAAAGTATGTTTTTCTGTCTTGACATTTGATAAAATATTTTCGTATTTACACTACTTTTCAAATGTTTGGGGTCAGTAAGATTTCTTAACGCTTTTTAAAGAAGTGTCTTATGCTCACCAAGGCTTATTTATTTGTTAAAAAATACAGTAAAAACAGTAATTTTGTCAAAAAAGGAATCTTCCCCTATATTTTTGTTAATAGGTTCTTGTGCTTTTATTCTTGTGATGGCAAAGCTGAATTTTCAAGAAAGAACAACGTAAATTTTAAATAGAAATCTTTTGTAACATTATAAATGTCTTTACTGATCTTTACTTTACTTTTGATCAGTTCAAAGGAATATTCCACCCAAAAATGATAAATTTGCTGAAAATGTACTGAAAATTTTACCCTCAGGCCATCCAAGATGTAAGTTTATTTCTTCATTGGAAAAGGTTTGGAAAAATTTAGCCTCTGGGTGCCATCAGAATAAGAGTTCAAACAGCTGATAAAAACATCATAATAATCCACAAGTAATCTACAAGACTCCAGTCCATCAATTAATGTCTTGTGAAGTGAAAAGCTGCATGTTTGCAAGAGTCAAATCCATCAAGACGTTTTTAACTTCGAACCATTACTTCTGGCTAAAATATGTGTCCTCTATCCCTAATATTGCTTTCTCCATTGGTGAGCAAGTGATGGAATGTTATAATTCTCTAAATCTGTTCCAATGAAAAAACAAACTTATCTACATCTTGGGTGGCCTGAGGGTAAAACTTTAACATTTTTGCGTAAATAAAAGCACTTAAAAAAAGAAAAGAAAAAAAATTGCACTGACCCCAAAGTAGTGTATTTTAGTACAGAAATCTACTACTTTTTCGTAAACTGTGTAACTTTCAAATAATTCTGTAGTTACAGTTTACTCCACTATCAGGGTAATTTGTAACACTAATAGGAAAACTGTATTAACGAAATTAGTGCGTGATTTTACTGTTGAACTTTACTTTGTCAAAATACTTGAAACTTCTTTCTTTTCTTTTTTTTTTTTTTGAAATAGTAAACATTAGGAAACATTATAATTCAAAACTTCAAATAATATTTAAAACAGACATAGAAAATCTTAAAAGATAAACAGCTTTGCTGTGAAGCAACAGCAGTTAATGCACGTCTTCATGCATCCACACCACTATGTGTCAGTACAGAGTCAAAGACTGCTAGGATGAAGAAGAGTGAGGCATCAAGAAAATGAGCACACTTTTACAAGTAGATGGATGCCATGATTTAGGCACAAATGTTATTTAGCATTCATTAACATGATCACAAATCAAATAAAAATTCTTTTAAATCCTTTATATTTAAAACACAGATTACTTATACTGTCACTTTAGGAAGATCATAGTGATGTGAACAGTAGTCATTTTACCCCATTCCTCATTTCTAATTGGTTAAACAGATGGTGTTACACCTCTCCCCGGCCTATGCATGTTTAAGTGACATGTGGCTCTGTCCCATAGGAGATGATGGGGGTTGAAAGGCAGTGTGAGGTGGAGGTACTTAAACAGTCCCAAAGAGATTTACAGTGGGTCCAAAAACAGCTGACAGTCATCTCTAACAGAACCAATGGACCAGGCAGGACCAAAGATAAGGTAAGTCTTTGGGTTAATCAAAAGAAAAAAAAAAAAAAAAAAAAAAAAAATACACTACATAAACATAGATTATCATTTATTGTTTTTGTTTGTAGTTGTTGTATGGACTATAATACAGCATTTTATATAGGCCCTGTGTTTTATGTTAGCTTGCTTTAGATTTTAGATTTGAAACAAAAGATGAATCTGTTAGCAATGTTGTAGTTTTGGATCAGCCACAGAGCTGTGGTCCAGGCATTATTGGATTAGTCTGTGTCCTGATCATGGTTTGGTTTTCTGAGGACTTGGCCTACTCCTCCATCCGGAGCAAATGCCTACTTCCTCCTGAACCCTTTCCCGCCCCTCCTTTACCCAACATCCTCCATCTGTTCTTTCACAAAAAAAATCACAGACTACTTTCTTAAGTCACTTGATGAGCTTTACACATGTATTGAGAAGCAGTTAGACTTAAAGTTAAAAAAATCTCCAGTTCATTCCTGTGAGATGCTTTATAAAGCTTGTCTGAGTTAGTGACGATAACCAAGGTGGGTGGAGTTTAGCAAAACATCAAATTGTACATACCATTCATCTTTTTGTGGAAAAGTAGCAGTTCAGTTGGCTCCACTCTCCTTTTATTTAACAAAGATGAACTCGATCCTTCACTTTAACCTATAGTGCTTATGAACAGACACGTTTTCTGCTTCAGATCTGAAGAGGATGGAAATTGCTCACTTATACTAAAGGCAAATAACATTTACTTGGCTGGAGTGTTTTAGAGATGTTAATGAGTCCTGCAATGTACTCAGGGTCTAGATGTGCCTTTTAGAGATGGGACTCAGTGCAGGTTTATATACTAGAGTGTTGCCATATTTGGCTGTGGCTATGCAATGCTAGATATCCCATGAGACAGCAGAGGGCTCTTTTGGGAGAGATTGAGGGAGACGGGGAGAGAAAGAGGAGAATGACAGCCCACTTAATAATTGCTACGGTTGCCAGGCAGCAATCTAATGAGTATCCAAGCAAGTCAAGCTTGTTTTCCATCTAGTTTAAGGGTTATTTCCATCATATTTATTTCTTGAATCTCATCGTTTTTGCTGTATTCATGCACAGCATGCATGAATTTTTTAGGAAGTGTGCAATACCGGTAAGAGGCACAGAGGGCAGTCTTGTCCTGTTGTTTCATTGCCAAATCTGGGGAAACACTGAACTGTCCAAATAATCCTGCTTAATACCCTGCTGCTCCTGCATCCCTGATCTCTGATTGGCCGGCGCTGCTGGGAATGGTCCTGCCACTGCACAGTGGGAGATAAATGATTGGTCGGACTCACTCACTGGTGGAAAGAGTAAGCGAGCATGGAGAAAGAAAGAGGGTTCACTGGGTTTCTTACAAGAGATCCTCATTAACAAATCCATCTTCTGCAGTCAAATCGTAGATATCTGTTAAAGCATGTAATACGCAGAATTCTTGACCACTGATGTAGCATGTTCTTTAACTATGCAGGCGTGTAGTATAAATATATTCCCGCCGGATGTAATACATCCGCCATGTTGGCATCATCCTTTGACCCATGGCCTCATGGGATCGTGAAGTGTCCACTGGTTGCACACAGAATCTCTGCTGAATGCTGCTAATTCAGACATACAATTTATTTGGCATGCTGACTTTTGAATATCTTCTGTATATAGCCGTGATTTTTTTTTTAAAATATTTATATGCATGAGAATATTCCTATATTAATCAGATTTTTGACATTTTCATTATGTAAGTGTTATAAAGGCATTAAATGGATAGTTCACCCAAAAAAGAAAATTCATGTTGTTCCAAACCTGTATGACTTTCTTACTTCTGTGGAACAAAAAAAGTATTTAAATAGTTTTGGTTCTCTTTGATTTCCATTTTAAGGACCCCCCAAAAAATTGTGTTCAGCAGAAGAATAAAATGCATAAAGATTTGGAACAACATAAGGGTGAGTAAAAGATGACAAAATTTACATTTTATTTTATGGGTGGACTATCCCTTTAACCTGATTCCCATAACCAGATGAATCCAGTGCACAGAAGGTGGCACAGAAGCGCTTCTCAAATGGCATTTAGTGTCTTTACATAGACTGTTTAATGCTTCTCAGAGGTGGTGTAAAAGCATTTACACAACAAATACAACTATGTTTTGATACTGGGGCTGAGGTGGGTTAGAGCAGGCTTAATTTAGTCTGGCTTTGATGCAGCATTACATTTTTAAACAGAATTTTGAGCAGGCACAGAGCAGCCTTAACTTGGCTGTGTAAAGATCCCTATTCTGGTTTCTAGAAATCTGAATGAGACCACTTACATATGCCTATATCAAGCAGAATTTCAGTCATGTACAAAGCATATTCGTGATATAAGTCGTAGGTGAACATTCATTTATATCTGCGTATGTCTGAACAAGTTTATTTCTGGGTCATATAGAGAGTGGATAGTTGAGGTATTGAATAAAAAGGAGGAAATTTAACTTTTATGAACTTTAAAAAACGTCATGACCTACATTTTGAATTCCAAAACATGTTGTTATAATAAGTCGCGATAAATCAGACATAGCAACAGATCTTCGGTATTGTGACATACATCCGAGTGAAAAGGATTATTGGAAAAAATGTAGCGAGGGGACTTTGTTCTATCCATCAGTTGTTGATAAGTTGCAAGCAGACCTGAATGCGTGTTTGCAGTCGACTGTAAAAAAGAAGCAGAGTTTAAGACTAAATGATAGGAGAAAACCAGCAAACGTCACCAGAGAGAGGTCTGTCATTTTCACCAGAAAGTCGAGTTATGTTTAATTAAACATTATCCCCCGGTTTCACAGACAAGGCTTAAGCCTAGTCCTAGACTAAAAATCTGAGCTGTTTCAACTGAAAGAAACTTGCACTAACTGATCTTAAAACATGTCAGTGCCTTTGTTTTGTCTTAAGATGCACACCAGTAATGTTGATTATTCAGGAATATTCTGATAGCTGTGCAGCTTGTAAACATCCTTTTGGGTTAAGGTTTAACCACAGTATGGACCTTAATCAGAAAATGATGTTCATGTAAATGTGGCCTGTGATGGGGGAGGGAGAGAATGCAAAAACACCTTATTTGACCTTGTCAGCTTCGGTCATGGCCCTCCAGGGCGGATGGGTGATGCTCACCTGGAAGATGATGCTGAAAATGCAGATGGGCATGAGAAATGTGCATTTACATGACAGAGATGTCAAAGTGAACCAACGCACGACTGTCCTGCTGAAAGCTGCACTGGCTCTGTACTTGTGCGTGCTTCTCTTCTGCGAGTGTGTGTGGGAAAGAGAGAGAGCGAGAATAGGCCAGTTGTGTTCACATATCTTCTGCGTTGATCCAGCACACAGATACAGCTGAAGAGCGCTTAAAGCCCGCGCTAAAGGCAGTGTGTTCGTGTGCTGCGCTCTTCCAGCAGTGTGTGTGTGTGAGTGAGCGCGCGCCTGTGCGGTCTCCTCAGTGCCGCCCGCTCGAGCGCTTTTCTCTTCCCGACGGTCGCTAATGAACCGTTTTAAGCCCGGATAGCACGAACAGCGGACCGGAGCCGTCAGCCGCCTCTTAATATGACACAGTTGGACGCGGCTGTCTTTACGGGAATCATCTTTTAACGGAAGAGGTAGAGTCGCTGTCCGTCGCTTGATTTGGTTCACGCGCTCAGCTGATCTGAGAGCATGTTGTGTTGATAAGGAAGGTATTGGATGTTTTGGTCAGAAATGTCTTTTAAATGCATTACAGTACGGTTGTTTAATCGCTTAGATGTTTACGTTGCTGCTTTGGCTGTAAATGTCATTATGGCTCGTGCGGTCGTCTGCACTATAACCTTATAAATACATATAGTAGTCCGCTATTCTGTATTAAATGTGCTGAAAACATTATTCAGTGTCTTTCTGCCAGTGAAACACATGGCTGTGTGGGGTAGTTTTGTCCATAGCCATTTTAGATTGCAGCACTGCTGAATGTTTCTCACAGTAGCTTGTACTATTAAAGAGATAGTCCTCTTTTTCTCATCACTTATGAGCTCTTCAAACTCCTTCTAGATCTCACTGTCATAATCAGTTATAATTCTTTGTTTTAGTTACATTTTGACACATTCCTTTATTTTAAACAACCTGAAAGTCATGGGTGAGGCCAGGGCTTGTTGTCACAGAGGTTGTATCTCATGAACTATGAGATTTTGAGCCAGAAGTCCAATTACACGAATGTGTGTTTTCCTCTTGAATGTTGTATTATAGTTCAAACCCTATATTTAATGTAATTCTGCCCTTTAATTAAAATTCAGTATCACAATATTTTGCTATAGCTGTTGAACACAAATCACATTCAGACAAGAGCCAACAAAGATAGATTCAACTCTGGAATATGGTATTTTACCTTTAAACATCAGGTTGTATTTTATAAAATTTATACAGTTAATTAGAATTTAAGCGTTTTACTGACTGATCAAAAACAGTACAGACATGTACCATGAATCTATTGTGGTTGATATAGAAATAGTATTGTTCGGTACCATGATAATTATGAAAGAGCTATAGTCATTGACTATGATACTTTTTTTGTAAAGGGATTTAATTGTTAGCATCATATCAACTGATGTCAGACTGATCTGTTTTGACAGTGAATATCTGTCTATGGGGTAGGAGCACAGCACATTTTATGGATAATTCAGCTGTTAACCTGAATAAATTCCAAGCGTAATCAGTTTAATAGTTGTTTTTCCATGACTTCCAGTTGCTTTACCATTTGCTTTATTTGGTCTAGTCACCAAAACAATGCCATTTCAAACACATACAAACACCCATGTGCTTTTTAATTATTAATACATTCTATAACGACAAGGTGTAATATATCTCCTGCAGTGTGATGTGACAAGACCTCATCTATTACGTCATAGTATGTGGAAGGTACAGATTAAAATAAGGAAATGATTTAATGAAAAAATTGGACAGATTGTATTGTTTTGTAGTGGTCTTGGGTTTATTCCCATTAAGCAGGTGTTTTGTCCTGTACAAATTGACATACAATACATTAATTCCAAGAACAATGATGCAATATGGTATTAGATGTCTCACTCAGGGGTGCAATGATGATATAGTATTGCATTCTCAGAAAGTTTTCGCTTCTTGGAGCTTGTCTATGTGGAAATGGACCTGTAACCTTCGTGCAAACTTCTGAACATTTGTAGTAGTATTTAGCTGATATGGAATAAGTATTATCATACAACATGTGTATGCTATTAGTGATGCATTTCTACTGTTGTTATGATTTAGTTTGTATTAGAAAGATGAATATGTTACTGCTGTTCTGTGGTGAAGCATTTTACGTCATATAAACAGTCTCAATTACGTGAAATGTGTTCTCTGAGAGCTCATAGAATATTAAGAAGAATATAACACCTTTCACACACAGCTTCAGTCTCAACTCTCTCAGCATTCTGTATCTGCCTACAAACCCCCACCTTTTTTGTTTGTGTTTGGCTTCGGTACGATTCCAGAATGTAATACCTCGGTATCGATACTAAATCGATACCATAGGTGACAAATAACCAACCTCAAAAGATAAGTGAACTGAAAACAATTTTATTAAAATAATAATAATAAAAACAGATTCATATCTTATTACTTTTGTATCAAACTGTAACAAAAAACCTACAGGGAACATAGGTTACATTTTGATGTTGGAGAAAAAAATATATAACTGAAGTAATACAATGAAAATATATTCAAATCTTCTTATCTTTTCAGTGCAAACATGTAGAGCAAACAAAATGTCTTAAAATGTAACAAAAACCTACCGGGAACAGAGGTTATATTTTGACTGAGTTTGATGGAAAAAAATACAACTGAAGTAACGCAATTAATGCTACAAATGTTGCTTATTGTAAAATGTTATTCTAACAGTCAAAGTAATATTTAAAATCACGTTATTATTTCTCTCTTTCTCACATTGTTTTCAGATTTCAGACTTAAGCATTAAATATAAATCTCACTCTCTCGGCTGCTTCATATTAGAGGTCGGCAGCGCGGCAGAAACATTCCCTTCATATTATTGATACTAAAATTATTATAGCAAAACTCTTGCTTAATTCAAATTCAGTTAATATTCGATTGTATAAAATGCAAGTGCATATATTACGTGACCAAAACTTCACTGGTTCTAGCGTGTCACACATGCACATTTGAGCTTACTGTATCACATCTGTATGTGCGTTGATCAGTTGTAAATTAAAATTAAAATTAAATCTGAATTTATGAATGATACACTCACCTGTTGATCTCTTAATTCTCTGAAAAGATCAGGATGAGCAAGCGACAAATGCTTGAAAAGGTTTGATGTGTTGCCTCCTGTGGCAACACATGATTTATAGCAACGCTTGCATACAGGTGCAGTAAGGTCAGTTCGTTCACCTTTGTCATCTGTTTTGTATGCAAAGTAATGCCATATTTCACTTCTACTGTTCTCTTTATTTATTAATTTCGGGTGCATTGATAGTTTCATCTGTTTGATCCATCTCGTTGTTCTGTTGTCACATTTACCGGTTGCGCAGCAATTTGGGAAGCACTCGCAACAACAGCGTATGAAATACTGAATTGAGCAAAATTATGATATCGTACCGTTTGAAATATAATATATACCGGTATTTTTCCAGTACCGGTATACCGCGCATCCCTAGTCAGTCATGTCATGTCCTTTTCACAATTGTTTTCAAGCAACATTATATGTTGCAAATATTTTATTATATTACAGCAGATGTTTTACCAATGCCTAATTTTTGAGGGCCCTTAAAGGGACAGTTCACCCAAAAATGAAAATTCTGTCATTAATTACTCACCCTCATGTCGTTCCAAACCCGTAAGACCTTTGTTCATCTTTGAAACACAAATTAAGATATTTTTGATGAAATCCATAGATTTCTGACCCTTCATAGACAGCAACGCAACTACTATGTTCAAGGTCCAGAAAGGTATTAAGGACATCCTTAAAATGGTCCTTGCGACATCAGTGGTTCAACCTTAATTTTATGAAGCTACGAGACTTTTGTGTATAAAGAAAACAAAACTAATTTCTTCTCTTCTGTGTCAGTCTTCTACTCGCGTTCAAGATAGCTACTGAGTACCACAATGCAAGTAAAAATCCCATTTATTTTCTCCACAGGGAAATAGATTTTTAATGATAATTTATAAACCTTTTAAGACAGACTTACTATGAGCTACGAGTATGACTGTAAAATCGATTAATCGTCTCCAAAATAAAAGTTTGTGTTTACATAATATATGTGTGTGTACTGTGTATATTTATATGTTTATATAAATACACACATGCATACTAGCTTACGGGCTAATTTGGGAACATTTAAATTCATGAATGTTGATTAATGTACATTGTCCCTTTTTTTGTGAAATAAATTAATATATATTTATATATATAATATAAATCATATATAAATATGAATATATTTACCTAATATATGTGTGCGTACTAGGGGTGGGACAATAAATCGATATGGCGATATATCGTGATCCTTCTCCATGCGATACGATAATCGATATCTGGCGCCAAATATCGATATTTTAATTAATACAATAAGGTGCTCTAAATACATTTTCCTGCGTGGAAATCGCGGCCGCGCCATTTCCATATTCTTTCCAAGAGCGCTCTGAGCAACTATGAAGCGGGTTCTCTGTGAAGATGGGGAAGCACGAGGAACCGAATGATAAACAGATTTCCAGCCACTGTATTAGCTCTACTGCTATATATACACGTTTATGGAGATGAAAACTAAAAAACTGCCCCGGAACAGTTATCAGCGTGCACCATAGGCACCGATCACGTTATTATTGCAGCGCGCATATTCAGTTCATGAGTAGCCGAACCTCTCCGCTCGGATCGCAGGTGGATTTCCCTCACTATATGAGAGAGAGAGCGCCGCCGGAGCGTACAGTTTTATGTGAAAAAAACTGGATGCTCTCCATCTCTCACAGATATTACAAGTGCGCGTTAGCAGTGTGAACAGTGGGCACCGACCAGCAGAAACATAAATCTGCACCTATGGCATGGAGGACGAGACAAAACACTGTCAGAGCCGTAATGCGGTGCAGAAGTGTGCAGTGTGTGTGTGCTTGCTGCGCGTCTACATTTGAAATAACCAACCTGAGCGCGCAAAAGACGCGATGTGAATGTGAACGGCTATTTTTTTCTTGTGGGGCTCCGTTTTTATGATGAGAGGAGTAGAAAGGTCGAGAAAGCACTCCAGGTAAATTTTGAAATGTACCAGGTTTATTTATATATATACATGGAGAGAGAGAGAGAGGCTATATAAGTTAAGCAGTTAAATGTGTTTGTTTACACACAGAGAAAAAGAAAAGTTTAACCTTTTAATAAGTCCAAGAATAAAATTATTAATTTACTCAACATGTTAAAATTGATTTACAGAACTTTTTTTTGCTGTTTTCTAACAGTTTGGACTTGAATAAAGAAAGAAAACTTGCACTTAACCTTTTCACAGGCATTTTGTTTAGACAGATATCGCGATATATCATTATAGGATTTTCTAGAAATATATCGATTATCGCAGAATCGCTGTATGATGATATTATCGTTATCGTGAGCCATGTATCGTGATTATATCGTATCGTGAGGTACCCTGCGATTCCCACCCCTAGTGCGTACTGTGTATATTTATATGTATATATAAATACACACACATCCATGTATAGACATTTATTTACTAGTAATTAGTGAATAAAAGAGGTAGGATGACTGATTTGAATATTAGGTCACGCATTGTGATGCTTCAGATGTTTTTTGTTCAATTAGTATGTTCTGAATCCATCACACCTTGTTCGGGTTACGTGAATCAGATGGCGTGTAAGAAAAATTGTTCTGAATACCATCAGATTAATCGCAAGAATAGCAGAACAAGATCTTTGTACCTCAACACAAAGAACCACTTCAGCATAAAAGGCTTCATTAGGTAGATATGACTTTAAATTATACTAATAATATCATTAAAGAACCCTCATTTTTTTTAGACTGTGCAGTACTGGATTCTGGTGATGCTTAGTGCCCTGCTGGCAGTTCAGGGCACGTGTCTTTCTCTCTCTCTCTTTCTCTCTGCCTCATTCCCTCCATCCCTGCCTTACTTATATGAACAGCGGCAGTCATGTCCAGATTACATAACTTGGCACCCCCTCCTTCATTCGTGGAGTCCAGTAGAGGGAAATGCTCAACCGGGATCTCATTATAGAGTTGTTCAACAGGGGTTAAAGTGCACTATGATCACACACGTCCTATGAGTCTCATCAGGCAGGTGCTTGTTACTACATGTCCATAGTTCTTTCATTCTGCCTAAAATGCTGTGTTTTTGGGATTATATTAGATTCTTCTTCAGCGAAGAGGATTTAGTGTTAGATTTAGATTTACTAGTGTCCACTCTGTATGTGTGCCAAGCTTTGATTTTTGTGACGGACAGCCGTCAACGGCATAAGCCCGTCCGAAGAAGTGTGCAGCTGCTGAGGGAATGGACATGGTTGTGAATTATGAAGTATGTGTGTGCATGTGAGAGGAGGACAGGGATAAGGAAGAAAGCATCAATGTTTTGTGAAGTAAAAAGCCGCATGTTTGTAAGAAACAAATCCATCATTGGACAGTTTTTGCTTGTAAACGGTACTTGATCTGTGCATATTTCTCTCCTGATTCAGACAAAATTACTTTGAATGGAGAAAGCAATACTATGGATTGAGGACTCGTATTTTAGGTGAAAACAACGGTTTAAAACATCTTGATGAATTTTTATATTACATACACACAGCTTTTCACTTCACAAGACATTAATTGATGTAGTGGAGTAGTGTGGATTATTGTGTTGTTTAGCTGTTTGGACGGCACCCATTTACTGCAGAGGATCCAGTGGTGAGCAAGTGATTTATTGCTACATTTCTCCAAATTTGTTCAATGATGAAACAAACTCATTTACATCATAGATCGCCTGAGGGTCAGTACATTTTCAGCAAATTTTCATTTTGTTTGAACTATTGCTTTAAAGGAAGTTTACCCAAAAATGAAATGAAAACACTATTAAAACACAATTAACATTATTCCAAACCTCTATGACTTAATTTCTCGTAGAACACAAAAAGAGACATTTTAAATAATGTGTTGGTTGCTCTTTTTAATGCAGTTAAATAAAATGACGATAGCCTCAGATCTTTTCTTTAATATTGTGACGTACACTTCTTTCTCCCAGATGTATTTCTTTTAAACGCTGTCATTTAGCTCTGCCTTCCCAAGGGCTTCCATAATGAGTTTATGCGCCATATTCGTCTTGCGTACATGTGGGAACACCCTAAGCCAGAGTGTCCAAGGAACTCCTATATCACGTAACACTCCACAGTAAAACCTGATGTTCATGATAGTGTAATAAATCGGACCCTGACCCAGTATTCCCGTAGAGGAGACAGATCTCGCTGTAATTTCCAGCTGTTTAATTGGCTTTAATTGGGACAAATAAAACACAGCTCAGGCCAGCGTTACTAAGAGATAACCTTGACATTCTATTTAGCCCTGCTGTCTCACAGTACTGGGAATTCAGCCCAGCTAGTCGGCTTGCTTCTGATCTGCTGGTGGAATAGCCGCTCTTCACTTCCAGCATCACTGATCTGGACTGTCATCAATCCAAGCAGATAGATTTAAAATAATAAAAAAGACAAATTATATCCAGGTTCTCCTCAGAGAGCCAAGATTTGCTTCTGATTTTTAATTATACAAACACAGCACAGAGGCGGTGATGTTCTACAGGGGTCTAACAGAGAGTCTGCACCACCATTCAGTTACTAATTGGGTATTATTATTCATTTTTTGTGACAAAATGAAAATCAAAGGCTAAAGTTCAGATATAAAGTGTAAGATATGAGCACAAAAGTATGTAAGTACCACATAAGGTCGCTGCTTATGTAAATAAAATGGTAAAATACTACAGTATATGGATGTTGTTAAAGACTTTATGTATTTTAATTTCCATCCAATTGGATTACACAGTTGTAATATAAACTAATATATCGGTCACATTAAATTAGATTTAATGTGATAGCACTAATAAATTAAATGTATTTTAAATACACATTAATGAGGTTTTAAATAGCAGTTTATTACATGTAAACCTCTACTTTTTAATTAATTAAATCTAGCTTATTCCACAGCTGTTCATATTTGAATATGTTCAATGTTTGAACATGTCTCTGTGTTTTAAGTGTTTAAATATAAATTAATTTTCACAACAGATTTATGTTGATTCTAAGGAATTTGAATAAATTAACATTTTGGAAATAGCATTATTTAAATAAAATCAAATATCTGCAAGTACTTCATAAGAAAATATGCCATGATATCTTTTAATGATTTTTTTTTTTTTTTTTCATGATTTATTGGGGTCCCAGGTCTGTCTCCATATCTGTTGAGGTTGTTGTAGTTTTTAAGCTGTCCCGTTTGCCATTTTTTGTTTCTGAAGGACTTCACAGTGGACGACTACTTATTCTGGCCAAGAACCACCCACTTAGATAGGACGAGACCATCTGACCAACCTGTAAAGCGTCCAACCACAGTTTGTCTTGTTTTTATATGACATTTAGTGCTGGGTATTCTGAAACACAAAAATGGACAAATATGTAGTTGTTCACATAGATATCTAATGAACTTTTTAATGGAACTAACCTCGCAAACAAATCGGCTAGTTCTTTATCAGAAATGCTTACTTTATCAGCCTGGTATATAAACGCGACTTTAATAGCTATTGGGCCAGATTTACTAAACAAGGCAAATTAGTGTTAAAATGCAATTCCATAAAAGCACCAATGGGAGGGGAAAATTCTGCGTGTGATTTACTAACAATGCGCACATTAAAGAACACAGACGTAGCCAAATCATTTCCATAATGACCAGTGCAATCTACCAAGAGCAACCTAAATTACCGCCTGCTTTAAGACATACTTTTTTGGGTGTTAAATAATGGCGCAAATACCAGTAATTATGACGAGCACAAAGGTTAGTAAATTGCATTGCGTGATTCATTTTAATACTCTCCTCCCATAAATTTTGCGTCAGAAAGGGAAACTCCTACAAATGCATATTTAATTAGGTCAGGCGTAAAAATAACTGTGTCCATGGCTTTTCAACGCTAATTCTCCACTTTAGTAAATCTTGATAGTACTATTTTAACGTCAAAAGACAGTTTGTGCTGGCGCAAGCTGTTAGTAAATCTGGCCCATAATATCTTTCTTCAGGCATTATAGATTTTCTTGGTTTAGATTTTGTTGACACAAATGTGGACCATTTTTGCAACTTGGTTTCAGACTTTTTTTTTTTTTACCGTATGACCCCTTTAAGATGTTCACTATCTCCTCTTGCCGTATTTGTGCACTGTATGAACTGCAAAGCTTGAATTGGGACAGGTCCTCATTTAACACTAGTCTGGGACCTGAGAATCAGTGCCAATTGCAATCACTTTTTTTTTTTTTTTTTGCTTGTGATTAGACGAACACCAGCTAGTTTTAAGACTGCATGCGAGACAGGATTTAGCTCTCCGTGTGATTGCTTATGACCTGAGCATATGAGAGCAGAGGACCTGTTGATCCAATCATGTGGGGATTCACACTCCTATGAAGTAACACCTTTCAGTAGAGCCGCCTCTGTTATACAGTGATGTTCTCAGTGACAGCCAAAGCTTCAAAGCTCGCCCTGTAATCATCCAAAAACACCCACCCCATGCGATGACGGCGGGACATCTGGTGTCACATCCGGCAACTTTTTAGACACAGACGGCTTGTTTGTGTTCACATTCTTTGTAAGCCAGAACTTTTATTTGTTTATTGTCATGTTTGCTTGATATTTACACATTTATGTGATTTTATGCTTAAGTAAATGATTCATTAAAAGTAATTGCTGCTTCAAAGCATGTAGCTAATTTCTATTTACTAGACCTCTGTAATTGAATACAGAACAGCCACAAGAGAAAATGAAAATGGCATTAGACATTATTAACCGTTTTGAACTAGAAATAAATTGAATTACACATGCAGTGAGAAAGGGACATTTTTAAAATAATAATTTAAGTTTTTTTTATACATTTGTAATGACATACATAAGTATAACATATTTTAGTTTTTCATGACTATTTTCTACTTTTTGAGACTTTTGTGCACTCTACCAAATTCAGCTCAATTTTTTATGCTCTTATGCTCAGCAAGGTTGCATTTATTTGATAAAAAAACAGTAAAATCACTAATATTGTAAAATATTATTACAATTTAAAATAACTGTTTTCTATTTTAATATAGTATAATATATATAAAATGTGCTTTTTTTCATGTGATGGCAAAGCTGAATTTTTTTCTGCAGCCATTACTCCAGTCTTCAGTGCCACATAATCAGAAATGAAAAATCATTTTAATACGCTGATGTGCTGCTCAAGAAAAATTTATTATCAATTTTGAAAATAATTGTGCTATTGTTTTCATGATTCTTTGATGAATATAAAATTTAAAAGAACAGCATTTAAAAAAATTATTTTTTGTAACATTATAAATGTCTTTACTGTCATTTTTGATCAAGTTAATGCATCCATGATGAATAAAATTATTAATTTCCTTCTCCCAAAAATAATAATAATAAAAAAATGATACTGTCCCCAAACTTTTGAACATTAGTATGAATGTTCTTTTCGCATATGAAATTCGCAGCAGCATTTACTCTTTACTTGGGGTCAAAGCTATTTGATCTGGAGTTTTGGGTTATAAATATGACTGTGTGTTGTAGTACATTGACTTTTTAATTTCAAACGATTAATGAAAGTTTGGTTTCTGATGATTTGTTTTCTTTAAGAAGAGTAAAATTGATCTGTGGTGGCTGGCCTGCTGTGGATGTGATAAGTCTGGATTGAGAGTGATGTGAGTGGATTGGAGGAAAAGTTCCTTTCTATTGCTGCTCACTGAAGTCATCCTGACAGTCTAAGCATATACATGCTAGCCTTTAGCCATCATTAGAGAAGGAAAAAGAGCAGCACATCACTACAGCCTTATCGAAAAATGAGTTGGAATCAAATCTGAGGTATATTGGAGATTTCCTTAGAGGTTTGTTTATAAAGACAGTTTACTGTGAGACGGTGGCTGCCAGTATGTGACTTCACTCGTGAAGTTTCTTTGTGTTAGTTACTTGAGTTTTATTGCTTAGAGGATTCTTAGCTATTGCGTATGTGTATGAGAGAAAGTGATAGTTCTGCTCTGAGTGTGTTGTAATGAGTAATCCTTCATTGAGTTGTCTTAGTTTGGGTTCTGCTACTTACAAACCTCTTAATAGATGAATAAACATCCTTATATATTTTCTAATACTGATATAAACTCTCATAGGATTGTGTAGGCTAAATTCTCTCAAACAGCTGATAGTACTTTTTGTTTGTTTGTTTAGCTGACTAGCTGATGACTTGTTTTTTTGGATATGCCATATGTTGTTGTAGACTTGTTTGGATCCACCTTTTCTGGGCAAATGCAGCGTTGCTTTTTTCTGAGCTTGCTGGGCACTGGCTCAAGATGTGATGTTGTCAGGGATTTCTTCAGTGATCTGGGACAGATTGGAAACAGCTGCTCGGAGGCTAACGGAACTGGAATTATGAGGCATTGAGTCTAAACGATGTGATTAAAAAATAGATCAGAAACGAGAGATTAGAACTGTTTCATTATGCGTCGTAATTAATCAACTTATTACTGAGCAAATCTGTGGTGTGATGTAGCCTGCAGTGTTCATATTTTACATGTTCTCTTTAAATTGTGGTCATTCGTTTAAAGTGATAGTTCATCCCAAAAATACAAATTCTGCAATTTAATGTTCTAAAGCCAACCTGATCTCATGACGAAAACGTACCTGTGGGAACTTTTTTGCAAGACATGAAATATGTACCGCCATGTACGTTTCGTGACATATTCGATGTGAAATGTCCACTGAGTGGTGCTAAAAGAGTGTTTGATTTTTTTTTTCCTGGAACAGATGAACGTACAGTACATATGGTATGTTTTATTTGACGTTGGTTTTGTATGTCACTGCAGTTCTGACTTGAAATGTCCGTTGAGTGGCGCTATAACTCTAATGCTCCGTGATTTTTAAAAATAACGTACTGTCTGCACCACACCTAAACCTACCCGATAGTATGAGCAAAAACGAATGTGGCGTAAAAACACACTCGCAAGCATGCCGTTTTAGCTTGTTTTTCGCTCTCTCATTTTTCAGTTCTTTCATCGTGAGTCATGTTTTTGACGGGATTTGTATTCAAGGATTCTGCATCCTAAGTCCAATTCCTTGCCGGCTGAGCTACAGAGAAAATCAAAACATATGGAGCTGTAATCGTATACGAAATGTATACAAAACGATTACAAGTGCTCAAAGTTTTACCGCCTCTAGTGTTCATTTCTGTTGGAAACTGTAGTGATATGTGCATACAGTATTTGTACGTATTTCGCGTCTTGCGAAAAAGTTCCCACAGGTAAGTTTTTGTCATGAGATCAGCTGTATTTGTTTCTTATGTGGAACACAAAAGGGGATATTTTGCTGCTCTTTTTGTATAATGAAAATAGGTCTTTAAGACATTGTTTTTACTGTCACTTTTGATCAATTTAATGCTGAATAAAATTATAAAAAAAAAAAAATAAAAACTTACAGACTGCAAACTTTGAAAGGTAGTGTAAATTCACTATAAAAGTACTGTGTACATCTGGTGCTAAATTCCAAGATTTTTGGAACAAAACACTAAATCTATGTGAGAAAAAAAGACAGCAATTTATGTTATTTTTTAATTTTATTTATTTATTTATTTTTTAATGAAAATATTGCCCTCCACCATAGGAGATAATATTTTCAGTGGTTAATGATTTTTTTTTTTTTTACCTGAATTTTTTCCTTTTTTAGGCAAATTTTATTATTTATTTTTGAATTGGTTTTGAAAGTTTAGCTACTTCTTTTTTTAAATATTTTATTTGTATGTTTTTTTCTCCTGGAGTGCTGATCAATATGAAGAAAAGGGCTGAAAGGACCCTTGTTTACTCTGCAGAGCTAATTGATTCTCACTGCTGCTCTGATCAATTTCATTTCAAACATCATGTCAGCATAAATATTGTCCCACTGTGCCCTCAGATAAATGCTTGTCTTTTCTTTTTTGTCTTTTTTTTTTTTTTTTCGAGTGTTATCTTCACACCTTTCGATTCATCTTCACTGCTGGAGTTCCTCAGAGACCGTTAATGTGTTAACGAGTATGTGACCTATTGTTATTGTCCTCTTTACTTAGCCGAGGCTGTAATCATAATCCTACATTCTTTCCTGAAGTTCATTCCTTCAAGCGTTACAGTAATGTCAGCATTGTGAAAGCAGTGTTTTCATAGCCTGTGTTAAAGGACATTATGGCTTTGAGCAATTTTATGAGGTTTTAAGAGGCTGCTTGTGATGCCACAAAACAGCTAAAGGAATAAGGTCACCTACAAGCTTTCTAAAGGTTTTTGTTTTTCTAGTGCTATCTTTGTCCTTCCTTTTTCCTCACTCTGTTCTGGTACAAGACAGAACTCACTGCATAGAAAAGTACATTTCTCACTTTGAAGTAACTGAACAGGTCTTTATTTACACCTCCACACTTTATTTTATTATTATTTTAGTATTTTTAGGACAGCAGAAAGAAAAGAGAGAGACAGAGAGAGAGAAAGAAAACCGGATCATGGCATGACACAGGCTTGACTCAAACATCAAAAGTTTTAACACACTTGACAGAATTTCTTATGATCTTAAAAACCTTTTGACCTAGAGATTTAAATTATTAAAATTTCAGATATTTACTTTAATAGTTATGAATTTGACAAAATGTTTGCTGTAATCTAGGTAAGAAGTATTTTGAAAAAATTCAAATATATGATTTTTATATAAATTTTATATATAATTCCCATACTTGCATTATTATTATTATTATTATTATTATTAGTATTATTATTTATTTATTTGTTTATTTTTATTACTTTTAAATGGTTGAAATGGTTGTTTCAACTTGAAGTGTGTTCAACTTTTGAATGTATTACTGTTATTATTATTATTATTATTATTATTTTATTTTATTTTATTTTTATTATTTTAAACTGGCACATGTACTTTAACAGTTTTGAGTCTGTGAGGTTTATTTTTTTTAAATTAAAATTAATACTTCTAGTCAGCAATGATTGAAATTGACAAAGGACATTTATAATGTCACAAAAAAATTCTACTTCATATAAATTTTGTTCTTTTGAACTTTCTGTTCATCAAAGAATCTTAAAAAAATGTGTCACAGTTTCCACAAAAATATTAATCAGCAACTGTTTTCAACATTGATTATAATAAATGCTTCTGGAGCAGGAAATAAGCATATCAGAATGATTTCTGAAGAATCATGTGACACTGAAGACTGGAGTAATGATGCTGAAAATTTTGCATTGCCATCACAGGAATAGATTACATTTTAATATATATTAAAATAGAAGACAGTTATTTTAAATTGTAATAATATTTCACAACATTTTGCTATCACAGTTTTTACAGGATTAATAAAATTAATGCAGCCTTGGTGAGCATTAGACACTTCTTTCAAAACATTAAAAAGTCTCACTAACCCCAAACTTTGAACTGTCATGTATATACCTTATAAACCTCATAAAATTTTTACTGTAAAATAAGACATTTTATATTTGCAGCTGGAGATACCAACTGCACAACTCATAGTAGAATTGGTCCAGTTTTTTCTTCTTCTTTTCTCCAAGTGCTGTTCTCACTTTCTGGTGGTCCCATGTTAATTTGAGTAGCGCACCGAATAGATGAGTGCAGATTCTCTATCTCTGCCTCTTAGTGCATGGGAGTAGCAAAGGCTAATTGAATAGCATAGCTGTAATAGGCTAGATTTAATTTGTCTTGCCCTCACTGAAAACCAATTAGGAAAACGGTGAGGAGGGGTGGCCGCCTGCTAGACTGACACTCTCTCCGTCTGCAGACTTTCACAGGACATGCAGCTGAGCCTTTCGCCAAATGTTTGCCTATGCTGGCAGCATTCCAGACTTGACCCAATACAAATGGCCCCCCGGCTGTTGGAAAAAAGGCTTAACTGTATTCACAGACAGCCAAACACGCTAATTAATATTGATAATGGGGAGAGAACAAGCTCAGCTCTGCAAAGCTGACACAATGCTGGACTTTTCAGACCCTTTTTTGTTTTAAAAAGATAGACACTGGGCCAAAGGGACGGTCAGTTTTGTGGTGCTGAACTGGCATGACGGCTTGCTAATCTGCTCCCATCCCATGCAATAGTTTCTTATTGTATTGGAATAGTTATATATTTATTATTTATTACTGTATTCATGGACCTGGGACGAGATTTTATACCAGATGCTTGGTAATGTTTCTATTATAATTATAAACAACTCTCAAAAAACAGTCTTTTTTAAAAAAAAAATCATTACACAGTTCCTTGATCATATATACTCATAGCACAGTTCTCCCTAAATTTTATGCTATAAATGTATTATTATTATTATTATTATTATTATTATTATATAATTCGTGTATATTTTGAATAAAGAATTGTATAGTAATAAAAAATAAATAAAACTAAGTACATTTTATTAACAAAAAATGTACCATATGAGTTTATTATTTATGTTCATAAATAAGGGGATATAGCATTTAGAAGATGCGTATTTAATTTAACTTTGAGGAGTAAAAAAATTATTGACATAAATACAGTCTTTTAAATGGTAAAACAAGTGTTTTATTACAGAATTAATTTAAATAATATCATACTTTGACAAATTAATCATATTTAAAGAAATTAAATTTAAATGTTGATTATTATTATTATTATTATTATATATTTATAATATTTATAATATTTTAAATAACTGTATAACAATTAATTTATAATATTTTAAATTAAGAATTTTACAGTAATAAAAAAGGAATAAAACTGTAAATTTTATAAACTAAAATTGGCCATTTTAGTTTATGATTTATGTTCATAAATGAGGGGATATACCATTGAGGGTTACAAAATTTATTAACATAAATACAGTCTTTTAAATGGCAAAAGAAGTGTGTTTTACAGTATTACAGAATTAATTTAAATATCATACTTTGACAAATTAAGCATATTTAAAGAAATTAAATTTAAATGTTGATTATTATTATTATTATTGTTATTATTATTAAATAATAATTATAATAACAATAATAATAATAACGTATATAAATGTATAATAATTAATTTATAATATTTAGAATTAAGAATTTCACAGTAATAAAAACAAATAAAACTAAATTTAATAACTAAAAATTTGCCATTTTAGTTTATGATTTATGTTCATAAATGAGGGGATGTAGAATTTAAATGGATGAATATCTAATTAAAGTTTGATGAGTAAAAAATTTATTAACATATAAATACAGCCTTTTAAAAGGCAAAACAATTGAATGTTTAATTATGGAATTAATTTAAATAATATAATACTTTGACAAATTAAGCATATTTAAAGAACTCAAATTTAAATGATTTATTTATTTATTTGTTTGTTTTTTTGTAAGTCATTTTTTGAGTGAAGCGGAAGTTGACCTCAAACACTTTGAAGGATGTGGAGGATGTGATGGAGAATAAAATAGTCTTAGAATCATTATTTTGTATTATTTTTCTGAGATTTTTTTTTAACTCGTCTTGTGAGGACTAGTTTATAAATTCCAAAGGTGAACACATTTATGATGGGCGATGGTGTGATGGAAGGTCTTTTTCTTGCTCTCTCTCAGCCGTTTTCTCTTTTTCCTGCCTGATGATTTTTCTCTCTCTTTTGAGGGCTGCTGATGTCCAGATGTCTGTTTGCGTTATGGACGTTAGTGTGGTGGGTTGCTGGAGGGGTGAGCTTGTGTTGCCCAATTGCCTGTTGGCGGGGTGTAGGAGCCATGCAGCTGGGGACGAGTAGGGCTATAAATACCCTGCCTCTCACTCTCTTGAGGCCAGTGGCTGTGCAGTGCACTAGCTCTTTCTCTGATCTACAGCAGCTCTTTCAGCACACAGCTTCTGAAAGGTCATTGAGTGGCCAGCCATGCAAATGACGGATCTCTGACGACTGTGTGATTATATACTCTTTGTTACGGAGTGAACGAGACATGAGGCGAGCGGATCCAAATGCGAAGCTTTATTCGAAAACATGGTCATACATAGGCAGTGTCGAACACTGGCAAACAGGTATATAGAGGGTCACAAGAGCAGTCCAGAAAACAAGCGAGGGTCAATCGACGGCGAACGTAATCCAACAGGGTTTGACGAGAGGGGTAATCTGATAAACACAAACAATAGTCCAGGCAAGAGCAAACCGAGTCCAAACGGCAAGACGATACAGCAATCCAAGATACACAGGCAAAGATCTTCACACGGGAAAACAAGCAAGGCAAGACTATGACAAGACTTACAGGAAAAACAAGAACAGGCTCTGTAAAGTAGCTATCAACTAATACTGTGATAAACGCTAAACAATACTCGGCGATCTGAGCGGGAACTGAGTGGGTGTTATATAGTGTGTGTGATTGGTCGCAGCTGTGCGTGCAATCAGTGCAGTGGATGATGGGAAATTTAGCCAGGGCATAGTGCAACAGTCTGTGCAGTGTGAAAGTCAATATGATGTAAGAGCGACCTCTGGTGGTAATAGGATGGAAAGCCACGGACTGGATTCGTGACACTTTTATAAAGGTTCTTCAGTAGTTCTTTGCAGCAAATTCTACTAAAACCTTCTTATTACGAGCTATTTTCCACTGTGTAGGGCTTTTGAGTTGGACATTAAAAACTTTTGAAGGATTTTTTTTATTTTTTTAGGACTAATTGTCTGCTCAGTGAATTAATGAAGTTGGGTCCAAAAGGTGACATGTAGTACCTATTCTAAATATTTTGAAATAAGAATTGTACAGTAATAAAAAAAATAAAAACTACAGCTTAATAAACCTTTTTTTTTAAATTACAACAACTAAAAATTTATGACAGTTTATGACAACTGTGAGCCTAATTGGTGGATTTTTGTTAAATGTGAGCCAAAATCATCACAATTAAAAGAACCAAAGACTTAAACTACTTCAGTCTATGTGCACTGAATTTATTTAATACACGAGTTTCACAATTTGAGTTGAATTACTGAAATAAATGAACTTTTTCACGACATTCTAATTTATTGAGATGCACCTGTATATATAATAGTATTATTAAAACTATTATTACTATATTATTATTTCCAGTAGTCTCTTTAATTATATTCTTATAAAAAAGGTCCTTCTGTAGTTCTTTGCTGCTCATTAAGTTCTACTAAAACTTTCTTATTAACCATCATTTTCAGTGCGTGTGGCTCTTGAATTGGACATTAAAAACTTTTATTGTTTATTGTTTGATTATTTTTAAGGACTGACTGTCCACTCTGGTATTTAATGAAATTGGGTCCAGGAATGAAATTGAATGAAATGAGGAAAAGTTATGAGAAAAATAGTGGGGAAAAATATAATTAAATTCACACACACACATACATACATATACAAATATATACATATATATATATACACATACATACATATATATATATATATGTATATATATGTGTATGTATATTCAGTAGACTGTATAAAAACATGGACGTAGTGTCCGTGACGTCACCTGTAGGTTTCTGAAGAGTGTTTTTGAAGCTCAAAGTAGGCGGAGCCGGCCATCGCCATCTTGGCAGCATGTCACCGCGCGTCACTCCCGGATAATCGAAATGGGCAAAGAGGCGGGAGCTGGTTGCTGAAACCATGCCCACTTAGCTCTACGGTGGTGACAGCTGCAGCAACCCATCTGTCACTCAAGTTGCCACGCCCTTAATTATGCAGAACTTTAAGGCTTAACATAATTTAAACGGATGAGTTATAAAAAAAATTCACCCCCCTCACGGTTGTCATGAAGGGCAAAATTAGCTATATAGACCAAAACCACTTTTTGTACCAGGCTGTAAACATATTTTTTTCTGCTGTAAAGTTGGACATTTTAACATGGGGAGTCTATGGGACTGACTCCCTTTTGGAGCCAGCCTCTAGCGGCCAGTCGATGAATTGCAGTTTTAGCCACTTCCGTGTTGGTTTCACGAGAGAGACTGGAAGGTTGGGGCTGTGCAATTAATCGAAATTCAATTTCAATTTCGATTTCGGCCTCCAACGATTATGAGAAATACAATAATCGAGATAAAATGATTATTGTGCCCCATTCGGCCCCCCTTTCCAGCAGTGCGCTTTCACTCCTCCATAAAAGGCCATTTTCACATGTAAATCAGTAAAATCATGTAACGTGACTTTTGCAAAATGGGATGTGCTTGAGTTATTAAAGCTGATTAGATTTAGTAATGTTTTTAAAAGCGCAAGCTGATTAGATTTAGTAATGTTTTTAAAAGCGCGAACGATAACTTGCGGTGTTCCTCAGGAAGAGACGGAACAGAACACGGACATGTAAAGTCATCTTTAAGCTGAACGTATGCACCTAAACGGTCAAATACACGCAAAAATGTGTCAAAATGCGGCGCTTAGTGGTTCACATAAACACCCATCGGTTATGTAATAAATGAATGTAAACAGATGAGAATGAAAATACGTGTGTAACAATAAATTGGATCCGTGCGGATCTTAAAGTGACAGCGGGTTATATTTCTGCTGCCGACTGTTTGCTTAAAGGGGTCATATGATGCGATTTCAAGTTTTCCTTTCTCTTTGGAGTGTTACAAGCTGTTTGTGCATAGATAAGATCCCTGAAGTTGCAAAGACTAAAGTCTCAAAACCAAAGAGATATTCTTTATAAAATTTAAGACTTGACCACACCCCCTTAAAACGGCTCATTGAAACACGCCCCCACATATCTACGTCACGGTGTGGGGAGATTTGCAAAACACCGCCCAAACGTACACGCAAAGAAAAAGGGCTTGATTTTTATTCTCGCTGTAGTATTGTTGCTGCTGCCGGCACCATGTTCTGGAGACGCTGTGTTTCATTGTGAAAGCGAAACTACTTTGTTTGGGCTTCCAAAAGAGGACACAACTAGAAATCAGTGGTTAAGTTGTATTTACAACACTGTTCCAGAACAGTTCAACCCAAATATTCGAGTGTGTGCATTGCATTTTACGGAGGACTATTTCCTGAACTTGGAAGAGTAGCCTACAATGCTAGCTGTGCTCAAAGAGTGGGGCAAATGGGGCAATTCCAACCAGAGCATGTGAGCGGAGTGGAGCGGTAGCGGAGCGGGGAGCGTAGCGGTCATATTTCCTTCAGAGCGGAGAGCGCCTTTGTATAGATTCTGCTCCGCTCGCTCAATGCGCTCAGCGCCGCTCGCTCAACTCAAAATGCCCTTTGGTAATTTGCTAGTTCGAGAATCTGTGGAATAGGCTAAGCAATAGTTTGTCAATAATATTTTTAAAATAAGATACATTCTAAAATCCTGTAAAGATTGACACACGTTTTAATAGGCCGCATTTCCCCGCAGTTTTGTTCTATTTTAATTTTAGAAAGTGTTTCTTTTATTAACGCCACTAAATAATTCTTTGTGCATTTCATCTTGTGTGTGGGCCTGATAAGCAAGGTGTATTTTGTGAAATTCTGCATTTCATCTTGTGTGCGTGTTTTGAATGTTCTGTTGTACAATAACTGAAGCTGTGTTTTCATGGAAATAAAGTAGGACTAATGAAAATCAAATATACTTTTTCAGTTATTGAATTTTTTAGGAAGGTTTGTCAAGTGGCTTCAAAAACAAGACACGTTTTAAAATTTATTTTAATTTAATACATTTAAATTAATAAAATTAATTTTAAAAAGTACAAGCTGAACGTCACCCTGAAACATAACCGTTACTTATCGGACTACTACTTTGAGACATTTATTCAATAATTTCATTATAAACGGGGAAAAAAACACAATTCGGCCTACCGGAGAAATTTTATGTCGGAGCGTAATCCGAGCGGGATTTGGTTTACCGGTGAGCGTGAGCAGAACATTAGCAGAGCGTTTGCTTTGGCCGTGAGTAACTGAGCGGAGTGCACGCCCCCAGAGCAGAATATTGAGCTGAGCGTCACGCCGCTCCGCTTCGCTCACATGCTCTGATTCCAACTTTGCAAGGACAGTCTGACGCTTCTGACTCACAGCCTGTAAGTATATTTTCATATTTAAAGAATTTGCCACTGATGATTCAAACGCGAGTTTTGAGCTGTGTAGAGTAGTGCTTGTTGTTTGTCGTTTCTCCGATCACAAATGCAGACATGGTAATGTTTACACGGCGCGATGCAACGTGACACGTAAAAAGACAGGATAAGTCATTATAATCAGTAATTTTGTCCCCACTGGATGCAACAAATGCCTCATTTGTAATGGGTTTTATTGTTTTTGTGTCATTGCGCCGGGACACGGCATCACAATACGGTGAGGGGCATAACATTTCCGTCTCACGCTTGAGGTATTCGGCCAATCACAATGCACTGGATAGCTGGCCAATCAGAGCACGCCTCGCTTCTCAGAACGATGAGCTTTGTAAAAATCGGCGCGTTTCAGAAAGGTGGGACATAGAGGAGCAGCAATAATGTACAGTATGTGGAAAATAATGTGTTTTTTGAACCTTAAACTGCATAAACACATTGCATTACACCAAATACACAAAATAATGTTCTTTTTAGCAACGTCATATGACCCCTTTAATACTAATCAAACAACATAAGACAGATAAAATCACTCCTCACTACTTTTCACAGTAGGTCTTTTGTAGCTTTAATAAGAAGCAAAGGAAGTTTAATTCTTACAGTGAAGACTATGCTGTTTTATTTTACATTTGATTATTCAATTTCTATAGTAGGCTGTTAACTGAATACTTTAGAATTGCATTTAAAAAAAAATTGGTTATATGGCCCACTAATAATCGTGTTAAATAATCGTGATTATGATTTTTGTCATAATCGAACAGCCCTAATATATATATATATATATATATATATATATATATATATATATATATATATATATATATGAAGAGTTCATTTGCTAAAACCGAACCCTAAAGAAAATAAGTGGAGTGAACTGAAGAGAAGAAGCACCAACATAGAGCTGTGAATCTGAAGGATCTGGAGAGATTCTGCGTGAAGGAATGGTCTCTGATCTCTTGTCAGGTGTTCTCCAAACTCTTCAGGCATTACAGGAGAAAAAACTGTTATCTTAGGAAAAGGACGTTGCAATAATTGGGTGCCAATAATTGTGGCCAACATGAACTAGAGCAGGGGTTTTCAATCTTTTAGGTGCCGCGGTCCCCCAAATATGATCATCATTGTGCGAGGGACCCCCATCTTTGTAAATGTAAAATACATTTATATAGTTTCTTGTATAAATACCCAATTTACACTGCGAAAAATTCATATTATAAGCAAGTCAAAAACATTAATTGAAAAATAATTAGTTTCTATTAAATTACATTTTTTTTCTAAAAGTATTATTTAAAATGTATTTAAAGAACTGTATTTATTTATGTATCTTTGTAATCTAGATTTTAGAATTTATTTTAATATATTTTGTATTTATTTCTTTGTTTTCATTTTTACTCATTGATTTTAATACATTTATGGATAATTTATTTTTTAATTCTTATTCAATCATATTTTTGTGGTAATTCTTTTATAATTATTATAATTATATATAATATAATAATATATGAAAATTTATAATAATAATAATAAAATTTTTACATTTATTTATTTATTTATTATTATTATTTTTTTTTACATTTATGATTTTTCTCCAAACATTTTCAAGGACCCCTTAGCACTTCCTTGGGGCCCCCTGGGGCTCCCCGGACCCCAGTTTGAAAACCCCTGAACAAGAGAAAGCATTTATTTCACAGTGAGATTTTCCCCTGACTTTCAGTTGTTTTACTTAATTGATAGGATAGAATTTTGTGAATTTTTTTTTAATGAAAGATCAAAAGGAAAAATTATGCAGATTTATTTTCACAGCTGCCTTTGCTCATATATATATATATATATATACATACTACCGTTCAAAAGTTTTAGATCAGTAAGACTTGTAATGTTTTTTAAAGAAGTCTCTTATCCTCATCAAGGCTGCATTTATTTGATCAAAAATACAGGAAAAAACAGTAATCTTGCAAAATGTTATTTATATATATATATATATATATATATATATAAAATAATGGTTTCTATTTTAATATACTTTAAAGTATAATTTATTTCTGTGATGCAAAGCTGAATTTCCATCAGCCATTACTCCAGTCTAAAGTGTCGCATGATCTTTCAGAAATCATTCTAATATGTTGATTTATTATCAGTGCTGGAAACTGTTTGTCACAGGACATGGTTGTAGAAATAGGCAAATGACGCCGTCGTAAACGAAAGAAGTCTTTAATAAACATCAACACATGTATTCCATTGAAATAACATTAATCCAGGACAAAGAAGAGAAAGAAACTGAAGGCTTATAAAGACAGGGAAACCAAAGGAGCAAACGAGAAGATTAATTAACACAGGTGAACAGACTGAGTGATAATTAACTAAATGAGAACAGGAAATACCAAATAAGGCCAGACAGGAACTAAACAGGAACCAACACGTAACACTGTTGTTCTGCTTAATATATTTTTGGAACCTGTAATACTTTTTTTCAGGATTCTTTGATGAATAAAATGTTAAAAAGAAGAGCATTTATTTATAATAGAAATCTTTTCTAACAATATACACTATCGTTCAAATGTTTGGGGTCAGTAAATTTTTATTCTTTCTTTTTTTTTTTTTTTTGAAAGAAATTAAACCTTTTATTCAGCAAGGATGTGTTAAATTGATGAGAAGTGATAGCAAAGATTTATATTGTTAGAAAAGATTTATATTTTGAATAAATGCTGTTCTTTTTAACTTTTTATTCATCAAAGAATCCTGAAAAAAGTATCACAGTTTCCAAAAAAATATTTGGCGGCACAACTGTTGCCAACATTAATTATTCTAATAATAAATCACCATATTAGAATGATTTCTGAAGGATCATGTGACACTTTAGACTGGAGTAATGGCTGATGGAAATCACAGAAATAAATTATACAGAAATAAATTATAGCTTTCCATCATAGAAATAAATTATACTTTAAAGTATATTAAAATAGAAACCATTATTTTCTATTGTAATAACATTTTGCAAGATTACTGTTTTTTTTTTTCTGTATTTTTGATCAAATAAATGCAGACTTGATGAGCATAAGAGACTTGAAAAAACATTACAGGTCTTACTGATCTAAAACTTTTGAACGGTAGTGTGTTTGTGTGTGTGTGTGTGTGTGTATATGTATATATATATATATATATATATATATATATATATATATATAATATACGTGCATCTCAAAAAATGATATCGTGAAATAGTTCCTTTTTTTGTTTATAACTTAAAAAAGTTAAGCTTTCATATATTCTAGATTCATTACATGTAAAGTAAAACATTTCAAAAGTTTTTTTTTGTTTGTTTTTTTTTTTATAATTTTGATGATTAAAGCTTAAAGCTCATGAAAGTAAAAAATCCAGTATCTCAAAATATTAGAATATTTCATAAGACCAATCAAAAAAAGGATTTGCAAAACAGAAAAATTCAAGTTCTTTAAAGTATGTTCATTTATGCGCACTCAATACTTGGTCTGGGCTCCTTTAGCACAAAAATTCCAGCATCAGTGAGGTGTGGCATGGAAGCGATCAGCTTGTGGCACTGCTGAGGCACTATTGAGCCTTCATCTCGTCTGTATTGTTGGATCAACTGTTTCTCATCTTCCTCCTGAAAATATTCCATAGATTCCATATGGGGTTCAGGTCAGGCATGTTGGCTGGTCAGTCAAGCACAGTAATATCGTGGTCAGCAAACCACTTGGAAGTGGTTTTGGCAATGTGGGAAGGTGCTAAAGTCCTGCTGGAAAAGGAAATCAGCATCTCCATAAAGCTTGTCAGCAGATGGAAGCATAAAGTGCTCCAAAATCTCCTGGTAGACAGCTGTATTGACTTTGGAATTGATAAAACACAATGGACCAACACCAGCAGACGTCACGGCACCCCAAATCATCACCGACTTCGGAAACTTCATACTGGACTTCAAGCAGCTTGGATTCTGTGCCTCTCCAGTCTTCCTCCAGACTCCAGACCTTGATTTCCAAATGAAATGCAAAATTTACTTTTATCAGAAAAGAGGACTTTGGACCACTGAAGCAACAGTCCAGTTCTTTTTCTCCTTAGCCCAGGTAAGATGCTTCTGACATTGTTTCTGTTTCAGAAATGGCTTGATAGCCCTTTTCCTGAAAACGTCTGAGCGTGGTGACTCTTGATGCACTGACTCCAGCTTCAGTCCACTCCTTGTGAAGCTCTCCCAAGTGTTTGAATCAGCTTTTCTTGACAGTATTCTCAAGCTTGCAGTCATCCCTGTTGCTTGCGCACCTTTTCCTACCCAATTTCTTCCTTCGTCAACTTTGCATTTAATATGCTTTGATACAGCACTCTGTGAACAGCCACCCCTTTCAGTAATGACCTTCTGTGACTTACCCTCTTTGTGGAGGGTGTCAGTGATTGTCTTCTGAACCATTGCCAAGTCAGCAGTCTTCTCCATTATTCTGGTTTCAAAGAACAAGAGATACCTGGAATTTATATTGTAGGGATGGTCATTTAATGAAACTCAAATATAAATATTCTAATATTTTGAGATAATGGATTTTTGACTTTCATGAGCTGTAAGCTCAAATCATCAAAATTAAAACAAAAAAACTTTTGAAATGTTTTACTTTACATGTAATGAATCTAGAATATATGAAAGTTTCACTTTTTGAAATAAGCTACAAAAAAAAAAATAACTTTTTGCACAATATTCAACATTTTTGAGATGCACCTGTGTGTCTGTGTGTGTATTTATATATATATATATATATATATATATATATATTAGGGGTGTCCCCGACTAAGGATTTTCATAGTTGAATCGGAATTTTTGAATCTTGCCGATAGTTGACTGATAGTCGAATCATATGTTTGGGGGCGGGGCAAAATACATTACCAAGAGTCAAGTCAGACATTGGACAGTTATAATTAGGCCTACTGACATTAACACACAGGGAAATTGTGTAACGGATGCCTCGCAGGTACAATCGGGGTAAATAATGTTTTATGTTTTGATTAAAAGATAGTTAACACTAAACGTCAACGAAACCCTAAGAATTCACAACATATTTTTTTTTTACAATAGCGCTCTCATTATAACGTTTTGAATATGACAGTAGTTATTAATGTTCTGCATTTCTGTTTTGGGCTGCACGCGAAGATGACCAGTCGAGTGAAGCATTTGATAGCAGGTTTTTAATCAATGGGATTTAACTCGTCATTAATCTCATATAGAATACGTTTCGTTATTTATACAACATAACGTTAATATTACGAATTATAGGCTATCAGCACAAAACGCCCCAAATGCAGAAGTGAATGCGTCTGCGCGACTCTGAATGAACTCCTTTTGTGGACACGTTCTTCACGCAACAAAACATGGCAGAAACACGGCAACTAAACTCTAAAACTTCACAGCGTTTTATTATAATAGTGCTCTCATTATAATGTTATGTATATGACAGTCCCAGTCATAGTTATTAATATTCTGCACTGTTGTTTGTCCTTCTTGCTCTGCACACTGAAGAGATAATCACCGTAGTACTACAATGAAGCGCTTACTGCAGATCAACCAAATGCATCTTATACTAGATGAATAATATATACACAATATGTATAAACCGGCTGAAATGTTTTGAAATCACTTGTACCCTACCTGATCGAAAAAATCCAGTCTCTCATTCTGCCTGTTGCAATTTGTCTTGCTAAAGATTTAAATCTGCTAAAATGCTCCTCTGTTCGTCACGGATTATAGAAAGTGAAACTTAAATCTATAGGGGTGGTTGGATTTATTCAAGCACGTTAAAATATTTATTTAAAGCTTCTTTCTTTTCAGATTCTTATTTACAGCATTATCTTAATATGCTGTATATTAACTTATTGGGAGAAAACTGGTAGTTCTATGTGAAATCAGACATTTGAGCACCCCCATATTGCCAAAATGGCATGATCATAACACACCGCGAATATTCGACTGTGAGATTGGGAGTCGAATCAGGCTCCTCCTATCGAAGCATCGAATCGTCGACTATTCGGGGTCACCCCTGTCAAAGTTAACGCATTAATAACGCGTTAACACAAATTCATTTTAACGGCACTAATTTTATTAACGCGCGATTAACGCAGCGCGTATTTTCTGTTTGACTCGTGGCCTAACCCGTAGTTGGAGAAATGGAGATGCACAGTGTTGCCAACTTAGCGACATTGCAGACCCCTTTAGCGACTTTTTTTCTCTTCAAAAAAGCGCCCAAACCTTATTTAGTTTCTGAGAATCGCCGGTACTTGCTTTCCCAGCACGCGCGTACACACTCTCTCTCTCTCTCTCTCTCTCTCTCTCTCTCTCTCTCTCTCTCTCTGCGTCTGCTCAGTTTCTGTTCAGCGAGCGGCGGAGAGGAGCAGCGCTTTCACTTAAACACAGATATTATGTTGCTTCTCTAATTTTACATGCAAGTATAGCCGAAATCACAGCACAGCTATTTTCTTTATCTTTTGTGTATTTGATTTCATCAGACGACGGCTCGATTATCAGGATTTTTGTGCAGATTAACGTCTTGGAAGGGAGAGCTGGTTATGTAGTCTTAATGGGTCACGTTTCAATCACTATTTCATATTCATTCTGTTGTCTGACAACAGAAACAGTAAAATATATGAAAACAGTTTTATTGAGAATTTAGTTGCATCAAAATACAGTATGTGGGCACAGAGAAGGAAGCAAATGTAATAATAAATAATAAATGTACGTTTTGCATGTTCAGAAGAAGAGCTGCTCTGTAGTGCAAAAATGTAAACAGGTTTGTGTAAGTAAATTGCTCAGTGCAAAGAAAGAGAAGTAATGGGAACCTGGTATTTCTTTTTTCATGTGTCTAATAGACATGAACAAGTTCTTTGAAAAACATCGATGACCTTTGAAACATGTCTAGTCTTCATTCTCTATGTTGACTATGGTTTCAATAATAATAAACATACATTTGCATAAAGCATCCATATTTGTCCATGCCCATGTCGATTAAAGTATTAAAAACTTGAAAAGTATTAATTTAAGGTACATTTAGAACAAATAAAAATGTGTGATTAAGTTGTGATTAATCGCAAGTTAACTCATGACAATCATGCGATTAATCGCGATTAAATATTTTAATCGATTGACAGCCCTAATATATATATATATATATATATATGTATATGTATACAGTCAGGTCCATAAATATTGGGACATCGACACAATTCTAACATTTTTGGCTCTATACACCACCACAATGGATTTCAAATGAAACGAACAAGATGTGCTTTAACTGCAGACTGTCAGCTTTAATTTGAGGGTATTTACATCCAAATCAGGTGAACGGTGTAGGAATTACAACAGTTTGCATATGTGGCTCCCACTTGTTAAGGGACCAAAAGTAATGGGACAGAATAATAATCATAAATCAAACTTTCACTTTTTAATACTTGGTTGCAAATCCTTTGCAGTCAATTACAGCCTGAAGTCTGGAACGCATAGACATCATCAGACGCTGGGTTTCATCCCTGGTGATGCTCTCCCAGGCCTCTACTGCAACCGTCTTCAGTTCCTGCTTTTTCTTGGGGCATTTTCCCTTCAGTTTTGTCTTCAGCAAGTGAAATGCATGCTCAATCGGATTCAGGTCAGGTGATTGACTTGGCCATTGCATAACAGTCCACTTCTTTCCCTTCAAAAACTCCTTGGTTGCTTTTGCAGTATGCTTTGGGTCATTGTCCATCTGCACTGTGAAGTGCCGTCCAATGAGTTCTGAAGCATTTGGCTGAATATGAGCAGATAATATTGCCCGAAACACTTCAGAATTCATCCTGCTGCTTTTGTCAGCAGTCACATCATCAATAAATACAAGAGAACCAGTTCCACTGGCAGCCATACATGCCCACGCCATGACACTACCACCACCATGCTTCACTGATGAGGTGGTATGCTTAGGATCATGAGCAGTTCCTTTCCTTCTCCATACTCTTCTCTTCCCATCACTCTGGTACAAGTTGATCTTGGTCTCATCTGTCCATAGGATGTTGTTCCAGAACTGTGAAGTCGTTTGGCAAACTCTAAATCTGGCCTTCCTGTTTTTGAGGCTCACCAATGGTTTACATCTTGTGGTGAACCCTCTGTATTCACTCTGGTGAAGTCTTCTCTTGATTGTTGACTTTGACACACATACACCTGCCTCCTGGAGAGTGTTCTTGATCTGGTCAGCTGTTGTGAAGGGTGTTTTCTTCACCAGGGAAAGAATTCTTCGGTCATCCACCACAGTTGTTTTCCGTGGTCTTCTGGGTCTTTTGGTGTTGCTGAGCTCACCGGTGCGTTCCTTCTTTTTAAGAATGTTCCAAACAGTTGTTTTGGCCACGCCTAATGTTTTTGCTATCTCTCTGATGGGTTTGTTTTGTTTTTTCAGCCTAATGATGGCTTGCTTCACTGATAGTGACAGCTCTTTGGATCTCATCTTGACAGTTGACAGCAACAGATTCCAAATGCAAATAGCACACTTGAAATGAACTCTGGACCTTTTATCTGCTCATTGTAATTAGGATAATGAGGGAATAACACACACCTGGCCATGGAACAGCTGAGAAGCCAATTGTCCCATTACATTTGGTCCCTTAACAAGTGGGAGCCACATATGCAAACTGTTGTAATTCCTACACCGTTCACCTGATTTGGGTGTAAATACCCTCAAATTAAAGCTGACAGTTTGCAGTTAAAGCACATCTTGTTCGTTTCATTTGAAATCCATTGTGGTGGTGTATAGAGCCAAAAATGTTAGAATTGTGTCGATATCCCAATATTTATGGACCTGACTGTATGTGTATATATATATATATATATATATATATATATATATATATATATATATATATATATATATATATATATATATATATATATATATATATATGTATGTGTGTATATGTGTGTATATGTGTATATGTGTGTGTTTCAATTTTAATTATTTTTAATTACAATATTACAATAAAATAACTAGGTTAATATTATATAAAAAAAACTCAGTCTGTTGTATTAATAATTATATGTTAAAATAGAAACAGAAATACACATTTTACTAGTAATATTGTACACAATTTTCTAATATTTTTCACCATATAAATGGTCTTCATGTATGAAAATGTATATAGCAGCTGACATTATTTTAACAAGGGGGATCATAATATTCTGGGGTCCATGCCAGCATCAAATAATTTGGCTTTAGACAACATAAGCGATGGAAGCATTACTGTTTTTTACACATTTCTACATATGCTGTATTTTAAACTTGCCCATTTACTAATTCACTTACTTTTTTTTGGACGTAAGTGTTGAATGTTTATTTTCAGAAAATGTCATATGAGCCACGTCAAGGAGACAGACAGTTTTATCAAATCACTTGTGACGCAAACACTGACTCCCATCCAACGCTCAGTCAACATACAGCCAACCACAGCCAAAAGACACAGTTGCACGAAAGCATAACACAACATGCCTGGAGGTCACCAGGCTTTTCAAGGCTATCTGTTTTCACATACTTGTCAATGATCAAACCATTTTCCCTTTGCAGCTATTCACACAACAGTCTAATTTTAGCCCTGTAGATTATCCATGCTTCGGGACCTCAGTGTAATGTTTCTGAATCTTCTCCACAACAAAGGCCACCCCCCGTTACACCTGACTGCTGCCATGAATTAGTAAACATGCTATTTGTTCCTTCTGCTTCCTGTGATCTGGAGGGCTAAGCTAACCGTTAGGCTAACTCGTCTTAAGAACGGACGCTTAGGCAGGTGTGAGTACCTGGAGATCTCAAATGCCTCATATGTAGGTACTGTATTCTGCTTGCTGGGTCATTACATGGTTGTTTTTGGTCCTTTTTATACCACATGAGTTTATTTCATGAAGTATTTTGCACTGTTTTCAAATGGCATCATAGATATATTCAATCCAGTATTAGTCCTGCATAGTCAGAGATATTTTCTCTGTTGTATTTCAATATGAATGACATACAGTGGGGTCCAAAAGTCCGAGACTTCTAGTGAAAATGCTTTTATTTTGCTAGTATATTTATTTATTTAAATTTTTGTTATATAGGTAAATGACATGCAAGTGTTCAAGATAAAGAAAAGGAAAAATATTTTAAAAATCTAATTTAAACATGCCAAGTTCTTATAAATTTACATTTTGTATTTATATTGTTAAAAAAATTTAGTGTCTCTAAAAATGTCATGTGGTATAACCAACAAAGTAAAAGTTATATTTTCTTATTAAAATATTAGAAAAAAATAGATTAAAATAATATTTTCTTTAAAACTTGAATAAATGTGAATGTATACATCTTAATATTTTTATTTTTTTATTCTATTTTTTAATGTTAAAAGTATATTACACTATGGTACACAGTACAGTATTATGAATTACAAATTTATTGATATTATGTTTTGGGAAACAGCACCATATTTCACAACCTGAACTAACCTCAGATTATCTGACATCATAATTTTTGCATATTGACTGACTTTAATAGTCACACTACTTGACACTGATTTGGAGGGCAAACGTTTTAAAATGTTAATATTTTATTTATAACATTTTGCACTTTTCATCAACTTTTATTTGCATTCATACATTTTTTTAAAAATCCTGTTAAAGTATTAAATGGCAAGTAATTCGAAAATGGCAACAACAACAAGATTTTCAATGTAATATCACATTTTTTGGAAATTTGAGTGTGACTTAGCATGTCACGTCGATTATGTTCTATTCATACTGAGTGAAGTGGCTGTTTCTTGAATGTTCAGTTTGTTCACTCAGTATGTCAATCAGATCATAGGAGGCTGACAGCCACTTGAATTTGTAAGCTTTTCGGGCACTGAGAACTTTTGCTGAAGCCAAACATCTGGTTCAGCCTCCTGCTAGTGGGGCTAACAGCAGCGAGCAAAATCATTGTGTGTGTGTTTGTGTGTTGTCCATTTACAGCAGTTTAATATACCCATACTCTGTTTTCATGCTGGTTTGTTCTCTACAGTCAAATGGAGCAGGTGTTAATGTTTTGTATGTAACCCAAACCAGTTTACGGATACACATACACGTACAAACAGACACGCTGATAAGCTCCTGTTTGCTTGCCAGAGTAGTAATAGCCCCTGGTAATGTATAAAGAACATGATGATGGTGTAATGTTGCTTTGTACTCATTGGCCACCTGCTAAAGTCAGGCCTTACAGGAAACCACCACTGTTGACAAGAACCACAAAAGAGTCACTCTGCTAACAAAGAAGACACAGTGTAAACACAGACACGCTAGCTAGCTAGATTGTTTAATGGTAGATGATATGCTTGTTTAGCTGTAAGATTCATATTTTATTCCTGTAGAAGGGGAAAAAATACATATTAAAGTTTATATTTTCCTCTTTGACCTAGCAGAAATGGCATATAAAAGAGAAGTTGGTTTTGTGAAAAGCTTTAACATTATTTGCAGATGCCACTTGTGTGATTTTGAGGATCTAATGTAGAGATGAGTGTCCAAATTCTTTTGGAGCCACAGTGGATATATACATTTTTATATTTTCTGTTATGACATCACTGAAGATCAGCAGATACAATGTGCACACAGCATGTTATTTATTTATGAATTATTGCTATAATAATTTTACTTCTCCAGTATATAACTGTTAAATTGCTTAAAAGGTTAGGGTCCGTAAAAATAGACATTTTTTTTTTTTTAAAAATCCCATACTTGTGGGCTGTTTTATTTTATTTTATTTTATTTTATTTTATTTTATTTTATTTTATTTTATTTTAAATGTGTCCTTCCTGAATAAAAGTATGTATTAATTAATTAAAAATACAATATTTTACTTTTTTCTATATATCTATTTAACCTATATTTCTATGTTTTGTTTCTGTGTTTTCCAGAAACTGAGGAATGAGGTGTTTCCATTGCATTTATCTGAGTTATCGCCTCAGCATGTGGAAACGTACCATCTGCTAGAGGACAGGAAACACAAACTCTCACCTGAGACCGCCGCTCTCTACCTGCTTCGACAACAGCACAAACTATTGGTCAGTCTGTGTGCATATGTCCTCCTAACCGTATGTTTAAGGTTTTTGTTTTAGGAAAGAAAAGATGGAAGAAGTGTTCTAATCTGCCTATATATTTGCTTAATATTTGCTTATACATACACATATCCCACCAGAGATAGTTTGGATGTGCTGGGCCCAGTGTAAATGAATTGCATTGATTATATGCACACACAGCTTATATTCTTGTCACATCACGTTACCCAGTAGAAGTTGTTCATGAGTCATTAGGCTTCCCCTTTCAGTAGCTTCCAATACTGTTAAAGGTGTGTTGTTCACAGAATACTGGATTACATGTACTGAATTTTAACTCAAATGTATTGAGTTGAGTTTTATTGCAATATGTAGTGCACAGCTTTTATTACCATTGGCTTATGCTGTATCAGAAATACAGTGTCAGCTTAATTATGCCGTTCACTTGTATCATATCTGTTCTCATGATTACACATCATCATCAACATCTTGTGATCATGTGGTATGTTTGGTTCTCTTTCTCAGTCTCACTTTTTGTTTCTCTCATGTTTTCAGTATTGTGCACACACAGAGCTGCAGCTCCTCTTACCTGTTAGTTGCTTGGAAACAGCATTTTTATAAAAGCAGTCCATTAGCATGTCATTTATCCTGTTTTGGTGTCACATTTTTGCATTGTTCAGGAACTGAAAATAAGCATGTAGGGGTGGTGCATATGTTTGTGTGTATGTGGCAGCCAGTCATCAGCTTTTTTCATGCCTGTTTGGCAACACGGTTTTGAGGGAACACTCAAGTGTGATAAAAGAATTAAGAGTTAATGGAAAGCCAACCGTGCAGAATGACATCTTGAAAATATGTGCGTATGGAGTGGTGTTAGCAAAATGAGCTGTAAGGTGTGTCGGGCTTCTAGATATGGAAAAGAGTTTGTTTCCTTTGACGAGATGATGTTTTTGGCTCATTAATGAGGTCTGTCACATTATTCATGATTCATATTCTTTCAAGCAGGTGCATACACTTTCAGAATAAAAGGTCAAAAACTTTCACTTTGGTAGTAGTACCTTTTCAAAATGTGCACTTTTGTACCTTTTAGATACTAATTTGTGCAATTTAGGTATTAATATGTACCTTTAAGGTACCAATATGGACCTTTTTTTTCTGAGAGTGTAGGAACAATCTGAAAACTGAGGGGATACATTCATTGTAAAATTTTCTTAATCATGAATAATAATTATGAGAAGTTCACCCAGTTCGCTAATCCAGAAGTTTTCAAACCAGGGTCCAGGGTCTAGTGGGGCACAAAGAGTGTTATGGGGAAAAAAATAGTTTTTGAAAAAGTATTTTTAGGACTGTAAATGTTAACAAATTTAAGATCATTATTAAATGTTAAATGCAAAATTTAACACAAAACATCCTGATTTGAATAAAAGCACTTTTGCAGTGACCAATGACTTTACCAATCAACGATTGGTTCTTTCATTTAGAAGGCGGGACTATCCCGCCATATTGCGCGTTGCGCTTTCTCCTGTTCATAAGTATAGGAGTGAACTGTCTTTTGTATTTCTATAGTCTTTGCGTTCATGTTTATGTAGATGCTGAAAACACCATTAGCGTCATGTTTGCACTTCAGTATAAAATGGCGCCACTCAGAGACATGCAGAAACAAGCAGATTATTTATCTAGCAGTCTCTTTGCGCTTCAGAGACACATATCATATCTACTTTTGATTTATCCATCCTTCATATTGCGCATTTTACGTAATGTCCTCATTATATAATAAATTTCACGTTCACGACAGCACCGGGATTCCCTGCATCACGGAAATCATACTGCCTAAACTTATAACTTGTTATTAATGGGACTTCATCTGCACGGAGATTTGGTGTCTGTGAATATGAGAATATGAGCGAACATTTTGTATTTATTGCCTGCTTTTGCAGCTAATTTTAATATTAGAAACAGTAGTAATATTACCTATAAAATAATAAATATATTATTATAAATAAAATTATAATATAAATAATAATATATTATACTACTAATGGTATTAGTTAGATGCCACATATATTAGCCTATGTATTTTTAAGCTATGATTCTCCCACGATTCTGAAAACAAAACAGGCAACCTAACAAAATGTCATTTACTTGAGTTTCTGACAAAATGTTTTATTAATGTTATAGTAAATGAGTCGATTTAAAAATATTTATTAATTTAAATGAATTAGCCTAATTATGTAAAAAAAAAAAAAAAAAAAAAATTAAATAATAATTTTAACCCTCTGATGCATCGTGGTCACTACAGTGGACAGCTATTTGGAAGCCATTTTGAACCATTTAGGATGTAGCATCATGTCCCAACCACCAACTGGCGAACCCCCCAAAGTGTTGTCTACAATTCCATTTAATTGTTGTATTTCTATCTATTGTTTTGAGATATTGCATAATATATTCAAGATGGTGGTAGGGCTGGACCAGAATATTCGGTTATTCGAATATTCGTTCAGTGGGTTGGCATTCGTTTTTCAATTTTGAGATTCGAAATCCCCTTTTCTCTCTCTCTCTCTCTCTCGAACACCTGGCATCCCCCGCGAAACGGTTCTCAATTTGTCCGCCTGGCTGAACATCTGCACCAGCAACAGACCGTTCGCCAATGAAAGACGTTCGTGCTGACCTATAACATGCATATATTTCATGAAAAATCTTCTATTATGAGCGCGCTTGCCGCACATTTACATTTGAAATAACGAACTTAAGCGTGCAAAAGACGCAACATGTGAACGGACTCTCTGCTATCACAAGACCGAATGAGATGCATACGTTTTCTTTCTGTCAACTGTCCCGAGATGCGAGCGAAAGTCTTGGATCAGCGTGCAGTAGCTCTTGTAGTGCAGACGAGATGCGCCGATGTGAAGCCGCTTTGAGAGAGTGAAAGAGAGAAGACGCGGTCCAGCTGAATCACTCCCGCTGTTTTCAAATGACTGATTTAATCTGATATTTTGTGTGGATTTATTTACTCATCTAACCTACATGCTATATTCAATAAATGTTTGCAGGAATTTCCCTCATTATAAACTTGAAAGCTGTGGGAATGAGTAACTATGCAATATACACACAAATTCAGGACCTGATTAAATATAACTTTATTATACAGAGATTTGTGAAGTAAAATTCCATGACTTTTACAAAACTTTTCCAGGCCTGGAAATTGCTGTTTTAAAATTTCATAGCTTTTCCAGGTTTTTCATGACCGTACGAACCCTGTAAAAGCAACTGATGCACGCTTTCAATCACTAAAGGTTGGTCCTCTCCCTCTTCTAATCACATGCTGGATCCGTTACCCCGCTTTATTCTGGGACCTCGCAATTCACAAATTAAGCTCTGGGCTACCTTATTAAAAGTATTGCTCTTAACAGACCTGTGTGTTTTGTATCACTAGTGCAGTGTCCGTTCTCGGAGCATATAAGCCCTGCCCGCGTGAGGCACGCCGTTTCCGGCTCGCGCTGTTCAGTTTATTAAAAGTTTATTAATTCTGAACGTGTCGCATGTCCATATTGCACCAAAATGCGACACTGCACTCCCTTGGGTCCGCAGCAACACACCTGCCACGCGTCGATTGTATGAACGGTTCTCGACATAAAAAAAATGCAAACAGACAGACAGAGATTCCTGCCTTTTATTAGAGAGAAGAATATGTTCAGCCCCCTCCCTCCGAAGCTTCGAATATTCGGTGTTGATTACTACCGAAGCTTCGAAGCTCAAAAAATGGTATTCGGACCAGCCCCAGATGGTGGCAGGAAAAGGGGATGCACCATGTACCTTGGGAATAAGTGGTAAATACTTTTATTCTCAGAAAACCAGACAGGTACAAAAAATATTTTTCAGTTAAATAGGATGTCAGAAATGATTCATCCAGATTTTAACAATATTTTTCTTGTATATTTTTTTTTGACAGAAAAATATATCGGTCCACTACAGTGGACGTCATGCACCAAAGAGTATAATTCTGCCTATGGGCCTATATATAGGTCCTGCCTTATTTGTATGTTTTAATAAAATTATGATATAATTTACACTTGAATGGTTTTATTGAACAGAAATATTAAATAGTCTTCAGATTTTATCATTTATTTCAATGCATACAGTCTATATTTATATATTAGGTCATATAAAACTATAGGCATGTATACATATATACTGTATGAGTGCAGTTATACAGGTGCATCTCAATAAATTAGAATGTCGTGGAAAAGTTCATTTATTTCAATAATTCAACTCAAATTGTGAAACTAGTGTATTAAATAAATTCAATGCACACAGACTGAAGTAGTTTAAGTCTTTGGTTCTTTTAATTGTGATGATTTTGGTTCACATTTAACAAAAACCCACCAATTCACTATCTCAACAAATTAGAATACTTCATAAGACCAATAAAAAAAAAAAAATTAAAAAAAATTTAGTGAATTGTTGGCCTTCTGGAAAGTATGTTCATTTACTGTATATGTACTCAATACTTGGTAGGGGCTCCTTTTGCTTTAATTACTGCCTCAATTTGGCGTGGCATGGAGGTGATCAGTTTGTGGCACTGCTGAGGTGGTATGGAAGCCCAGGTTTCTTTGACAGTGGCCTTCAGCTCATCTGCGTTTTTTGGTCTCTTGTTTCTCATTTTCCTCTTGACAATACCCCATAGATTCTCTATGGGGTTCAGGTCTGGTGAGTTTGCTGGCCAGTCAATCACACCAACACCATGGTCATTTAACCAACTTTTGGTGCTTTTGACAGTGTGGGCAGGTGCCAAATCCTGCTGGAAAATGAAATCAGCATCTTTAAAAAGCTGGTCAGCAGAAGGAAGCATGAAGTGCTCCAAAATTTCTTGGTAAACGGGTGCAGTGACTTTGGTTTTCAAAAAACACAATGGACCAACACCAGCAGATGACATTGCACCCCAAATCATCACAGACTGTGGAAACTTAACACTGGACTTCAAGCAACTTGGGCTATGAGCTTCTCCACCCTTCTTCCAGACTCTAGGACCTTGGTTTCCAAATGAAATACAAAACTTGCTCTCATCTGAAAAGAGGACTTTGGACCACTGGGCAGCAGTCCAGTTCTTCTCTTTAGCCCAGGTAAGACGCCTCTGACGTTGTCTGTGGTTCAGGAGTGGCTTAACAAGAGGAATACGACAACTGTAGCCAAATTCCTTGACACTTCTGTGTGTGGTGGCTCTTGATGCCTTGACCCCAGCCTCAGTCCATTCCTTGTGAAGTTCATCCAAATTCTTGAATCGATTTTGCTTGACAATCCTCATAAGGCTGCGGTTCTCTCGGTTGGTTGTGCATCTTTTTCTTCCACACTTTTTCCTTCCACTCAACTTTCTGTTAACATGCTTGGATACAGCACTCTGTGAACAGCCAGCTTCTTTGGCAATGAATGTTTGTGGCTTACCCTCCTTGTGAAGGGTGTCAATGATTGTCTTCTGGACAACTGTCAGATCAGCAGTCTTCCCCATGATTGTGTAGCCTAGTGAACCAAACTGAGAGACCATTTTGAAGGCTCAGGAAACCTTTGCAGGTGTTTTGAGTTGATTAGGTATATGGTGACATGATAGGCATGTCACCATATTCTAATTTGTTGAGATAGTGAATTGGTGGGTTTTTGTTAAATGTGAGCCAAAATCATCACAATTAAAAGACTTAAACTACTTCAGTCTGTGTGCATTGAATTTATTTACTGCACGAGTTTCACAATTTGAGTTGAATTACTGAAATAAATGAACTTTTCCACGACATTCTAATTTATTGAGATGCACCTGTATGTGTGCATGATTGTGTGTGAGTTTGTGATGGGAGGGTGTGTGTGCTTGTGTGTGTTAGTATTTGTGCTCACATGTGTATGAATAGCCCACCACCCCTACCCTCCCCCCACACTGCCCCACACACCCCTGTCCCATAGACACACACGCTTACGTTTTGTTTGTTACACTTCACATTTCTGTGCCGTCATGACATAGCTTGTTCTTACTGAATGTTCTTATGTGTATTCAAACCATTTTCATATAGTAAATATTTTAAAAACATGTTTTTTAAGACCACACATTTAGTTCTATTGATTTACTTTTTATACCTTTGATGCATGGTGTCCACTACAGTCGACACATATGTAACTCCCTCAAAATATAATATATTGACAAAAAAAAAAAAAAAATTTGGAATGATTTTTCACTTGCTTAAAAGTAAAAACAAAACATGTAAAAAATTATTTCTTTGTGATTTAATAATTCATGCGTCAGGGTTAAATGAAGATAAATGGAGACTTGTTTCGTTTTGAATCTCTTGAATGAGTGATTCAGACATTAAATACATTTAACAGTCACTGTTTGCCACCTACTGGCATAATGTAACATATACAATCATTATTTGCAGAGTATCATTACTTTCAAAGACCCATTTTGATCGCAACTCCCGCAACATCAGAGTCTATATCAGGACTATAAATTTTTATCCCAATACTTTCATTATTATTTAATGTTTGCAACACAGAAATGTAGCCTGCTGTGTAGACTGTTTGTGAAGATGTTTCAAACAAAAAGCTTTACATGATGAGTGCTGCTCTCTCTGGATCAGCGGCTGCGCAAAAGCAGGTTTAAATATTCCGATGTGATTTGTGATTTCAAAGCTTTAAATTTAATAGACATAGCAGAATCACGTCATTTAGGAATAAGACTGCGTGTGTTTGAATCGAGATCGCAATCTTTTAATGATTAAACGTGCATACATATGAGCCTTATAGCCTATGTATTTTTGTATTCTAGCCCATGTAGCCTATGTATTCTAGCCTATGTCATATTTGTACCAGACCTTAAAAGTAACCCAGGTCCAGACGGCCCCCCGCTTCCGCGACCCATGGGCACACGCATGAAAAACTTTGCTTGGCCATGTTTACATAATTGCTAATGAAGTTAGAACAGCGTGGTGACCACACTACAAGCCTTCCATAGACCTCTAATTTCATTATCCTTCTTATTAACGCTCAGAAGGAGCCAGTCTGGCCAGACTACTTCCTCCTCCTGTCTCTGTCTTCCTCTTCTCTTTCACAACCAAAGAGACCAATAATACCTGAAGAAAGCTGTCTGCTACCATTCCAATTCATCTCAGTACCAGTTGCTTTTTTTAGCCAATCATCTGAGGTGCAAATGTCATGTGACTAATCACTCTAGAGCTGCAGGAAAATGACATCATGACAATGTTAATTGGCTACTCGCACCACAAGAACACACACAGTCCAAAAGCTAGTGACTGTCCAAAGCTGTGACGTTCATCTGCAAGCATTAAAACTAGTCCCAACGGGTGAGGGGAGTATGAGAGGCTGTCCACTGCATCGTCTCCACACTTGATCTCACATCTCTTCACACACTCACATCCCTATCTCAGCCCTGGAAACACTCACACACACGCCTCAAGTATCTCTTATCGTCAACAGTGAAGGAGTGTGATATGGAGCCTGCAGGTGCACATTCATACACACAGAGTCCACAGTGAATGCCAATGACGGGCGAAGGAATATTTCTTACCAGACATCCTTTCATTACAACTACTCTTCCTGTTCACATGACAACAAATTACTGCTGTTTTTCTCTAGTATAATACATTCAACTCTTAAAACTAAAGGTTCTTTATTGGTATCTATGGTTTCATGAAGAGCCTTAAATATCCATGGAACCTTTCCATTGCACAAAATGTTCTGTATACTAGAAAAGTTCTTTACACGAAGTAAAAATGGTTCTTTTAAGAACTGAAATGTTCTTTTGGGGAACCAAAAATGGTTCTTTAATGGCATCGCTGTGAAAACCCCCATTTGGAAACTTTATTTTATAGAGTGTAGTCAGTCTCTTTGGCCTACCTTAATGTGTTTTGTATCTAGGGTTGAGTATCAATACAGATTGATTTGATTCTGTTCTGATTCACAAGGTCTCAGCCCGATCAGATTCATTTTATTTATGATTCATTTGGATACATTTCAGATATAATCTTCATTTTGCTTAAATACAAAAGAAATTTTCTGCTAATGCTGTAAATTATAGAAGACTGATTCAGACTGATTCATAAGAACCAATCTATTCAGACTGATTCATAAGAACCAATCTATTCAGACTGATTCATAAGAACTTGATCATACAGCACAAACAGGCAACACTAGTTGTGCTGTATGTTTCAGATTCATCTTATCAGAAATGTGCCACAAAATACTCTACAGTTCAAAAGTTTGGGTTCAGTAATAATTAGAGAAAAAAAAAAAAAGAAATGTATAGTTTTATTTGACAATAATCATAAATCATTAGTTATTAAATTAATTAAATGTGACAGTAAATACATTTATAATGTTACAAAGATTTCTGTTTCAAATAAATGCTGTTCTATTCATTAACGAATCCTGATTTCTGAAGGATCATGTGACACTGAAGACTGGAGTAATGGCTGCTGAGAATTTAGCTCTGCCATCACAGAAATAAATGACATAATATAATATAATATAATTAATAGTGATAATAGTATTGTTGCGCCTAGTGAGTATCTATTTAAATAAAAATACAATTATGGTATAGTACACTTAAAAATACAAGGCTGATATTTAAATTTAATATTTTGTTTTTATTAAATTTTTATTTTTTATATAAATTTTCAGCATTTTCATACCTAAAATCAACAAGCTTTTATTTTGGCGGGTTGCCGGCAAGTAAGCATATGCGCTGCCAGTTTTTGTGCTACCAAGTGAAGTGTTGTGGTGAATGAAAGGTCAATTAATATAATATAATATAATATAATATAATATAACAGTTATTTTAGTAAACAGTTTTTTAATTTATATTAATATTTCACAATATTGCTGTTTTAATGTATTTTGATCAAATAAATACAGCCTTGGTGAGCAAAAGAGACTTTGAAAAACATTACAAAATCTTACTGACTCCAGACTTTTGAACTATAGTGTAAATTAGATAATAGTTTTAACACAGTCCTGATTTGTGCAGCTTAAACATTTTTGTTTCTGATTTAAGGTGAGAAAAGCAACATGAGGCAGCAGTGTCACACATCTGGATGAAAATGATACCCCTGACATCTCCCTTTCTCACTTTCCTTTGTCTTTCTTCGAACATCTCCCATTAGATGAAAATAATAAAAAATAAAAGAGCTGATGACACAGGAGAAATCAGTGGAGTTGAAATCTTGTCCTTCTCTGCCAACTTTCACAATCGTTTTTCCTCCGACTGTGAGAGAATTCATTAAAATTTCACTCAGCCTGCAGCCTCTCTCTCTCTTCCTCTCAATCTATCTTTCTCTCTTTGCCTTTTCTCTCTCTGAATGAATGGAGCTTTGAATAATGTAACCAGTTTTAACAAGATCATAAAAACCCCCATCCAACATTCATAAGCCAGTTAGCTGAGGTTGGGGATCTTGGGGACGGCGGCACGCACACGTTAAGCACACCTCGTCTCTCTCACATACTCGCACGTGCACGCTCAAATGCAACTCAAATGTCTCTCTTCCAGACGCACTCGCACACACACACTTGAATTCCGCAAAGGATGAAGGAGTGATGCAGGAGCTGGAGAGATGAGAGAGGGATGCCTGAAGGATAAGGATGAGAGACAGAGAGTGAAATCAAAGAATCAGTGATGTAAGAGAAGTCCCCATAGGTCTCTCTCCTGTCCGTCTGTTGAGAAAACCGCACCAGTTCTATGGCTCTGCCACAAATTAGAGGTCTGTGAATGTCCTTTACACTGCGTTTATTCCTGAAACACTATAATTATACTTTTTGGATTTCTTAAATGCTTTTATCTTAGTGCTGAAGCATTAAAAACGTGTCAGAAAAGGTGTGCTGAAAACACAGCCTTTAAGACATTAGATAATATTTAGTGATGCATTTGCTGTGTTTTTCCAGAGAAATAATCTCTGTCTAAATCTTGGAGCTGTTTTGCTCTTAGCAATCTTGTGTTATGAGGAAAATGGAAAATGAGATTTTACACTGAATGAAACATGAGGTTTGGCTAATGGTTAGATGCTAACATGCAACTGCATTCAGCTGCATCTCAATTGTATACCATTTGCACTGCATAGAATGCAAGGTAATAATTTTTGTGGCAGTTCTCATCAGTTATTTTAGTATTGGTTATTTACTATTAAAGTACTATTGTACTATACTATTTATTTATTAATCTTCAACTTTAAAAACTAAAACAAATAGCACAGCAAAATTACAAAGTTTACAAAAAAGTTTCAGTTTAAATTTAGTACTTAAACTTATTTTATTTCAGCTGCCAAAGCAACAAATGTCCGTTTAAGGTTTTAGTTTTAGTTAACAATAACAACCTGATTCTCATTTTAATTTTCAGTTGTTTTAATGCAGTCTTTAAATATGAATCCAAAAAATGTATTATTAATAAATTTTAAGATAACTAATAAATTTATCTATGCTAATTTTAGCTAATCTTTTTGGTCACACTTTATTTTATGGCCTAATTCTTGTTATTAACAAACCATTAACTGAGTTTTGCCTCAAAAACTCCTGATTTGCTGCTTATTAATGGTTAGTAAGGAAGTTGTTAAGTTTAGGTATTGGTTAGGATTAGGGATGTAGAATATGGTCTTGCAGGAATATGTGCTTTTATAAGCACTAATAAGCAGCCAATATGTTATTAATAGGCATGCTAATAAGCATCTAGTTAATAGTGAGAATTGGTCCCTATACTAAAGTGTTACCATCTTTTTTTCCATAACTAGTGCAGTATATGTACAGATACAATTGATACAAATACACCATAAATGAAGGATAATTCGGGATGCATTTTCATACATAGTATTTCAGTAGCATAATGTTTGCCTGATTCAACAATACAAGAATATATTGGTGTATAGACTGTGTCTGTGTGTTTCTGTGCGAGTGTGTGTCTCTAAGTCTGTGAAAACGAAATGTGACCTTCATAAGAAGATGAAATACACTGTGAGCAACAGACTTACATTGATTTCCGCAGCAATTACTGCCATTCTCAGCTCAGCTAGTGCATAAATATTGATCTTCTGTGTTGAGACGGTCAGCATTCGGTGGGTGTATATGAGCGTGTGTTTGCATATATCGCTGGTTCTTTTACTTTTTCTCTCTCTCTGTATTTGCTTTTCACATTTCGCATTAACTCATATTCACATTCTCTATTTTTCTCTCTACGCAAACACGCACACGCAAAATCAGAAAGCCTCACATCCTTCCAGCAGACGTGTCAGACGTCACAGTGAGAATGCAATCCAAATCTGTAACATCTAATTTTACGCTATCAGAAGGAGGGACATGTTCAATCTCACAGCCTTTAATTAGATCTCTGGCACTGGAGGTGTGTGTATGTGTGTGTTCGCATACACACATCTGTGTGGGTGTGTGTTTGTGCTGGAGAAGCAGCAAGAAGCATTAAAATCTGTGTGTGTCAGATTTGTGCACGCATGTTTGCAAATGCTGTTCATAAGAAAAATCGATCAATGGAGCATCAGGTGTTTTCATGTTATTTGGCTCATATGCAGGTTTTATGACCCCTTATTTATGTGATCAAAATGTTTAATCTGTCTTACATATCTTAATTTTGGGTGTTTTTGCAAAGACAGGCTCTCTATGTATTCCCTCCTTATTTAAAGAAACAGTTTGCCCAAAATGAAAATTTGCTAAAATGTAGTCACCCTCAGGCCATCCAAGATGTAAAGGAGTTTGTTTCTTCATTAGAACAGATTAGAAGAAATTTAGCATTACATCACTTGCTCATCAATGGATTCTCTACAGTGAATGGGTGCCGTCAGAATGAGAGTCCAAACAGCTGATAAAAACAAATCCATCATTTAGATGTTTTTAACTTCAAACCATTGCTTCTGGCTAAAATATTAGTCCACTATCCATAATATTGCTTTCTCCAATATGAAAGTCATGTCGTCTGAATCAGGAGAGAAATATGCACTGATCAAGCACAGTTTATAAGTGAAAACAGTCCAAAGCAGTTGAATTTTGATGTGAGAAGACAACAGGGGATTGACTTTTTTGTGTTATGGATTATGCACATAGATTGTTAGCCATTGATTGTTGATTGTTGATTGTTGATGTTTTCATCTGATCATTCTGATGATCATTCTGACGGCACCCATTCACTGCAGGGGATCTTAAATTTCTCTAAACCTGTTCTCATGATGAAACAAACTCATCTACATCTTGGATGGCCTGAGGGTGAGTCAATTTTCTTCATTGTGTAAGCTATTCCTTTAATGCACATGCAGAGGAGTGCATGTGCGACATTTTCAGAGGAGGGTTAGGCTGCTCTCGCTTTTGATATTACCGGAATTTTGACACATTTATGTATGAGAGAAGAAGGAGAAAGAGGTTTAAAAGTGAGCTAAACAAGAGTGTATAGATGAGTGACTGCACATTTGGAGCTGCTACAGTACATTGGTTATTGTATTTAAGGCCTCCCAGAGTAATACTTGGACTATAATTTACTGCACCAACACTGTAGAGGATTCAGACTGAAATAACAACATTTTATGTCAAAATGGTCAACATATTGGGTGTATAAATCATCCAAGTTTCAGTCTCAGGTGGTCTATAGGTTGTTAGAATGACTGTCTGATTTGTATTACAAATAAAGATGGTGAGAATTGGATTAAAACACTGATTCTGATTGCCCATTTCTAAATGTCTGGCTTTATGGAGTCAGGTGACTAGGAAAAAAGTAACATTTACATGGTACATCTGCTACAATGAGCCTTTTTAAGAAAGAACTCATCTTTGGATTTTCCTTAAATTTGGGGTTATATGGCTTAAATCTTTTAAATAAAATCATATTCTTATTTGAGAGTTTAGTTTGAAACACTTAGATTTAATTACCCCTAAAAGTCACATTAAAAAATTAACTGTTGTAGATCAGTATTCATGGGTAGTTAGCATAAAATAGCTTTGGAAAGTGAAGAGACAAGCTATACTCAAACTAAACCTATTTCAACGCCATTTATTTATTTATTTAATTATTTATTTACTTATTTTAACTGCCTATTTTTTTTTATTTGCTTTTGTCTATTTTTATTCATTTGTTTTAATTTTCAGTTATGTTTTTTACTTTATTTACTTATTTTATTTATTTATTATTTTACTTTTATTTAATTAATTTCTTTGTTAGCTTAGTTATTTATTGTTTTTATTCATTTTAATTAATTGATTATTATTCATAAAATTACAATTAAAAATTGTGTGTGTATTCAGGGCTCTGAACCGGTTCAAGGAACGAAAACGAAAACGAAAACCGTAAACGAACGAAATTTTGACTGGAACAGAACCAGAAACAGAAACGAAATCAAATTTTATAGTTCCGAACAGAATCGAAAATTTGAAATAGCCGTTAACCGGTTAATAACGTTATTTTATCGTTCTATTTAATATTTGAAATTTGCTGTTAACCAATCAGGAATTTAAGTTGCTAGACTATGCAAATGTGACGCTGACGCATCCAGCGAGTGAAATGCCTGCGCGCTCAGCTGTGAGCTCGTCATAGGTAAGTCACAATGCACCGGCGTTAGAGTTTATCCGAGGACTGATGGATTCAACAGATCTTAGGCACCTGCAGCGCCTCTGTGAACAGAGAAAACAGAATCAAACTATAGGCTTACATAATATATTTCACTTAAACCATTGACAGATTAATGAAACCAAAGAAAAAATATATATGCTGATTTAGGCCTACGGTTCATTGTGACGCATTCCAAAGTTCTCGGAAAGGAAAACGAGACGGCAGAAAGTAGTTTTATTTGTTTTGCAAAAGCTTGACAGTTTTGAATGTCGCATCTGTAACCAACCAGCGTTGCTATGGCCGTATCGCGCTGGCGCCTCAAGCCCACAAAGACACAATATTTTTGTGACTTTGCAGCTTGTTCATTATCAAAATAAAATACAGTTAAAGGAACGTATAAAAAGTTACAGTGCTCCATTATCCAATCTGTTGCATTCAGCGTGACCATCGCCTCACTGTGCTGATATAAGGATGATGTTTTACGTCGATAAAAGTACAAAGCCTATAATAAATAATATTTTAGCATCCAGATACGGCACGAATATGGAAACATTTGGATTCGTGCCGAATGAGAGAGGTAGGCATCAGTTTCACCTTTAATTTGTTTTTGGTTTTTATAGCCTATAGGCTATAGCCTTAAGTTTAGAGGATTTGTTGTGGAGAGAAACTAATAACTGTTTATAATGTTTGTAAACATTTTTGATTTACTGGCATTTTAGCCTACATTTCTGAAGGTATAGCCTAATAAAATGCGACGCGACTTAGCCTGTTTTTTTTTCCCTCAAAATGCAATTTTATACAAGTAGTGTTTTTTTTTTTTTTAACAGTGCAGCAAACATTTTTAAATATCTTTAAAAATACTTTAATGTCTTTTAAAGCATTAATAGATTTTTTTTCTTTTGTTTAGTAGCCTACATTTAGGCAAATCTAGAAAAGATGATGCTGTATTGGCTGTGACTAAGCGCAGCGGGTTACGATACCATCTCTTCCTGTTTTTTTGTTTTCTTTATTTTTCTTTTTGTGTAAAGAAAACACTGTACTTTATTATTATTATTATTATTATTATTATTATTATTATTATTATTATTATTATTATCATTACAGGCAAATACAATTTTAAAAATAACGTTATTAACCATTATTTTTTCTACTGGAACCTGTTTCAGAACGGTAATAATACAGAGGAACGCAGGAACAGAAACGTTAAAATATCGATTCTGCTCGGAGTGAACCGATTGCCTTTTTTTTTTTGTTTTCAAGCCCTGGTGTATGTATGTATGTATGTGTGTATATATATATATATATATATATATATATATATATATATATATATATATATATATATATATATACATATAATATAATATTATATATATATATATATATATATATATATATATATATACAGGGCTCCAGACAAAAAAAAATCAAGTAAGGAGCCATTGGCTCCTATAAGAAAAAAACTTAGACGCCAAATTATTTTTTAGGTGCCACAGAATAAACATGTTTTATTTATTTATTTGTTTATTTTACATTTTGACATTTCAATCATACTGTCATGTGTTTGTCTAATCTTTTCTTGACTTTATCAGCATTTTAATCCATCTTGTAGTTGACCTGGGAACTAAGGTTCAGTTAAAGTGGGAACTAAACGTCTTTTCCAACTTGAAATATACAGTCACAAAGAATTTTAATTACACAGAATCTGTACCAATATCTTGGACCACCAAGCATCATTTGGCCATTGAGTGTGCACTTTTAAGTAATTGCAATTTAATAAATTAAAGTTAGTCCAACTTAAATAAAAAGTGAACACAACACATTTTCAAACTGTTATTTGTCAGTGTAACTCAGAATCGCCAAGTTCACTTAATGTATTTCTTAAATTATGCATTAAGTTTATTTACTTAATAATTTTAAGGCAATGAGTTTCAGGGCTCGCAAAATTTCAAAATCCCTTGTAGCCCTTTGGGCAGGTACTCTTCAGATTTTGGTAGCCTGAAAATTAATTTAATTAGCCCAAATAAAAAAGACCATTTTTTTTAAATATTGAAAATCAGATAAGTCTAAATGTCAAAAACATTTTCAATACACAAATATCAATGAAAGAATTTTACTTCACTATTTACAGGGTATCTGCAGAATTTTTAAAAATCAATTTAAGGCAATTTATGAACCTTTTTAAGAGCTGCACAAGTAAAATGAATACTGTATGAGTGGGGTTGGACAACGTCTGGGTAACATTTTATGCCATAAAATATGATTTACAGCAAATATAGCGACTTCTCCGGTAACGGCTGTACACAAAGCAGCACCGCACTCATATACGGTGGTTTATTAGGCATTTTATAGGCAAGATGAAATTAAAATGTCAATGACACATTTCTGAGGACAGACAGTTCCCTTCAGAGACACATTCACATAAAGACATCTGCGCCGCGTTTTGACTTTAAAAGGTGCAGTGCTCATATTTATTCAATGACATCACTGCCTTTTGAAAGTTAATCCAGCTGTATCGATTCTTGTCTTTGCGTCCCCAAATGTAAGACCTCTTGAAATTGTAATTAAGACTTTTCTTATACTATTTAACGTATTTAGAACTTTTTATGGCATTAAATTTTATACAAGTAAATTGAGAGTTTTTAAGGACCCGTGGGAGCCTTGTGTTTAAGGTAGCCCGTCGGGCAGGGCAGTGATACATTTTGGTAGCCCGACTGGAAAACGCAATAACCCCGGGACGTCGGGCTAGCGATTTTGCGAGCCCTGGGTTTCCTCAGTTTTTTTAAGAAAAGTCAACTGATCGCTTTTTACAGTGTTAGTTTGGGCTCCTCCTCAGTGCATCCTATAGAAATGTTGAGCGTCCTGGAAAAATCCAGTCGTTTTTCTTCATTATTTACATGCAATTTTATAGGATGTGTTGAAATTTATCTTTAGCTTGCATTCTTGCATTTTTTTATCATGTAGACAACAGGTTAAGTAAAAATATTAATATGCAATAGCGAATAAATACAGCAAAATGCTCCTCTTTATAGTTATTTTTCTAGCTGACTGATGTGATGAGCTTATGGATATCCAATGGTTATTCTAAGGTAGCCTAAATGTATTGTTACGTGGCATTGTTTACAAGCTTTACACGTTTTCCGCAGTTTGACACAGAATGAGCGATTACATGACACATTTCAATAAGTTGTACTATAGGCTCTTTTATAAAATAGCTTACCTTTTGATGTTAATTCACGTTCATTTCGTACTATAGTAGAGAAAGATATAATGGGTTCACTTGCCGCCTGAACTGAGGTGCTAAAGCGATTGCGCCTGCCGCATTAAAGGGCGCCAAAACCATATTTATTGAATGCATTTCATTATGAATTTGGAAGAATGTTAAAGCTGATACTTTGTTTATTAAAATGTAACAAAGCTTATTGTGATTACTGGAAGGCAAGTGCGCTGCAAACAGGCTAATATGAAGTTCATGTATATAGAACACAGCCTAAGATCTTGATAACAAGAAGCGATAGGCTATTAGTGATTATAAACGAGAATTGTTAACGATATTGCCAGTATCAACACAGCTGACAGCTTTACCTGTTGAAGTTTGTTCAAATTGTGCACGACACTGCTTTTCTGCACTTTCACTTTGCATTTTGATCTCTCTCACGCTGCACAACTGAGCTGCGTTTAGCAGGTGTGCATCAATGCTGCTGTGCGGCAGAGATGAGGACTGTTTGAAACTTTTTTTCCATTAAAACTTTGATGCGCATCGTCTCAGTTTAATACGTGAACATAACAAAAGATGTGATCGCAAAACAATCAGGAAAAAAATTTAAGTCATAACATGTAAATATACATAGTCGCCAGTGGCGACCTCAGCAAAAACTTCACTCGCAAATTAATATTTTTGTTTGACCGTTTTAGTCGCAGTCTGGAGCTCTGTATATATATATATATATATATATATCTAAAACATCTATAACAACATCTAAAACACATACTTTCCCTTTATACATTGATTTAAATGTTAAAAAGGGTGTTCATGGACGACTTAGACTTCAAGTCAACTATCCACGTCAGTCAAATAGCCTCTTCCTGTCTAAGTGGGTTGTTGTTGGCCAGAAGAAGCTGTAATGTAGACCACACTTAATGCAGTTCATCAAACGTCTGGCCACAGACTAAAAGCATCTTAAGGTTGCGAACAGCACAAAGCATGCTTTCTGTGGCCCTCGAGGCCATCAGCAAAACAAGAGAAAAGGCTTGATTAGGCAGCGAGGATATAGTTGAGCTCCACTCTACTGTGTGCTTGATTCAGCACCATGGTCAGCTCCTCGAACAAGAGTGCACTACATTCCCTCAAACCGCAACTGTCCTGCACCAAAGAGGCAGTTTGTCAACACTTCATTAAAGCCTCATCAAAGAGCTGACTAGTCATGATGAATAAATTATTTGAATAAATTATTAACTGTTATGTTTTTCCTCAGTGCCTTGTGGTGTGGAGATGCTACAACAGAACCTTGCTGAATCTGCACACCGCTTGTGTTTCTAATAATTTTGCTACAAATGCAGACTGTTCTCTTCTGACGACTGACGTCAGTGGGTTTTTAAAGAACATTTGATGAAGTAACTCTTACTGTAGTCTATTCAGTCATATTATAATAACATTTGTCGCCATTACTCCATTTGAAGATTACAGTGATACAGTTTTTCTGTCCACACTAAAAGAAAAAAAAAAAGTATGAAATCAGATCTAGTTGTTTGCATGCTTTCTGGATTTCTAAATGTCATCTTAACCTTCAAAATGTCATTTGTCAAATGACCATCACATTATTAGACAGTTGTTGTCTTTTTAAATGTATACATCACAAATCAGTTTAATTAATCAGTAATTAATAGCATGTAACATATTTTTACCGAGTTAGCCTGATAGTTTAGCATACAATTAACTGCTTAGCCTGATGCCTTCCTACTGGTAAGCACATAGCCTGATAGCTTAACATATTGTTAACTGACTGACCTCATACGCTAGACTATTGGCACAATAACAGCTCTCTTTCTGTATTTGTATTGAGATTGTGACCAACTGTTTGTAGTCATATCTCTCAGTGTGTCTGTGCTAAAGGTTAATGTGAACTTGGGTCGGTTAAACCTCCTCTGTAACTCAATCAACAGTTATGGGATCAGTACACACCGTTGCGGTATTGAGTTACGGTGACAGCGCTCAAGTCTAATGTCGTTCGTCCACACTTCTAGAACCTTCTTGAGTATTCAGATGTGTCTGTCTAGAGAGAACGGCAGTCTAGTCTGAGTGTTTGAGGGACGGGCGCTGGTTGTTGGTGGGGGAAGAACACGATGAGAGACATTAGCTTCCAGTACTGCTCGGTATGTGCATGGGAAAAGGTAAGCAGAGAGAGAAGAGAGAGTGATTGTAGTTATTGCTGTCATAGTGGTCAAGACTGCATGAGCATCTAATATAGAAGTCTATGTTTCTGTGCTTAAATTATATCTAGATTTCATAGGAGACCATTTATGCATTTAGAGCACTTATACTGTTTATTAATGCATGAATCGATTTATGTATGTATAACCTATGCGTGAATATTGTATATGCACAGTGGGGTTGGCAGGTTTGAGACCATGAGTGAAAATGCTTATATTTTGTATTTATTTCACATTTAATATAAAGATTTTTCATTACTTACCATATGCGGTTTCAGATTTTTGGACCATAAAAATACTTCCTTTTTTAGAAAGAAAAAAATACATTTATTCAAAATAAATACATTTAATTGATCAAAAGTGACAGCAAAGAAAAAAAAATAAGTAATGCTAATTTCAAATAACTGCTGTTCTTTTGAGAAAAAAGTCCTTAAAAATAGATTTCCTCAAATATTGAACAGCACAACTATTTTCAACATTGATAATAATAAGAAAGTTTTTTTTGAGCAGCAAATCATCAAATTAGAATGATTTCTGAAGGATCATGTGACACTGAGGACTAGAGTAATGACTGCTGAAAATTCAGCTTTGCCATCACAAATAAATTACATTTTAAATTATATTAAAATAGAAAATAGTATTTGAAATTGTACCAATATTTCACAATATTACTATTTTACTGTATTTTTTTAAACAAATAAATGTAGCTTTGGTGAGCATAGATACTTCTTTCAAAATCATTAAAAAATCTTAGATCTAAAAAACCCCAGATCTTATTGAATGATAGAATATATATATATATATATATGTATGTATTTATTGTAAATAATTTACGTGTAATTTAAAATGACAAAAATTAGGGTTTTAGGGTTAAGGTTAGTCAGGAATTATAATTATCTTTATACGACAGTTATGGTCCACACATTTGTTTGGCTGAGCAACATTTCAAGAGGTTCACTTCAACAAATAGAACAGTTTTGGAGTACAGAATGTCCTCAGTTAGGTGGCTAAATACATTTGTGTGTGTGTGTGTGTGTGTCCTCATCAAGCAGGTTTAATAAGTAGTAGATGAAGACTTTGCTCCCTTCAGTGTGTAAGAATATCTCTCACATTACTTGAACTCATATTGGGTAATACAGCAAGCACCTCAGTGGTGTAATAAGATCAGCTCAAGGCTACGGAAAGTCTGATCTCTGATCATCTCTGATGTTCGCACCCTTGGCAGGGTCCATTTCTCTTTCTCCTCCTCTCCTTTCCCCCATCGCTTATCTCTTTTCCTCTGATAATCGCTCTTCTCATTTCACTGCAAGACTAAAATTCTGCTGAAATCTCTGGACATCAGAGGATGGGAGAGCTCACACCATTAGTTTGTGCCCTGTGGTTTATCGGTTGGAAATCAGTAATACTGTACTGATTTACATATTTTCATGTTATTTTGTTTGCCACATGGAGAGACAGTATGAAAATAAATCTAATTACAGACAGCAAGGAAACATTTAATACATTTTTTCCCTGCAACATTCTGAACTGCATTTTTGGAATTTTGCTGCTGTGTTACCAAGGTAACATTGCAATTCAGATTAAATTGTCAGTGATGTACAGCTTTGTGTAGGGTGTACACCACACACACACACACACACAAGGCCAGACTGGCCTGCATCCTTCAGAGTACACACTTCAAGTGCTCTGCCCTTTAGAGTGAGTAGGCTGTTGTGATGCTCACTTCTAAATGATTCTCAATGTTTGTTTATTGTAGAAAGTGCATTAAAGGATCAGCCAGGAAAATTCATATATATATATATATATATATATATATATATATATATATATATATATATATATATATATATAATATTAGTGCTGTCAAAATTAGCGCATTAACGCAGGCGATTAATTTTCCCAGTTTAACGGCGTTAAAAATATTTAACGCAGGGGCGTGAGATGTTGTCAGGCCATATGTCAGTAAAAACTAATCTTCCTGTCCTGGCAGCCATTATACTGTGCTCATAGTGCGTGCTCTTAAATTGCAAGCACAAATACAGTGGTGCATGCTGTAGCCTGTATCATTTCATATTAAGGCGTGAATGAGACTACGAGCATGCATGTCAGATCCGCGCCACTTTCAGCAGTGGCAGCTCTTAAAGTAATAGCAGCCAAATAACTTAATAACCCAGCTGCTGTGATGTCCGTTAATCAAAGTACAAAAGGAAAAAGATGAAATCAATAACTTTTGCAGCTTTAAGGGTTCATCTGTATTTAATTTAGAATTTATGTGAAGATTGTTTTAAGTTCTCTTAAATTAGAAGTTATTTTTTTAAGTCTAATAAATGTTAAAATTGTTAGCTCTCAATTATACTGTAATGTTGAATGGTTATAGTCAATGGTTAAATATTAGGGAAAACAAAGAACAATTTCAGAAAAATGTTTGATTAGTTAATTTTTTTAATTGATTGACAGCACTAATATATTTATTTAACTATAATTATTTTATTATTTAATTATAATAATTATTAATATAATTATGTATAATTTTTATGTTATTATTGTTAGTAATATTTATTTTATTATTATTATTATTTTATTAGATTTGTGGTGTAAAATTTAGATTTTTTTTTTATTTTGAAGTAAAAAGAGAAAATTAGACCCTTGAGGTAATATGGCCCCTCCAGAATTGGCCAAATTTATGATAATTTACCAATGTTGCCAGATTTACTTGATTTTAAAAATGTTATTAAAATGTAATCTTTACCAACAGCTTTGAGATTTTGAACCTACATACCAAATAAACAAAGGTCACCAAATGAAAGGGACTGGTGACTCTCATTTATTTGCTGATTCATTCACTTAATTGTTTATTGTGTGACATTTTTTCATGTTCTTTATTGTAGTGTAATAGATATTTAGTTAAATAGTGCATTTATCACTGTTTTTGTTGAAAAAAGAAGCACTTTTATCTTTGAACATCATTCAAAAGAATACATATAATTATATATAAAATTACATATATAATAAATATACAAAATAATGCTTTAATTAAAATCTGAAATTGCATACAGGTTTTTGAGAGGGTTCGGTTTTGGGGTAGGGGATAGAAAATATCATCTCATTATAAAAAATAAAAGTCAATTAAAAGTCCCAACCAGTGTGTGTCTGTCGTAGTTTAGTGTTTTCCTGCTGCATTGGCTGTGTGAGCTGGAGATTTGGGCAAACTTAAGGAATATAGATGATCTTCTGCACCAGTGATGACTCATTCACGCGCGCACACACACACACACACCCTGCAGATATAAAGGAGGAGAGACTGGGTGAAAGAGAGACAGAGAGGAAGAAATTACAGTGATGGAGTGAGAAATACAGTGCATTCTTGGTCACACACACACACACACACACACTTGTTAATGCATGCATACACACGCACAGTCAGATTAGCCTTAGGTTATCTCACATGAGAAAATTCTGGCTGACGTTTATATGTGTGTTTATTCATGTGACCTCCTATATTTATCTGTATGTGTAAGCATGTGTGTGTGTGATTTTGTTTGACATTCAGTTGTGTGACTCTGAATCCACCTTCCTGCATTCCATTTTAGCATTTTATGCATGTGTATGAGTGTGTACACGCGTAGGGGCTCTATATGCATGCATACTTGGCATGAAAACACACCAAGGCCAGTTAGTAATGCACATTTTTCGCGTTTTGTAATATTTCAACTTGAAGAACTCTTTCACATTCAATCACTTCTCGTTCATAACTGAGCCACAACCTAACACTGTAAACCAGACGGGTGTCTGCTCTCCAGGGCCTGGCGAACTGACTGAATGTGAGCATGGAGAGAATGATTGATGTGTGATTTCAAACAAGATCAAGCGTTCGAGAAGGACGAAGGTTGGTTTGGATACAGTAGGGTGCCTGGAGTCTACAGCATTTAGTGTCATTCCATGAGTTGTAAACTGTAATTGCTTTTGATAATGGTTTACTATTAATTAGTATGGTCAAATCTTATATTTGAAGTTGAGCAGGTAGATTTAGACCGTACACTGTTATCTCAAAATCTTTTTTTGAAATTGTCATAAAGGTTTAAATATTTAGTTCAGTTCATTTCCTTAACAGTTCAATTAACAATTCTTTTAGTTCTTTTCAAGAAGAAAAGATAAATAAAATTTAAAACAATTGCTACAAAAGCTCTGTGTGTTTGAGTCATTAAAAAAATGCCTTATAGGAGTCATTCGTTGAAGAATCACTTGGACTCTACTTATTTGACTGTATGAGTTTGATTTACTGAAAATAGCCAACATGAGGATGATTTGTTTTGGAATTGGTTGAGCTGCACTGGTCGTGGTTTTTAGTCACTAAAAATAACCTACACATACAGTATGAATAATTCATCCAGGAATCAGACTACTCTGGTTGGGCTATATGTTTTTGATTCATTTAAAGAGAATCGGCTCATAAGAGTCATTCGTTAGAGCAGCGGTTCTCAATTCCAGTCCTCGCGTACCCCTGCTCTGCATATTTTGCATGTCTCTCTTTGTTAACACACCTGATTCAGATCATCAGCTCGTTAGAAGTGAGCTCCGTGCATGAACTGTGTTCCGATCGACATGGTCCCTACACAGTGTTCATTGATTCCTACTCACTGAGCAGGAGAAATCCGTTAAAGTTTACTTCACTTTGGAACATTCATTCATGGATTTGCGCTGCGCCACAGCCTGCAGCGTCTTCACACACAGACGAAAATTACTAGAGAAGCATGAAGTGTGACATAATATACCTCTGTAAATAAATACAATTTAAATTCACGTCTCGAACACTTCAGTGCCCTTTGAATGGAACATATACGTTCGCTTCGAACTGAAATCATGGCGGAATATCCGGTGATGTCCACTTTGCAGGGCACTTACGGTCGAATAGAACAAACGTCTGAAGCGATAAGAGAAACATATAAAATGTGCAGAGCGGGGGTACGCGAGGACTGGAATTGAGAACCGCTGCGTTAGAGATTTATTTGCATTGGAAGAATTCACATGCAAGAATCGTTAAAAGAATGAAACTAAGACTGCATTTACTAGTTGATCAAAAATAGTTATACAGTTATAATATTATTACAATTTAAGTGTTCTATTTCTAATTACATTTTTTTTTATCTAATTTATTCCTGTGATAGCAAAGCTGAAATTTCAACAGCCATTTATGTAGTCTTTACCTTAGTAAAAACTATACCATAATTTATTTAAAATACATTTTTTTTCATACTAAGTATACACCATATCCATTAACATATTTATTGACATATCACTTAAGACTTACTGATATAAAATTATAATTACACTATATTTGGAGTATTTATTTATTGCACATTTCTTAATAGTATGCCTAAAATGTATTTTAATATCATTATTAATAGAATCTCTGTATAGTATCAGTCTTTAAATGCAAGATATTTAAAGTGTACCTGAAGTACACTTGTAATACTTCCACTTTAGCACAATCAAATATACTTCAATGTATCTTTAGTTGGACTTCTGCACAATTAAAATGCATTAAGCACAAAATTAGTTGTTCCAATTTAGCAGACTTTAAGTACACCAGTTTAGCATACTAAAAGTACAATTGCAGGGTAATTTTATTAAGCACATAAATATGTAAATGTATTTTTAGTATACTTAGGACAAAATAAATGTGTTTTAAATACATTTTAGTATTTACTAGGGTAGTGTCACATGATCCATAATAAACCATTCTAATATGCTGCTTTGATGCTCAAGAAATATTTCTTATTATTAACATTGTTGATTGCAGTTGATATTTTTCTGGAAACCATGATACTTTTTCAGGATTTTTGGATGAATAAAAAGTTAAAAAGAGCCTAATTTATTTGAAAATTTTGTAACATTAAAAATGCCTTTGCTTTCTCTTCTTATCAATTTAATACATTCTTGCTGTATAAAAGTAGTAATTTCTTTTAAAAAAAAATTGAACGCTAGTATATCTAATGCTGTTTAATGCTGTTGTGTCTAAATCACAAATTAGATCTTTTAAATATCTAAATTGCTTCATCCTAGTCAGAAATTCTATTATTTGGAGAAAAAAATAGACAGCTATGAAGTTATGCATCTCATGCTTCTTTGTTTTTCTTGAGAAAAATGCCTTAGGAATTTTATGGATCTCCTCTAGTTTCAGAAGATCTCTCAACAATGATCTAAATTGCTCAAGTCTGCCATCAGGAATGAGCTACTTTATACTATACACGTGCATTTGATAGCTCTCTGCTCTTACTATGTCAACAAATGTTATTTGTGTCTAATTTTATATCTCCCAAGAAATTCTAGGAAACAGAAATAATAATTCAATAAGCCATAAATAAGAACTCCAGTTAAGCTATGAAAGCGCATCCTCTGAACAATAAAATGTTCCTGTGGGCTCTCACCCTTCAGCCCCTCCCAGCTTACAGTAGCCTGCCTCATCTCTTCCTCTCTAAGATTTGTCTATTCTTAGCCCAGTGAGTCAAAACAAGCCTGTTCCATTGGCTGGATGTGATCGCTCAAATAACTCCCTTTGCCCAGAAGGCTAGAACGGTCTCTCTGGCTGACCGATGTGCACTGTGGCCACCGCAGCAGAATTATATTGTGGGAACAGAGCTCAGTTTCTTTCCATCTCTTTCATACAGTGTAAATCATCATCATGTGATTAGCCAACAAAGCTGCCACATGATATTTTAGCGCCTCCTAAACGTATTAAGCCCAGCGTGAGCTCCCTCAGTGACAGCTCTGTGATTAATGAACAGCAGCTCTGACAGTGAGCAAGAGCATAACCTACTTGCATTATATGAAGGGACTCCAGGTCGCCTCTATAGACTTCTCAAATTACTCAGAAAGACTCTGCTCATGGACTGATATCAGAGCTGATGTGATCAATGAAGTCTGTCTGAAGCCTTCTGCGTCTCTCTGAAGTCGCCCACTCTATGGCGCACAACAGAAACTTTAATATGAATGGAAACTGAGGAGTACCACCACAAAAACTCTTCAGAGCCTTTTCAAATCGTAAATGTGTGTTTTATGATTTAAATGTTTGCCAACAAATACATGAATCTATTTATACATGTTCATTTATAAATATTTTTTAAAATTTGATAAATATTTACTAATGAAATTGTTATATTTGTCTGCATATTATTGTTATTAATATATTATTTACTTCTTTTATATTTATTTACATATTGTTTATATTTTACCATTTTTAGTTTTTATCAATGTGTGAAATGTATTAAATTGTGTGACTTTTGTCTGAGAGTGGCTGTGTGCTACATTTACAGATTTGGCTGGTACTCTTTATCTTGCTGAAAAGACCAGCCAGCATGAATGTCCAGTCTGTTTTATGCAGGTTTGGTACTTATGCAGGTTTTATGCTTTTCACCAGCACAGTAAGACTGGTAACAAATAATACAGTTGCAATTTTGGTGCCATTATTGTTGGAGTGCACAGAAAATATTTTAGATTATAATTTTATTAATTTATTTTATTCCTCAGCTATTGCTTGAATCCACATGTGGATAGTGCCTAAGCAAACCCTAATGAAAAAAACAGTCTAAACTAACCTAAGTAGATTTGCTAATTTTAGCTGGTTTTGCCTGTTTTAGAACACAGACCAGGCCAGCAGACTTTTGTTTTGTTTTGTGGTTTTGTTTGCTTCTACTGTCCTCATTTGTAAGTCGTTTTGGATAAAAGCGTCTGCTAAACGATTAAACATTTTGTTTTGTTTTGTTGTTTTGTTTGCTTCAGTTATCCTAATTTGTAAGTCGCTTTGGATAAAAGCATCTGCTGAATGATTAAATGTTTTGTTTTGTTTTTTGTTTTGTTTGTTGTTTTGTTATTGTCCTCATTTGTAAGTCCCTTTGGATAATAGTGTCTGCTGAATGATTAAATTTTTTGTTTTGTTTTGTTTGATTGCTTCTGTTATCCTCATTTGTAAATCGCTTTGGATAAAAGCGTCTGCTGAATGATTAAATGTTTTGTTTTGTTTTGCTTGCTTGCTGGTTTTGATCACTGGTTTGATTGCTTCTATTGTCCTCATTTGTAAGTCACTTTGGCTAAAAGTGTCTACTAAATTATTAAATGTTTTGCTTTGTTTTGGGTTGGTTTGGTTTGGTTTGCAGGGAAATTAAACCAAAATTTTGACCTTTTTAGTGAAATGTGTTAGTTTATGAATATAGTTATAGTTTCAGTTTTGTTTTATATAGTTATAGTTTCTTTTAATATGTTATTTTTGACCGGTGAGTGTGAATTTTGCAGTAGCTGTGAAAAGTAAGGTGCATTTTGCTGTTGTGACTGAGGGTGTTTCAGACAGGTGATGATGGGTATACTCTCTGCAATTGTACAAGTTAAAATTTGACTGCTCTTAGATATATTTTTAATGCATCAGACAGAAAGACAATAGAGAGACTGGTCAATACAATAATCATATGCCATACCTTCTGTTGGCCTGTAGCATAAGCAGAGGCAGTTGTGCTGTGAAATACACTGTCAGTCACAGCCACACTCAGATCTTATTTAATTGAATGAAATGCCTCTATAATGTATTCATAATGGCCTAGATCTGCTCGAAATCATAATGGGATCAAATTACGTGATCAGATTCACAATCGGTGTAAAAGCTCTGGTGTGCCATTTGTTTTTGTGTGTGTCTTTGTGGTTTAGTGGGCATTTGCACTTGGTCACTTCATGCATTTTATTGATCAGACATCTAAGCATTTGTAAGATATTTTATGTAAATGGACTATGCATTCTTAATAGGATCGCAATCTGAGTGTTCAAAATGCCTGAAGTGAATTGGCCGTTGCTGTCAGCAGAAGTTTAGAGTGTTTTTGTTACTTTGTTTGTGTGTGTGTCAGGGCTTGCGTGCTTAGCATTCTGTTTGAGCTTTAAAAGTGTTTGATCATTCTTAAAAGTGCTCAGAAGAGGGTATTTCTTGCTTTTTTCTCACTCGTTCTCCACCCTCGCCTCAGAGATGAATGGGCGCTTTCTCTACTTGACTGACTGCTGACTTACTAGTTCAGGCATCTGTAGAAAAGAGGCTGTGCAGTCAGTCAGTGTGTGTGTGGGTTCCTGTCTGTGGAAATCTGCTGACAAACAAGCTCTCTTTCTCTATCTTCCCTTGTGCTGGTGATTTTACCATTCATTCATTCCCAGCTCAGAACTCAGAGGCACTTTCTTTCAGACTTTTCAATCTGTTCATGTGCTGCTTTCATCTAATAGCTCTTTTTTTCTGCCAGGCAGCATTGTATTGAAATCCCTCATACTACTTGTACATTTCTGCAATTTATTCAGCATTTAAAGCAATTGTATGTAGTTTTGTGTATTCTTGCGATTTTGGTGCTCCCTACAGTTTGAATTCAGGGTTGTAATATATCACTATACTTCATAATTAAAGTGTATAGCTGTACATGATTTGTTGCTGCTGGAAAGCAATCTGCCCTATTCACTGAATCACCATGTTAGAAGTCAGTGTATCAGAATGATTTTGAAACTGATATTTCAAGGTGATATTTAAAAAAAAAAAAAAAAAAACCTTTGCTTTTAACATACAGACTGTCGAAAATTTCAGCCTAATTTTTAGTCTACAACTATACTCTAACTATAATTAACAAAATAGCTGCTTATTTATAAATGTTTAAATATTGAATTGTCAATTAATTTATTGAATTAATATACCATTTGCAAATTGCTTTTCATTTTATATTTTAATTAATGCATAGATAATTCATTTATTCACTTTGTTTTAAGTGGCACTCCTAATTAGTCTTTATATACTATTATAGTATTTATTATTTTGAATAAGCTTTTATTTGTATATATTCAGTTGTCATTTTAATTTTAATGATGATTTAGTACTTTTGTTATGTGCCAGTCATTTTTATTATTATTATTATTATTATTTATTTATTTATTTATTTTTTACTTAGCTGTGCTTTATTTTTCTTTTCAATTTTTAAAAGTTCTAAAGGGATAATTCACTCAGCTCTCAGATTTCATCAGAAATATCTTAATTTGTGTTTCGAAGATGAACGAAGGTCTTACAGGTTTTGAACGATGAGGGTGAGTAATTAATGACAGAAGTTTCATTTTTGGGTGGACTAGTTTTTCATCTAATATTCATCTAATATTTATTTTAGCTTTATTTCAATTAATTAAATTTTTGAATTTTAGTTTTAATTAATAAAAGCAACACTGGTTTCTTCCCCTTATACTGTTGTAAATTAACATGAAATTATATTGACAAAATATTCATCATTCCAAATCTACAGCTGTAGTAGTTATGTTGTATTGATATATTCTATAAACGATTATGTCCTTATATTATTTCCTCTGATATTTCCTTCAGAAAAAGCAGATTTCATCTCAGCTTTGCCAGTCATGATGCAACAGTCCACCAATGCACACTGTTGGATCAACGGTTCAACGTAGCCAAGCCAGAAATAAATGCTATTTGAAGCATTAATTTTTTCCCCCCCATTTCTAGTACTGTATTAGTTTTCCCAATAAAGGACTCAATAAGGGCTGTCTTAGCAGAACAGGACCGAGTATCCCGTATGACACTTGTGATCTCATTGCAGTTCAACCTGACAGAAAGCACATATGTGATTGCTATGTAATGTTGAGGAGCAGTCGTCTGATGTAATTTCTCTGCTGTCATCATGACTGTCTGTCCAATCAGCATCACACTGATGCTGATAGCTGCTATTTCAGACTGAAGCTATATTTAGTTGTTGGTGGCAAATGCTGGGCATGTTCAGCTGCCAGGATGCAGAAAGCGTACACAAGACTGCTTTTCATCCTGCTGCGTTCTGTTTGCTGTCATGACATATTTTAATTCATAATTCTCTAGACAAAATGTTATTATCTTCTAAAACAACATACATACACTCTGTGTTTGTTTGGCTTCGTAATAGCTTAAAAACAGGAAGGATGTGGAAATGTGATTGTCTGGGTGCTGTGTCTGGAATTGAGGACTCAAGTGAAGAGCAGAGAAAGGTCAAGTTTGTCTGTCATCATTCTTTTCTTCCCCCAACCTACATCTTTTTCTCTGTCCTTTGCGTCATCTTTATTTTATTCGTTCTTTTCGAAGAGAAACAGTTTGAATGCTCGATTTCAAAGTCAGATCAAGCCGAGGTCTAGAGTGAGATGTCAGACCTGTGACGGGTCATCTGATGTGTTTACTTTGTTTGTTGTTTTATGTTTATGAATTCTCTGGAGTAGACAATGAATGCTCTGACAATCCTCAGATAAGGACCAGTGAACATGTCAACAGTAACCAAGCTGAGAGCCTGTGTCTTTGCTTGTGTGTGTGTTTGTGTTTGTGTTTGTGTTTGTATTTGTGTGTGTGTGTGTGTGTGTGTGTGTGTGTGTGTGTTTTCAACTGATTCAGACAGGGCTTTGTAGTTTGTTTCTCCAAAAAATTGTCTGAGACCATTTATACCAAAAATGTTCCTTTTTAAGAAAAGATCTCTGTGAATTGAAATAGATTTCCCTCCATCTTTTAAAACTTTTCAAAACATGAAAGTAAGCTATGCAATTTCAAAGGGGTACTTCATCCAGAAATGTGTGTGTGTGTGTGTGTGTGTGTGTGTGTTTTCATACAGTGAAAGTCTGTATGAAGGGGGTCCAATGTTGGTTACAAGAAAAAGCAGTTTTTAATGTTCTTCAAATCTTCTTTTGGGTTCCAGGGAAGAAAAAACCTACAGTTTTGGTATACTCTCGCTCAAAAATTTGGGGTCAGTAATTATTATTATTATTTTTTTAAATCAAACTTTTATGCTAACCAAGGCTGCATTTGTTTGATGAAAAAACGTAAAAATAGTAAAATTGTGAAATATAATTATTATTTAAAAATAACTGTTTTCCATACAGAAAATTAACAGATATGACTCTAGTCTTCTTTTCTTATTGTTATTAAGGTTGAATACAGTGCTTTCTTTTTTTTTTTTTTTTTTTTTTTTGATAACAATGCAGAAGTCTTTATTGGCAGAACAATTTAATACATTCTTGCTGAATAAAAGTATTAATGTAAAATTCACTCAGTTTGGACCACATAAATCAGGAAAAAAAATCCTTGTAAATCCTTAGCGGCACTGTAAATTTAATGACAAAAGTGTTTTAAGAAATTATCTTTCTGTGTTCCAGAAAATAATCCACAACATCATACAGGTTTGGAACCAAATAAATAATCACATGTTCAGTTCTATGGTAATAAATTACTTTGATAGCTAGATGCTAATCTTTACATTAGTACAGCATGCAGCATTTATTGTTTTTCAAATTCACGTGAATAAAAGTATTAATACAGAAAATTGAACAGTAGTGTAATAATAGCAAAATTGCCTTTTTTCTTGAACTCTCTTTAAGGATGGATATTTATGCAGGCTTTTTCTGGGATATATTTCCAGCTACTCATTTTTGTGTTAATTTTCTGTCACATTTTATTTTAAGGTCCAATTCTCACTATTAACAAACCATTAACAACGACTTTTGCCTCAATAAACGTCTAGTTTGCTGCTTATTAATAGTTAGTAACAGGCACGGCTCGTCTGTAAGGGCAGAAAAATATTCTCCCAAAACATAGAGCTCTATATAAACTGAATAAGTAAGAAACTGTAAGTGTGATCAGCATTCTGCAACAAATATATTTCTTGAGAATTTTGTGAGAATTTTAAGTCATAAAGTGCGCAGGATATATTAAAATTCATCGCAAGCTTCGGCAGGCATGTAAAATGATGATAAGTGGGGCAGTCCCGCCGGTGCCCTCCCGAACTCAACTGCGCCCCACACATTTTACAGTGTAAATCTGTGGTGAAAAGTGTAACTGGAGCACTCTCTAATTGAGAGCCAATTGACAGTTTTGAAACTGGCCCGCTTATTTTCACGTTACCTTATCTCACTCCAGATCAGGACGATTTCAGTCAGATTCAACTATATGTGTCTGCATCAGGTCAGTAACTAGCTATGTGGAGAAGTGTTTTAAATTAATGAAAGTGTTAATATTTTAATTTAAACATGCTCACATGAAAAGCCTTTATATCGTTTTGTTGTGTTTGTTTTATGTTTGTTTTGAGATGAGACATGATATTCGTTTCCTCACTTAAATTCCTCTACAATTTGTAACTGTCACGTTTCTGTCTTGTTTTGCCCTGAGTTCTTCCTGAGTTTCCTTATATGGTCTTTTTCCTGTTCTTGTTTAGTTTGATTGTTTCATGATTCCTCGTTTAGTTAATATGATTCTATGCACCTGTTTTTGTTAATCATCCTGTGTACTTAAGTTCCTGTCTGCTCAGTTCTGGTTTGTTGGGTCTACTCGTTACATTCCCTGTGTTTCTTTGATTTCTGTTCAAGCTTTCATGTTGGATTATCCCTGTGTTTCGTCATTAAAGACAGTTTAAGTTATTTCATGCCTCCTGCGTTCTCCTTGCTCCCTCGTTATGTGACAGTAACATTCTTAATTAACATTCGGAGACAACATTAAGGCAGTAATTCCATAGCATTCAATGCGTGTGTACTTCGAGCCTGTCAATCAACATTAGCGTGCCGCCCACAGACTGAATAACACAAGGACATTAGATCTCTGCCAAAAGTGTGTGTGTCCATGTGTTCAGCGATTAGACTATAAAGTTTCTTGAGTTTATTATAAACGCGCTATAAGACCCAGAATCTGCCCCACCTAAATTTACGGTCAGGTTAGTAAGGGAGTTGTTAAGTTTATTGGGTAGGATTAGGGATGTCGAATATGGTCATGCAGAATATGTGCTTTACAGTATTTGTAGTAATAAACAGCCAGTATGTTTATAATAGGCATGCTAATAAGGAACAAGTTAATAGTGAGAATTTTGTCCCTATACTAAAGTGTTACCTCTTTTTCATATAAATTTCCAATAAATGCCTCTTTGAGGATTGACACCACTTCCACGGTGTCTGTCTTGGCTCACCCCGCCACAGAGACCCTGTCCAGCACTTTATCTCATGCTGCTCTCAGCTAGTTTGAAATGACATGCCACTTCAGGGCCTCGGGACAGTAAGAACAACCTGCTCAGAAGGTCTTGATTGCTGTGCAGTGACTGACAGCGGTGGATGAAAGCCTGGCTGAAACCTGATTCCTCGAGTGGAATCACTGATCGAAACACTAGTTTCCCAGCCAATCAGATTGAACCTGAGCATGTCACATTGGAAGTTCTTTTTTCATGTGACAGTGACTTTCCAGCAAGTTATTGGCTGCATCCTAATTTCCATATGATCTGTAATATAGGGCATGTGCGATTAGGTTTAGTGTGTCCCAGATCTGAAAGTATTATGTCAAAGGTCATATACTTTTTCTGGTAGAAACTATAATTTTTGTGCTTATACTGTTATTTGATAAAGAGGAGGAACCTGTGTCAGTTTCCCTTACTTTTTTTTTTTTTTTTTTTTTTTTTTGTATGTACTGATGTATGAATCTTAAGTGCACTGCTGAATGCTATGAATATATACAAATTAATTATAATAATGCATTTTAAAGGAGTATTTTACCCAAAAGTACCATAAGAATGGTTCACGTAACTTGTATGCTATATTCCAATACTCCTATATCAATATGATAGCTTTGTGCTTTTGATAACTTTTTCAAACTTGGAATATTCCCCACTAGAAGTGATATTGACTGTTTATATATATTCCTATTTTTATGGTGCTTTTTTGAGGGGGGTCTTTTGAGTTCTTCTTAGAAAATGACAGTGTTGGTCACAGCGAGCTCTTGTTTTATCAGTATCTCCATGGTTTTGCATTCTTGTGATCGCAAGAATTAATGCAAACTTTATAATACGCACATAGATATTCATGTAAATTAGTCCTGTAGGCCTCCTATTGCCTGAATGCCTCATTTCTACAGATTTAAATAAGCAAGCTATTATTTTACAGGATGTAAATAATTGTAAAAACAATATTATAACAAAAGAGAATAAAAATCGATTTCAGTAATTAAGCACAACACATTTAAAGGTTATTACTCTTATCATCTTAAATAATAATTATGTAAATACATAATGATTATTGGTGAGTTTCTACTGCAAATCAACGCAATAAATAATGCTGCAAACATCTCCGCAGTGTTTGAGAAAAGCCATAGAAAATTCACTCATTTTGGACCACAAAAATTTGAAAAAAATCCAGCTAAATTCTTATTTTATGGCAAAGGCTGTGTTTTTAAAGAAATGTTCATTCCGTGTTCCACTAAAAAACTAACATCATACATGTTTGGAACAAGATGACGAGAAATAATGAGTAAATGATGACAATTTTACATTTTACATTAATAAATTAGCTTGATAGCTGAATGCTAATGCTTACAGTACATTAGTAGAGCATGCAAAATTAGTCTTTCTACGAATTCATTAGTATGGACTTTCTCACCACCAGTCAAGTATGGTTTTAATTTTGAAGAATTTAAATTGTGATTCTTTTTTTTTAAAGTAGAAATGACCAAATATTAGCAGTGAAGAAGGTGGACGTGTGTGTGTGTGTGTGTGTGTGTGTGGAGTGAAGGAGAGGCTGTTTTGAACTGTGCACTGTGTGCAGCGCCTGCAGTCCAATCTGTGTGCAGACCAGAAAATAAAGCAATTTGTTATCCACCGAGTCTCTGCAGGGGCGCCTCCTCAGCACTTTTCTTACTCACTGTGTGCGTTAGAGAGAGAGACTGTGTTTGTAATTTCAGTTGTGATGTGCTGTGTGTATGTTCCACTACATTACCTTAATTGGCCGGGTCTGTCTTTGTGTTCCTCAGTTAAACTCAAAGCAAAGCTCAAGCCCCTCTGAGTCACTAACACGCTCAAATCTCAGCCTGTGCACCCTTAATCTATATAATCCCAGAGGTATGGCTGGTTGTGTTTGTTAGAGATACAAAATTGAGTGTCAAATTGTCACATAGAGGTCACTCATTTTTGCTGTTAATGTACTGTTTGGGTAGCAGTGCTTTGTGAAGGTACCTGCTGATGCTGCATAGATTAGCTCTCAGAATAAATAGAAATTTGCTTTACTCCCACACTCAAATCGTTCAAATAGGTCAAAATTCAAAAATTTTCCAAGGTGGCATTATTTAATAAATTAGCCTGCTTGATATTTTAACTCATTTTCAGTGAATAGTTTCGTACTTGAACTAAAAACAAACATTTAGCTTGGCTTTTGGTTGAATAAGATCAAGTGGATGTTATGCAGAGATCATTAAGTGTGTATGTGAATATGTTAGGCCTGTTCAGATGAGATCAAGAGCTTTTTAAATCCCTGGGAGAAGCACCTGTCTTCATTTAGGATGAAGACTTGAGATCAAAGAGGTTGTGTCTGAAACCAAAGACTGCTAGCATGCTGCCTCGTTGCCTAGTCAGTCAGCAGCGGGAAGTGAAGTACATCCTACGATTGGCTTCTAAAGTGACAAAGTAACAAATTCAAGTTAGCTTTAGCGAAAATGTAATAACTCCAGCGGTTATTTCTTTGTAGGAATAGAATATACATGCAAAATAGCTCATTCAACTGCACTATCAAATGACATTTTTATTGTTTCAACCAACTCTAAAAGTTTCATTTTGTGCCAAAATGTAAAAAATCGACCAATCGGCCAGATGTAATGTAACATTGGATACTGATGAGCACCGAAGGTATGTTTTTCCACACCTTTGCAGATTGTAAGGTAAATTATACATTTTGAGTACTTCTTTTTGTCATTAAAATGTTTTAAAAAGGTTTTTGACATTTGACTGTTTTTGTTATTTTGATAAGTGCATTAAAGCTGGAAAGATTTTATTGATATTTTTGAACTCATCATCATCAAATTAGATGGCCTTTTTCCTTAAGATACAGGGCTGTATCATTATATTTTCTGAGTCGAAAACAGATAAAACAGCTTTTTTTAATAACATAATGGCTCTAATGAAGAAAAACAGCCTTAATTGCAGATGATTGATGCTCTTTATGCTCTTTATAATTTCTTTATAAGGAATAGCTGGTCTAAATGAGGCCATGCTATAGCTTCTATTGGTTTTATACAGTATAAAGCTAATTATAATCACTGGTTCAGGATTCCCACTGTCTTGAAAAACCTGGATATATGAGGTAGCCTAATTTTAAAAGTGTTGTTTCTAGAATTTGAATAGTAAATTAATAAAATCGTGTAACTCCATGATCATTTTTATAATGAATATACATTTTAATAGTTATGCCAAGCTCTAAAATATTTTATCATGGACAAATTAAGAGTTAAAAAAATCTTATCCTTATAGTAATAGTTAACCAAAAAATTCTAAAAATGTACTCACCCTCATGTCATCCAAGATGTAGATGTTTGTTTCTTCATCAGAACACATTTGGAGAAATTTAGCATTACATCACTTGCTCATCAATTAATCCTTTGCATTGAATGGGTGCCGTCAGAATGAGAGTCCAAACAGCTGATAGAACATCACTTCTCTCTTACAGAAGTGCAGCTTTTCACTTCATAATACATTAATTGATGGACTGGAGTGGTGTGGATTACTTGTGGATTATTGTGATGTTTTTGTCAGCTGTTTGGATTCTCATTCTGACGGCACCCATTCAACTGCAGAGGATCCATTGGTGAGTAAGTGATGTAATACTGAGTTTATCCAAATCTGTTGTGATAAAGAAAAAAACTCATCAACATTTTGGATGGCCTGAGGGTGAGTAAATTTCAGCAAATTTTCACTTTTTGGCCGAACTAATTTTTAATAATTTCCAGTAAATAACAAACAACAGGAAAAGTCATGGGGTGTTTGAATATTGTTGTGGACACTGGGGGGCCTTGGGGTCAAAAAGGCTGAGAGCCACTGTTATAGACTAACACTCATTCTGCCCTAAAAAGTAAGCTTTTGTGTTTTATAAAAAAATTGTATTTGCTTATGAATTGATTTTCTAATTGAGGACGTCTCCGATTGTCCCCAAAGGGAAGTATTGCCAGATTTAACTCACTTTTGGGGACAATTTTGTACACAGCATACACTCTTCTTTTGTGTGATGTTATTAATAGTCTTTGTGAATGCATCTATAAGACATACATACTTTTATTTCACCAGTATGGTACATGTTCGCCCTCCCTTTAATGTGTCAGACTGTGGCTGGCGTTGAGTGAAGCAGTCCTCGAGCACTGAGCTCTCACACACGCTGACGTTATGTAATTCAGTCGGCCTTTTCCAATGATCTGTGATCGGTAGCAGCTGAGAGGAGGATTAGAGTGTGTCTGGACAACAGCCGGCAGACATGCTGAACAGACTCATGCTTATGAGTGCATGTGTGATCTCACTTATCTGTGCATGAAAAAGTAGGTTTGGGGGTAGTTTGTATTACATTGAGTGTGGAAATGTGCTGGATTGAGTGTAGTGTGTCAGTGATTGATTTAACATTTAAGGTTAGTTCTTTCATGACAACTCTCTGAGAGTTTAGCATGGTGATATACATGGCAATGTTAATGTGTTTGGACTTGGCGGAATAGATCTGCTACGCTGCTGCTGCTGCTGCGGCAGAGCAAGGACAGAGACTTGCTACTGCCAATACATCCATAGACATGCTTCTGTGAGCAGGAAACACTGCTGCTGCACATATAACATATATTACATAAAATTACCCCATAGCAGATCTATACAGGTGGAGCTGGGGAAGGCAGAGAGGGTTCCTGAAGCACGCTGCTTTTGCTATAGCATGCATTAGCCAGGTATTTGAATATTAAGCAGCAATCTTACTAAATTTAGTGAGTTTTATGCTTAAAAGACGAGGAAAAAAATCTTCAGTGGCATAATAAAAATAAAGTTCAACATATATTCGCTTAAAAAGTTTTACACAATTTTGCTTGTAAATTTTCTTTTTTCAATATGAAGGTGCACAACCGTATGACAAATTGGACTGTTTTGATTTGGCTCAAAGTGGTAAATGTTCTTGCTCTATCCATATCCTCATAAATACCAAATGCACTTGGATATGTGGGTTGAGCCGGTCGTGGGAATTTAGCTATGACCTTGCTATTGCTGTGTGTGAGGTGGTAATGTTGTGTCAGTGACCTGTCCTTTAGCTGTGAGTCAGTTCTCTTCACTCTAAATGGACAAATCAAGCAATACGACTGCAGTTGTGTTGTCTCTGGACTGGCTCTCCTGTCGATTTACAACAATATGAAGATGTTTAAACAACTAATATCTAATAACAAGACAGAGAATTAGATTTTATTGATTACTGGGGGGAAAAAATCAATGCAACACTATAAGATTAGCACTTTCTAGTAACACTTGCTGCACTATGTTATTTGGGCAGAACTGTTGTGATTCATATTTTATAATCATTTAAGTGAGTGAGGCAATCTACATTTCAGAGCTTTTCACATTTTAGATTGTTAACCAAAGGCCATTTTTAACAGTGGACTGTTCTGTTGTATGTTTCACACTGTTATACCTTTTCCAGGTTTAGTACATAATTCAGTCACTCTTGAGAAAAAGTGTGCTAAATTGTATTGAATATGCGTTTGTTGTGTACTTCAAATCTTTAATGTATAGTTTTTAAAGAAAACTTTGCAGGTAATAGGATTTTGATAATAAAGGCTTCTTAAATGTGCTTAGCATACATTTTTATGACTGTTTCTTAAGACACTAAAGTACACTTATAAAAAGTAATAATTTTGAACTGTTTTACTCAAAATCATGTAATAATAATTTGTTGTACTTTAAAGAAGTACACTGATGTGTTGACTATCATACTAAAGCATAGATAAAGTACTTGATTGTTCGATATTACATTTAAAGATAAAATATTTGAAATGTACTAATTTGCAGCTTCATCATTAGTAATTTGTAATTACAAATTATGTTTAAACACAAATTTCAATAGAAATTACATTTAGACAGATTTTAGTTTACCATAAATGCTTTCAGTACATTCGGCACAGGTTAACCATAATTCAAAGATACTACCTCATCTCATGACGAAAACGTACCTGTGGGAACTTTTTCGCAAGACGTTAAATATACATACCAATAAGTACATATCACTGCAGTTTCCAACAGAAATAAACATTAGAGGCGGTAAAAAAGCGAGCACTTGTAGTAATTTTCATACACAGTTATGATTACAGTTCCATATGTTTTGCTTTCCAGACATAACAAGCTTGCTCAGTAGCTCAACCGGCACAAAATTGAACTTGCGGAATCCTTGGATACGAATCCCATGAAAAAACATGATTCACGATGAAAGAGCTGAAAGATGAGAGATCAACAAACAAACTAAAATGGCATGCTTGTGATTGAGTTTTTGTGTCATATTCGCTTTCGTTCATAAAATCGGGTAGGTTTAGTGCACATGGTACGTTATTTTAAATCATCATGGAGCATTAGACTTATAGCGCCACTCGGTGGACATTTCAAGTCAGAACTGCGGTGACACGTACAAAACCAACGTCACATAAAACGTACCATATGTACGTTCATCTGTTCCAGGGGGAAAAAACAAACACTTTTTTTAGCGCCACTCAGTGGACATTTCACATCGAATATGTCACGAAACGTACATGGCGGTACATATATCACATCTTGCGAAAAAGTTCCCACAGGAAGATTAGATCAGGTTACAAAGACAATATAAAAAAAGTAAATATAAAAAAAACCTTAAAAGTCCTTAATTGGGTCAAAAACACTAATGTTCAGATAATTGCGTTTAATATATATTCATTAATATATTTCAACTATAACATTTTTATTTAGTTGCAGTTTGCATGAAATTAAGTGTCTGGGTTAATCTTCTTATTTACATATTTATGACATTATGATTGGACAAGAACAGTATGCAACAAGCTTTCAATGTATTTCATTACATGTTTGTCCATCAGTGGAAATTACATCGTGTAGATCTACTCTAGTTGTCTAAAGTCCTGGTGCATTTTCATAAGGGGTCAAAAATGGAGTCGTACCTGGGGTACCAATTAACGCTAGTTTCCAGATGGTTGCACAGCTTTGAACAATGTTACACAGCATGAGAAAATGATATGGATAAAGCATCAGAGTAAAGGCATTATATAAAAGGCTGATTAGGCCTGATAAATCGTTGTGCTGCATGGGTTTCTCCCTCCGTCCATTTAATCTCAGCGTGTGCTGTATCGATGTACCGTGTCGGCCGAGCCGGGCTGAGCGTGAGGCTGGAGGGTTTTAAATGAATATCGGTGCTGTGCTTTTAAGACAAATGACTGCTGATGAAATGTTAAATATTCATACTAACACTTACCGCCATGTCAGAGACAAGTTACCCACTGCTCTACAACAGCCATTAAACACCGGCACGCCCCAGATCTATGCTGCCAATCTATATTACGTAAGACTGTGCTCCGCTAAAAAAGAGCATGCAGTGGCAAACTGCAGAATGATAAAGCCATTACTCTCTGGCATATCACAGACCCACACAGTGCCAAGTCATGTTATGTAACTGCACAAACACACACTAAACACACCGACACTACAACATACACCAGAAGCACAGGCTATGAAATCTGTAGCTCATTAATTTACTGCACTGGACAGTGGGAATGTTACTTCTCTGTGCATAAGAACATCAGTCAAAAGTTTTTGAACCGTAAGATTTTTATTGTTTTTTAATTAAAAAAGACTTTTCTGCTGACCAAGCCTGCATTTATTTGATCTGAAGTACAGCAAAAACAGTCAAATTTTGAAATATTTTTACTACTTAAAATAACTGTTTTCTATTTGAATATATTTTAAAATGTAACTTATTTAAAAGCTGAATTTTTAGCATCAGTACTCCAGTCACATGATCCTTCAGAAATAATTCTAATATTCTGATTTGCTGCTCAAAATACATTTATTATTATTATGTTGAAAACAGCTGAGTAGAATTTTTTTCAGGTTTATTTGATGAATAGAATGTTCAGAAGAACAGCATTTATCTGAAATAGAAATGTTTTGTAATATTATAAATGTCTTTATCATTACTTTTGATCAATTTAAAGCATCCTTGCTAAATAAAAGTATTCATTTCTATAATGAATACTTTTATTTAGTATAAAAGTATCCCCCCAAAAAAATACTGACTCCAAGCCTTTGAATGTTTTAGTATATGTTACAAATATAGTAACATTAGTGTATAATGTTATTTCTGATAAATGCTGATTTTTGTGTATTTTGCAAACTGCAAACTGACTTGTTGCAGTGTGTGGCGTATGGTCTGAGCACTGACAAGCTGACCTTTCACTTCTGCAACCTCTAAAGCAATGCTGGCAGCACTCATGCATATGTTTTTTGAAGCCAGCTTCTGTACGAAAGAGGACCTAACTTCTTTGATCAACCCTTGTGAGGCCTGTTCCGAGTCGAACCCGTCTTGGAAAACCTCTGTACGACACTGGCCATTGTACTATAACTCAGTTTCAGGGTGTTACTGATCTTCTTATAGCCTAGGCCATCTTTGTGGAGAGCAACAATTCTAATTCTCGAATCCTCAGAGAGTTCTTTGCCATGAGGTGCCATGTTGAACATCCAGTGGTCAGTATGAAAGAATTGTGCTCAAAGCACCAAATTTTAACTGCTCTAATACAAGATACACACATTTGTATAGTCCTGTCAAGCAGACAAAAACATGAACATGATAAACAGGACATGTGGCTTTGCATGGTTAAACGACGTATAGCTGTTATCACTTAGGGTGTACTCACTTGTGTTGCCAGCTTTTTTGACAATAATGGCCATATGTCGAGTTATTTTCAGAGGACAGTAAATCTTTATTGCTATACAAGTTGCACATTGACTACTCTAAAATATATCCAAGTTTCATTTCTAAAGTACTGTCCCTTGAGAAGATATAAAAAAATGTTTGCTGAAATGTGAGGGGTGTACTCACTTTTGTGAGATACTGTATGTCACATGACATGGCACAATAATAGCTAATCAGAACATATTTGATGTTAGATGCACACTAGTGTTCAAATGTTTGGGGTAAGATTTATATTTATAATTTTATTCCACAAGAATGCATTCAGTTGATCAAAGGTGACAGAAAAGACATTTATAATGTTACTATTTTATTTTATTTATTAATTTTTTACTATGATGTTACTACTTCAACTTTCAATTCATTAAAGACTTTTTTTTACACAAAAATACAACTGTTTTCAACACTGATAATAATAAGAAATGTTTCTTGAGCACCAAATCAGCATATTAGAATGATTAGATATAAGTATTGCTTTTTATTTCTCCTCTTTGCTTACTTCTTGTTTCACTTCTGTTTAATTTTTTATAACCATTTCTTACTATGTGTAAGTTGTTGTTTTTTTTAGCATTTGTGTTTGGCTCAGTGTTATTTTTTTAAGATTATTGATAAACTAATGTAGTTTCATTTTTATTTGTTGCTAGGAAACGCTTGTTTTGTTTCAGCACTTGAGACGTGCTGAAATCGCGTTTGGTCTCGTACTGTATCACGTACCTTGTCAGTTTCTGTGCTTGCTTGGCCATTTATTGTGATTTAACAGGAAAGTGTGTCCAGCTGAATTCAGTTGGTGATTTGTTAGACGGGTATAAATAAGCTTAGTTTACCGCGGCAGCGGTCACGGCAGCCCTCGTGTGAAGCCCTCGTCGTGTGAAGACCGAAGAGTGTAAAGACCATCAACTCTACCGTGCGACTCCACCGGGCAGGGACACCGGCAAGGGATATAAGTATCACTTTTTATTTATCCTCTTTCCTATTACTTGTTTCACTTCTGTTTTATAAGTAATTCTTACTATGTGTTTTCAGAACACTTCTATCACTACCACTCGCAAACCTCGCATCACACACTGTAGGCAGCGCAATCCTAACAACCTGCGCACTTTGCCTATGTCTGCTAATACACTACTTTCTTTTTCTATTGGTCTCTTGAATTGTTAGTCTGCTGTCAACAAAGCTGATTTCATTACTTCCATTACTAGTCATTCAATGCTAAACCTCATGGCCCTGACAGAGACTTGGATCAAACCAGAGGACAATGCTACACCTGCAGCACTCTCCAATAATTTCTCCTTTTCCCACACCCCCCATTTAACTGGAAGAGGTGGAGGTACTGGTTTGCTCATTTCTAATAATTAGAAATTTACTCCTTTACCATCTCAGTGTATCAACAGTTCCTTTGAATCACATTCGGTTACTATTACCTACCCTCTAAAAATCCATTTTGTAGTTGTTTATCGACCTCCAGGACCACTAGGTACGTGGAAGAATTAGATGTGTTGCTCTCAATCTTTCCTGAGGATGGTACTCCCTTAGTTATACTTGGAGACTTCAACATCCACCTCGATAAACCTCAAGCTGCAGACTTCCACACTCTGCTTGCCTCTTTTGATCTCAAGAGAGTGTTAACTACGGCTACTCACAAATCAGGCAACCAACTGGACCTTATTTACACACGACACTGCTCCACTGATCATTTGCTGGTTACTCCACTGCACACCTCAGATCACTTCCTCCTCACTCTTAACCTCGACATGATTCCTGACACAACACATACCCCTCCACAAGTCACTTTTTGATGTAACTTATGCTCACTCTCACCCTCCCGGTTATTCGCTATGGTTTCATCTTCGCTTCCTCCCTCTATACAGTTATCATCTCTTGACATTCTGTTCCACTCTGACATCTTGTTTAGATACTTTCTGCCCCTTATCTTCCAGGCCAGCCCGTACCACCCCTTCTGGCCCTTGGTTATCTGACGTTCTCCGCAAACATCGTTCTAAGCTCAGGGCTGCAGAGAGGATATGGCGCAAGTCACAAAATCCTACTGACCTTAATTTATATTGATCACTCCTCTCTGACTTTTCTGCTAATGTCTCTACTGCTAAAAGAACATACTATCACAACAAAATTAACAATTCGCCTAACTCTCACATGCTCTTTAAAACATTCTCCTCCCTCCTTTGTCCTCTTCCTCCCCCTCCTTCATCAACTCTAACAGCTGACGACTTTGCCACATTCTTCATTAATAAAATTACTAACCTCACTGCACAATTCTCCACACCACAACCTGTCAAACACATCTTACCATCAAACATACACTCGTTCACATCCTTCTCTCCACTCTCTGAGGCAGAAGTCTCTAAACTCATCCTTTCCAGTCATCCTACTACTTGTCCGCTTGATCCTATTCCATCCCATCTCCTTCAAGCCATTTCTCCTGCAGTTGTACCTGCACTCACTCACATCGTTAACACATCCCTTTACACTGGAGTTTTTCCCCTCAGCACTTAAACAGGCTCGTATAACCCCACTTCTTAAGAAACCCACTCTTAACCCAACTCTTTTAGGGAACTATAGACTGGTTTCCCTTCTACCTTTCATTGCAAAAACACTTGAACGAGTTGTGTTCAACCAAGTCTCTGCCTTTCTCACACAGAACAACCTCCAGGACAATAATCAATCTGGCTTCAGAAATGGACATTCGACCGAAACTGCCTTGCTCTCAGTTGTTGAAGCCCTAAGACTTGCAAGAGCGGCTTCCAAGTCTTCATTACTTATCTTGCTGGATCTATCCGCTGCTTTTGATACGGTCAACCACCAGATCCTCCTGTCAACCTTATTGAGAAAGGGCATCTCAGGAACCGCTCTCCAGTGGTTTGAGTCTTACCTCTCAGATAGATCCTTAAAGGTATCTTGGAGAGGTGAAGTATCCATGTCGCAACATCTAGCTACTGGGGTGCCTCAGGGCTCAGTCCTTGGACCACTTCTCTTCTCTGTCTACATGGCATCATTAGGTTCTATCATTCAGAAACTTGGCTTTTCATATCACTGCTATGCTGATGACACTCAACTCTACCTATCATTCCATCCTGATGATCCGACGATAACTGCTCGCATCTCAGCATGTATAACAGACATTTCTTGCTGGATGAAGGACCATCACCTTCAACTCAACCTAGCTAAGACAGAACTGCTTGTAGTGTCAGCAAACCCATCACTTCATCACAATTTCACCTTCCAGTTAGGCTCATCAACCATTACTCCTTCAAAAACAGCCAGAAACCTTGGAGTTGTGATTGATGATGAGCTGAATTTCTCAGACCACATTGCTAAAACTGCCCGCTCCTGCAGATTTTCTTTATATAATATTAGGAAGATCAGGCCCTTTCTTTCGGAATATGCAACACAACTCCTTGTTCAAGCTCTTGTTCTGTCCAGACTTGACTGTTGCAATGCTCTCTTGGCAGGTCTTCCAGCCAATTCCATCAAACCTCTACAATTAATCCAAAATGTCGCTGCAAGATTAATCTTTAATGAGCCGAAAAGAATGCACGTCACACCTCTGTTCATCAATTTGCACTGGCTACCAATAGCGGCTTGCATAAAGTTCAAGGCATTAATGTTTGCATACAAAACCACCTTTGGCTCTGCGCCCCTTTACCTAAATTCAGTACTTCAGACCTATGTGCCCTCTAGAAGCTTGCATTCTGCAAGTGAACGCCACATTATTGTGCCTTCCCAAAGAGGCACAAAATCACTTTCACAGACTTTTTCATTAACTGTTCCCACCTGGTGGAATGACCTGCCCAACTCAATCCGAGCAGCTAAATCCTTAGCCATCTTCAAGAAACGGCTAAAAACCCATCTCTTCCATCTTTATTTGACCCTCTAGCTCTAGCATTCTCTTTTCTAATTTTTTATTTAAAAAAAAAAAACACACACACACACACACACTTGACCCTCTATCAATTGCATATTTATTCTCTAACTGCTAGCTTTTCTTAAAAAACTAAAACACTAGCTTTCTTTTCTATATTATATCTACTTGTTTAAAAAAACAAAAAACAAAAAAAAACTTGCTATGTGTAGTGCTTTAGGCTAACCGAGACTTGTCATATCGCTTGCATGTTGTTGCTCTTTTGTTGGTTTTGATTGCTTCTATTGTCCTCATTTGTAAGTCGCTTTGGATAAAAGCATCTACTAAATGACTAAATGTAAATGTAAATGTCTATTTTAATTTTAGTTAAAGTTGGAGTAATGTTTGTCATTTTATCAGTTTTTTATTATGTTTGTATAGGTTTTTTTTATTAAGTTTTAGTTTTATTTAATTTGAGTTATTTTACTACAACAAACTACATGGAAATGAAAGAAAATTGAATTTATAAATGTGTGTGTGTGTATATATATATATATATATATATATATATATATATATATATATATATATATATATATATATATGTGTGTATGTGAATGTGTGTGTGTGTGTGTGGTTGTACATACACATGTATTTGTTTTTTTTTGGTGTTTGGATTAGTGTTATGTTAGAATCGTTATTATACTCTTATACCTTTTGTTCTTTAATATATTGTTTTTAGCTTTATTTTTTGTTTTCATTTAAATGTTAAGTTTTGAAATTTTGTTGTATGCATTTGTCATTTTTATTTAATTTCTTATTTTTTTAAAATGTGTATATATAGTATTTATAAAGTTTTAGCTTTTAGTTTTGGATCTGTTTTAGTTGTTTTAATACTACAATTGATTGCTTCTGTTGTCCTCATTTGTAAGTCGCTTTGGATAAAAGCGTCTGCTAAATGACTAAATATAAATATAATATAATATAATATATAATATTTCTGAAGGATCATGTCACACTGATGGAAAAAAGTGTTTTTTTTTTTTTCCAACAAAAAAATGTCAAGTTATGAGTTATGGAGGTCATCTGCAAACTGCTTTTTGCTAGGGCTGCAGAGATGTGTAATCTGTGTGTAATAAGATGACCTGAACCTCTGGCCAACAGAATTAATGATGTACACGTCCCATGAATCATTTTTAGTATGTTTCTAACAGAAGCAATTATATTTGGAGAGATGGATGTCTTCAGCCCACAATGTCTGTTTGCAGTTACTGCAATGAATGAGGAGTCAGAAAATAAAATTCATAATGCTTCTCTGCATGGTGATATAATAGGCATGGAATGAACAGGTGCTCCTGAACACTTCTTGCCACTATTTTATTGAAGTTACAGTCTATAAAAATAATTATAGAACATTAATGGAAATCAAATAGTGAGGTTTTGTAAAAAATTAACAGTTCATACATACCAATTTTTATGCCAAATACTTTGATAACCTTTACAGATTAATGCATTAAAATTGTAACCTTTTCATGGTAAGTTGATTTGCAATAAATACAATAAGTTTTAAATTTTATTATGTTTATTTAGTTTTTTTTTTTTTGCATTATAAATATTGCACAATATAATATATCTATTTTTTTCAAGATATACCCATTATTATGTCCAAAAAGGGTAATGTCACCCCTTTTTTTCGTCTACATGTGTGTTGAATAGCTAGTATCTCTCTAACACAGGCTTTTCCATCCATTAATCCATGCATCCATCCATCCATCCATCCATCCATCTTCATGGATGTTCGTTTATTATTAAAATTGGTCTTCTATCTCCCCATCCCAGGTGTCACTCAGCAGGATGGATGTTGCCGTTCACTAATACCTGCGTGCGCACAGACACTTAGTCACATACAGCATATGTCAGCCTCTCTTGAGACTGATATACCCATTATGAGGATGGGATGACCATCTGTAGCCCACACACGTATATACCTACACAATCCCACATACAGCACACCTACTTCCCTACAGACAAATAAAGTAATTTAGCCATTGGCAGGGACAGTGTGTTATGAGACAAAATGCTGGAAATTTATCTGTACTTTACCTATGATCCCCCAATGGGTGTTTGTGTATCACAGTGAGGTTTAATTAGGAAATGACATCGCGAGTGGATCCTCATCAGTCTTATGTAAATATGTAATTCTGAGGTCTGAACAACTCCACTGACATGATAACAAAACACAAATGCTGTGTTTTACTGTATCTCATTATCACACTTAAACCTACTATTTAAAGGTGAATTAGTGTAATTTCTGATCTATTAGCATACTATTTATTTACATCAGATTGTTACTAAACATATTTTAAATGGTAAATATGTAATGTAATATATAAATATAATAAATGAATAACCAGACCAAATGGTTTTAATACCAAATTATTACAAAGATAATTAAATGTTAAATATGTACTATGATATACATTTTAGCATTTTAAATATAATATGATTTGGTCTGGTAATTCATTTATCATATGTATGTATGCAACACAAAATTGCATTATACAATTATTTAAATGGTTAATATTTGATATAATGTATTGTTTTAATCATTAAAAGTATAACTAGACCAAATCAAAATGATCTAAATGATAAATATTTAATATAATGTATAAATATAATAAATATACTCATTGTAAGTGCAGCTTATTATATTTATACGTCATATTACATATTTACCATTTAGATCATTTTGATTTGGTCTAGTTATACTTTTAATAATTATTAGAAAGAAAGAAAATAATTAGAAAGTTATTCATTCTGGTTATTCATTTAATAATAATTAGAAAGAACATTATTAAAAGTATAACCATACCAAATCAAAATTATCTGAATGGTAAATATTTCATATAATTTATAAATATAATAAATAAGTTGTATTATTTATAAATCAGACCAAATCATATTATTTATTTAACATCAGATTGTTACAAAATTATTTAGATGGTAAAATTTTGCCTTGAAAAAAGTAGATTTATTTATTTATTTATTTTATTCATTTATTTATTTATAAAAGTAGAATATAATATATAAATATAAAATAAGAATTGAATAATAACCTGACCAAATCATATTATTTATTTATGTAACATCAAATTGTTACAAAATTATTTAAATTGTAAAGTTTTGCGTTGAAAAAAAGTAGATTATTGTTTTGTATATGCTGTCAATTGTAGTTCTTAGGAGGAAAATATTATTATTATTATTATTATTATTATTATTATTATTAACAGACCAAACTCTATTTTTATTGGATACAGCTTGGTTTGGTTATGGGTTTGGCTGTTTGACTTTTTGCCAGTTATTTTTATTATTATTTCATTACTTTTTTCTCTCCATCATTTCTTGTTGTATGCATTTTTCATGACTATATATGTATGTCCATTAGAACTGTGTGTGCGTTTGTTTTCTTTTAGTGGATTTGTATTTATAGTGACTTTTAGATGTGCGTCTCACTGGTGGCAATGCAACATTGTGCTATAGAGAACGTTGCTATTTATAGGTAGATGATGTATACAGGTGCCCACTGGCTCTGAGAATGTGTTACTATTTCCTACACGGGCACGCGCTCACATACACATGCATACGTACACAGATTGTGTGTTATGCCGCATCAGAGATGCGAGAGGCGGTTGAATTAGAACAGCAAACTGAATCCATCTATCCATCTAACAGTATTTATTTTCTTTTCTCCCTCAGGAGACTGAGATCAGCAGGAAGAGAAAGGAGTGTGAAGTCCTTGAGGAGGAGGTGAAGAAAAAGAGCCAGTCATGTCAAACTCTGGTGAGAGCCTTTACAAGTTCACATCTTATGAGAGGGTCTCACACGCTGGGTGTCATATCAAGACTCTTCTGAGATATTTAGTCGTTAGTCTTTCACCATATGATGCTTTTGTAGTCGTGATTCATACAAGGTTGTAACTAATGGGGTCAAATGATTTTAGGGGCCTACAGGTGCCCACATTAATAATTAAAACCTTGCATTTGATATACTGTGGCCACATGAGCAAATTTATTTTATTTTATTTTTTATTTTATTTTATTTTATTTTATTTTATTTTATTTTGCACCAAAGTGTGGTAAAAAATATTTAAAAGATAAATATTAAATATAATATATAAATATAATAAATACATAAATAAATAAAATAATAACTAGACTAAATGGATTTATTTGTTTATTTACTTAATTACTTTCTTAACACCAAAGTGTGGTACAAAAATATTTAAATGTTAAATATTTAATGTAATATTTAAATATTATAAATAAAAGACTAACCAGTCCACTTATTAATTTATTATAACGAACAAAAGACTAACCAGACCACTTATTTTATTTATTTATTTATTTATTTATTTATTTGCTTACTAAAATTAATTTAATTAAACCAAAATTAAACCAAAGTGTTACAAAAATATTTAAGTGGTAAATATGTAATATAATATATAAATATAACAAATAAAAGAATAACCAGACCATAGATTGATGTATTTATTTATTTACACAAAATTTTGTGTTAGAAAATTTTTAAACGGTTAATATTAAATGTAATGTAATATAATTAATATAATAACCAGCCCAAATAGATTTATTTATTTATTTATTTATGTGGAGATGCTGTTCTTTCAGTTGCCTGTTTGTTCAACAAGATTTTTTTGTTGTCACTAATGTTTTGTTTTATCATTGCTTGTTTTGTTTTCATCAAAAAATGGAAGCTTTTTATAGTTTACATTAGTTTATAGTTTACATTTATTGATTTATGTATTTATTTTCTTAAATGATAAAATGGCTCCTTTAACTGTGACCAGAGCACATGTAATGTTATGTTGCATTGCTCAAATTCACAACATTTGGTACTGTAGGTAGTGTAGGATTGTACAAGGGATCAAACCACCAACCTTGTGGGAAGTGGCCCACTTCTGCCAGCCCACCCATGAGAACTGTGTGCTTTAGTATCATAATTAGACTGGGTTTTGATTGGCACAATACGTTTCAGTTTTGGGGACAAAACATTTGCTGATCAAGGTATTTGCCTGACTGACGCACACGAATGTTGGAAATGCTTTAGTTTCACACACATATATACTCAACACTCTCAAGGGCGTTTGCTCTCTTCCCACTCTCTCTCTCGGTCTTTCTCGCTGTTCCCACATAGCAGACATGGAGAGCTGACTCCAAGGTCCACTGTCAGGGGAAACAAAGCGAGCAGAAGGACAAAAAAGCAACCGCAAGAGAGAGGGAAACGGAGTGCGAGGAAGATGAGGGAGAGTGAGAGAGATAAAGAGTGCGGGTGTATGTACAGAGACTAATCGGCCCTGACTGCCAGGGAAGCTCTTTAAAACAGCCTCTCTCTTCTTCTGTATTCCTCTCACCTCAGCGTTCAGGAAAGACTTTTCATCTATTACACTTGAGAGAAGCTTTGCCGGGGCTTTTTAGAGCTGAGGAAGACCTTTTAAGTGGGTCATGCCCTGAGTTTTACATTTGATTCCTGGTTTTTGGTCTTTTATTGAATTAATTGAATATGAGTTCTTGTATTATACGGTGTGAACTCAAGGGTGCAAGCTGTTTAAGTATTAATACTCCCAATACTGATGTTGTATAGATACTCGGATAAAAATATTGATCCTAAAAGTTTTATATAAAACTTTTATTATATGTGTATGTTTAACCTATATCTCGGCGGTTTTTATCGTTGAATAAACACTGACAGAGTAATTAGGAATTTTTGTATCACCTTGAAGGGGCACATTATCTCTTACATAAAATATAAATATATTCCAGAGAGCTGTGTATATTTTATATATTTTATTTATTTGGCATTATTTAGTATTATAAGCTTTGAGGTGGGGGGAAAAAGTCTGATAATTTGCACTTTGGTTTATGGTAATATTTTATTGCTAAATATTCATAATTACCTATTTGATCCTCATTTAAAAAAAAACCCTATAACCATCACAATAGAACAAAATACGTAGAGTCGGTTATATTTTTATTTTTTATAATGAGATTTTTTTGGTAAGTCTCTTGTGCTTACCAAGGCTTCATGCAATTGATCAAAAAAATATAGTAAAAACAGTAATATTGTGAAATATGATTTAAAATAGTTTAAAACAACTGTTTTCTATTTGAATATATTTTAAAATGTAATGTATTCCTGTGATGCAAAGCAAAATTTTCAACTATCAGTACTTCAGTCTTCAATGTCACATGATCCTTCAGAAATCATTCTAATATGATGATTTACTGCTCAAGAAACATTTCTTATTATTATCATCAATGTTGAAAAAAGGTGTGCTACTTTAATATTTTTATGTAAATCATGATACATTTTTTTAGGACTCTTTGAGTAATAGAAAGTTCAAAAGGACAGCATTTATTTGTCAATATTTATATGAAAGAGAAATCTTTTGTAACAAAATGAAACTCTTTACTGTCACGTTTGATCAGTTTAGTGCATCCTTCCTGAATAGAAGTATTAATTTGGAAAATTTTGAAATTTGAAAATGTGAGATGTTTTCTTTTGGAGTGATTTGTAATGATTTTAATTTACTTTTTGAAAACAAAAGAAGTCTATATATCCACATTTAAATAGCTAGGTAAAAATGCATGTGTGTCTCAGTAGGACACGCGTCTCTCTGTGTGTGAGAATCAGCGGTATAAATGTTTCTCTCTAGAGGGGCTCTCTCTATACCACAAGAGGCTCCATTTTCACAGTAACGATTGCAAAAATACACGGAGCTTAGTCTCCTGACAGGTCTATACACACACAAACATTGGCAAAGCCTGATAGAAGTCTTTTTCCTTCTTTAATAAGCATAGTTGCGGATTGGCAGAACATTCATTCAAACCCTATATCTGCCAGTCCACGTCCCCTAATAGGTGAACTACACCTGAAACATCAGCATTTTTCACTCCTTTCCAGATGGAAGATCCTGAGATGTTATGGAACACAAACAGATCAGTGTTTTTCTCTTTCTCTGAGCACTAAAGTGTAATGCAGTCAGTTTTTGTATGACACCACTGTGTTGTAAATATGAGACAATACAAAAAGGCATTAAATTCATGTGAAATAATGTTAACATACAAAATTACTAAAATGACTTTTTTACCTTTATAATATAGTGACCTAAAAATGCTCATGGTTAAAAATGTGTGATGTAACAAACTCTAATGTGTGTTATTAATGACAGAAAAAAACATAGAAAGAAAAATCGTAGTTATTTCAATGAAAAATGTGAGCTGTTGCACAGTATTCTGTAGGAAGTAGAGTATTGTTTTCACTTCCAAAATCTGTAAATGTAACAGTATTTTACTGTAAAATTACATGAAATATCCTATTAGACATATTACAGTTTTACTTACTTACTTACTGGAACCACTTATAGGTTTTTACCATAGCATTTTTACAGTATTTTACAGTTATAAATCAAATTATTTGTATAAACATGGTAATGGTGTTGTTTTAATAAGACTGAATAAACCTGATATCAAGAGAACCTTTTAAAGTCAATATCGAGGACTGAGTTGGTGGAAAATTCCATCAGTCTCTAAGAGAGGAACTGTCTAAAAGCAGGCTAAAGGTCTCCACAGTGCATTACGTTGAAAGGATGCAATTACAGGACGTTTAAATAAAGTTTTTACTAGTGAAAGTCTCTAAAATGCTATCCGAGTGCATATTTTTATCTCCTGTGACCTCTTTGCGTAAATGCAATCAGTCTCGGAATGTTCCCAGCGTACAACTCACTAGCACACTGTGTCAAAAGATGGAGTGCAGAGCTGCAAGGGCCAAACTCAATTACCTAAAAGCTGTGTCTGCCAGCCTTTGGACCGTCTATGAGGTGCCCTGGGGTTGTTTGTGTAGTATGTGTTTTTTTTTTTTTTTTTTTTGGTGAGTATACATACACTTGCATGTTTTTGTGTGTCCATTAGTGGCAGAGCAAGCTGTTTGTCCCCTTGGCTCCAGCGGTTGCTTTTATGCTTATTTTGTGGCCTACTGAAAGGCTAATAGGAATTAATGGGAAAAATACAAAAAGAGATATGCTGTCCTTACATGACGTGAAAAGGAAACTCAATTTCACGCTTTCGTCATTTCCCTCGACCACCATTTTGCATTCTTGTCGTCCTAACTGCTGTTGTTTTGTATGAGAACAGTAGCTTGTAATGTAAAGCTGTGGCTGGTGGTGTTGTATTGTGTCTTGGAAGATGGGATGTTGGGACTGTCTTTCTGAGGGGGCCATCTGCCTCTCTATTTAATCACTCATCACATTTACATCTGATAGTTCCAGCCAGCCATGTGGAACATAACAGTCCACATGCACGCATATGCAGCTACATGCACGTGTGATATCATGCACATCCAAGAATGATTCCCATACTGTTGTTTTTGGATGTTTCTGTGACACATTTCAACTAGAGCAGGGTGATATTTCCAATACTGACATTTTAATGCACTGGGCCATTAAAGGGGTCATATGATGCGATTTCAAGTTTTCCTTTCTCTTTGGAGTGTTACAAGCTGTTTGTGCATAGATAAGATCCCTGAAGTTGCAAAGACTACAGTCTCAAAACCAAAGAGATATTTTTTATAAAAGTAAAGACTCGACCACGCCCCCCTAAAACGGCTCATTCAAACACACCCCCACATGTCTACGTCACGGTGTGGAGAGATTTGCAAAACGCTGTGTTTCATTGTGAAAGCGAAATTACTTTGTTTGGGCTTCCAAAAGAGGACACAACTAGAAATCAGTGGTTAAGTTGTATTTACAACACTGTTCCAGAACAGTTCAACCCAAATATTCGAGTGTGTGCAGCACATTTTACGGAGGACTATTTCCTGAACCTGGGAGTAGCCTGCCAGCTATGCTTAAAGACTGTTTCTATAAAGTGGGGCAATTCCAACGTCGCAAGGACCGTGTGGCACTTCTGACTCACAGCCTGTAAGTATGTTTTCATATTTAAAGAATTTGCCACTGACTATTCAAACGTGAGTTTTGAGCTGTGTATAGTAGGGCTTGTCGTTTGTCGTTTCTCCGATCACAAATGCAGACATGGTAATGTTTAATAAGAAGTCTCTTATAATCACCAAAGTTGCATTTATTTGATAAAAAATACAGTAAAACAATAATATTGTGAAATAATATTACAAAATAACTATTTTCCAATTAATGTATTTTAAAATGTCATTTATTTCTGTGATGGCAAAGCTGAATTTTCAGCACTTTCGGTGTCAGATGATCCTTCAGAAATCATTCTAAAATGCTGATTTGATGATTTTTCAAGATTCTTTGATAAATAGAAAGCTCAAAAGAACAAAACTTATTTGAAATAGAAATTTTAAAACATAAATGTCTTAACTATCACTATTGATCAATTTAATGCATCCTTGCTGAATAAAAATGTTAATTTATTTTACACTTGGTCACTTCATGTATTTTCTCTGATCACAAATCTGTCTGATTTGTTAAAACGTTTCCATTTACACTTGGTCACATAAATGTGTTCACGTCGATGAAAGCAACAGATACATGCTGCATTTTATTGATCATCAGCTAATTTCAAGATTAAAGACCGCAACAGGAGAGATAGCAGCATCAGCACTGGAAAGATAAGTTAGTTTTACTCCTTTTAATGAAGACAATTGTGTGTTGAGCATCTGAGACTTACTGTCAGTTTCATTTGGGCCAATTTGTGCATCGGCTTGCTGAAGAGATACTCAGCTACTCATCCGTGGCGATGCATGTTGCATTAGTGTAACATCGTGTAGCCTATAACACACTCACACGTTTATTATTTTAACATTTTGGGAGGAGTAAAATTTATGGTGTGGTTTCAACAACCAGATGCATTTACACTTGTCCAGTTTCATCTGGAATGCGGCCCAGACCACCTCCTGAAATAGTTTGAGTGATCAGATTTAAATCCATCTCGAAAGCATTTCGGAGGGCATTTACACTTTGGGCCAGATTTACTAACAACTTGCGCCAGCGCAAACCGTCTTTTGCCATTAAAATAGTACTGTCAGGATTTACTAAAGATGCGCAGTGAAGAATTAGCGCTGAAAAGGTGTGGACAGTTATTTTTATGCCTGACCTTATTGAATATGCATTTGTAGGAGTCCCTTTCAGATGCAAAATTTATGGGAGGAAAGTATTAAAATGAATTACGCAACACGATTTACTAACGTTTGCACTCGTCAAATTACTGGCATTTGCGGCATTATTTAACGCCCAAAAAAGCATGTTTTAAAGCACGAGGTAATTTGCGCTGCTCTTGGTAGATTGCGCTGCTCATTATGGATCTGGCTGCATTTGTGTTCTTTAATCTGCGCATTGTCAGTAAATCACACGCTGAATTTGCCCTGTTTAGTAAATCTGGCCCCTGGAGTTTTCACGATCAGATAGCTATCGGATCAGGGAAGACACATGAAGTGACCAGGTGTAAACAGGCCCTGAATGAATATGATTTAAAAAAAAAAAAAAATTTAATTAAATACAAAGATATAGTATTCCTAGCTTGTCCCTATTTTTCACATTGTGAGTGAGTGGAAAGCACATGTTTTCTTGGAGCCAGAAATGCCAGTGGTTAATTTGGAGAAGGACCATCACCTAAAGCATTAGATCAGAGATTATTCATGTGAGAATCAAACATGCTGATTTGCTTTTGGCAAATATTCAATAAAGCATATGCAAATTGTATGTGTTTACTATTTGCCTCTTTATTGGGTCAAAGATGATTAGCGCTGTGGCTATACCATTGTTAATTCATGTCACTATTCTGTTTTTGTGTGAACATACAGACAGGGCAGTGCCTCTGGTATAACTTTTAGTATGTAGATGTGTGTTACTGAAGTGGCTGGCGTGACTTTGCCAATGGGACTTGTTCGATTTTAAGGTCATGCTTCTGTTGAGTGGTTGTCACTGAGCAGAAGGGACTGGGACTCAAACTGTAGATTTAGCAACATGCTAAAAAAGACTCAAAACAAATTAGCAGTCACATAGCAACGGCCCAGCAACCGCTTTAATGATATGTGATGAGTTTTGCATTGGAAAGCACTACTCACATTTTCTTCATAAAATTAAAAACCCCTTTATGACCTTTGTCATAAACTCATAACCTCAGTATTACCATGTTTCAGGCTCATTTTAACATGAATCCTGGTGTCAATGGGAATATGCTAGCTGTCTCTTGAACGGAGCGCTTGCAAAGAGAGAGGGGTGTTTGGCGAGCAAGCAGAACAGATTGTGTCGTCTCAAAGGTCAGTGCCGCTTATTTTCTGGAAGGGCCTGACATCCATTACCCTCTCTTCGACTGAACATCTTCCACAAAGCAGGATGTCTGGCTACAACACTATCCAAAAATAAAATAAAAGCTTAGTAGAATAGCACTTGATTAGTGCATATACACTGTTTGTCAGTGTGCATACAAACTGTATTCTGTCTGTCTGTCTGTCTGTCTGTCTGCATATATACACACACATACACACACACACACATTCATACATATATATATATATATATATATATATATATATATATATATACATATATATATATACATATAATACATTTAATATATATATATATATATGTGTGTGTGTGTGTGTGTGTGTGTGTGTGTGTGTAAAGTTGAAAGTTATATATTTTGAAGTTATTTTATATAAAATATAATTTTGTATAATAAACACACACACACACACATATAGCATACACTATATATACATACGTACATACATACATATATATACGTGTGTGTGTGTGTGTGTGTATATATATATATATATATATATATATATATATATATTTATATATATTTTAATAGAATTTAATAGACAATATGAGATATTTCCAATAAAAATATCTTCATATATATATATACACTATATACATATGTAACTAAATTGTATACACTGTATCTATACATATGTAATAATATCTTGATTTTTAATGTACACACACACACACACACACACACACACATATATATATATATTTTTTTTTTTTTTTTCTTTCCTCAAAACGTCTCATAGTATACTGTCTTAAATTTATGAGCAGTTCTAATAGTAACAGGCTGTTCTTCATAACTACATCTTTTATTTTCTTTGGAGATATGCCCAACTACATAATTTTCCTTTTTATTTTTTTTAAGCAGTTCTTACTGTTCTTTATGCAATACAAAGTTCAATACAGGCAAGCACAAACGTAAATATTACATTATTACCAGTCGTATGTTGTAATAAGTTGTTCTGAACATTATCAAAACATGTTCTGATGCAAAGAGCAGAGGGTTCCAGATACAAATATGTGTGTGTGTAATTAGTGAACGCTTCACTTCTAATACATTATTAGCAAGCAGAATGAATAGAATGTTTTTGTAATGACCTCCCTCATGGCATCCCTCCCTTTTTTCCATTTGTTTTTTTTCCCAGCTCATGCAAATGATGGTGCTGCAGAAACAGCGCAGAGTCTCTTGGGCTGCTTCATTCAATTTGTTAGTGTTACACATTCCATGTGAATCAAGTTTATATGTGTCTAATCTGTAATCATTAGCTCTCTCGCTCGCTCTCTCTGCTCTACACAGGGTCACTCGAGACTTAGTCTATCATCCGTTCAGAGTTTTTTGGATCGATGTTCAGAGAGTGGGCTGCCAATGCAATCATGTGCAGCTCAGGAGAAATTGGAAGTGACTGCAGCGAATTGACGTTAGTTGAAATGACAATGGCCTTTCGATGAGAGTGAATGGAGAGAAATCTTACCTCTGTTATGAGGCAAGAGTGTATGTGTGTGTCTGTGTATGTATGTGTGCTTGTATGAAGGAAAGTCACTAACATTTGAACCTATTTTTTATTTTATTTTATTTTTTGGCTCTTCAATAATTACATTTACAATTACATTACATTGTTATTGAGCTTCATAGGAGTAAAATATCAATTTTGTTCTGTTTTATAGATTTAACAAAGCAAAATATATATATTTTCTTTTCTGGGATATGTATTTGGGAATCTCCACCATGAGCAATACATTTTTCTTCTTTAGAGAAGAAACCTGCAAGTTGATATTTTCATGCTCCTTAAATGCCCCGACATATCTGAGACCACACACACATGGAGATGCACACGTGAACACATGAATACTCACATTTGTAGCTCTTGCCTGAAGATATCTTGAGTAAGTGACGCTATCGTTAGACCACGTGGATGTTGGTGAAGTGTAATTAAGTTTTTCTCTTGCAGTGAGGGGAGAAAGCTGTGTAGGATGGGGCTTTTGTTGGGGGGCGTATGCAAATTTTCTGCAGCATTCAAGATTAACCAATCATTTGAGAAGTTAACCTAATTGTACAGAGCTATTTAAAAGTGTACAGATGATTCAATCATAAAATCAGCATGCTGTCTGATGTGCTGTGTGCTTTTCTCCTCTCTTGGGTTGTGCTTCATCAGCATTACTTTCTTGTACTTCGAAATCTTGCTTCCTCTCTCCGTGTGTCTCTCTCAATTATGTTTTGATCTCGTTTTAGTGTGCTTCATTGGTATGATAATACAATGCAAAATCTGCGAAATAATAGTAAAAAATTATGATATGAAGAATATAAACAAATAAAACAAATCAAAATTAAGTCAAATTAATTTGCTGAAAAATAAATTAAATTTCATAAGTCTGTGTATATATTTTTTTAAATATTTTTTAAATAAAATATTTATTATAACTTTATTAACATTTTTATCCATAAAACATTAACAAATGTAGTATTATTGTGATTTAAAATAAATGTTTTTCAGTAAAATAAATTAAATTCCATAGATCTGTATTTTTTTTTATATATATATTTTAAAAGAAGAATGTTATGTTCACCAAGGTTGTTCCTTTGATCAACATAATACTAACAAGTAGTGTTGTTGTGATTTAAAATAAATGTTTTCTATTTTAACACTTTTTTATTTATTTTTTTATTTTTTTACTGAATTTCAAGTAGCTATTATTCCAGTTTTCAGTGTCACATGATCCTTCAGAAATGATTCTTATATGCTGATTTGCTGCTCAAGAAAGAGTTATAATTATTTTCCTGTATTCTGTTACAAATGCAAAGTAAAAAAAGATAGATAGATAGATAGATAGATAGATAGATAGATAGATAGATAGATAGATTTATCAAAAAGGAATAAATTACAATGGTATTAATTAAAGTCAATATGCACTTACTGTGAACAGTTCATTGGAGCATTTTATTTCACATAATAAAAATATCTTAATAATATTGAATACAAATTTAATAATTTCAGTAACACTTTACTTAAAGCCTTTATATATAATGCATTATAAAAGTAGTTTTAATGCATTAATTATGCCTTGTAATGCACATGGTATAATGCATTGTACAATCTCATAAAAAATTGTAACAGCAGTTAATACATTATAACACTTAATTCATTGTTGCAATTCAATTCATTGTTACGCTATGCATTTTAAATTTGGTTATAATTATTCATGCCACGATGTAATGTATTACACCGCACATTATGAACAATTATAATGCATAATACCCTTTAATAACCCGTTATAATGCATTATACATAAAGGTTTTAAGTAAAGTGTTAACATAATTTCCTCTTCCTCTTCCTCTGAAACAGCTTTTCTTTTGCATTGATGTCACTTAGGCCATGCTGATTTAGTGATGGACTCTCTCTCGTTCTTTTTCTCCTTGTCTATGCAGACTGTTCTAGACGTGTTGTGTGGAGACGGCATGATTTCAGTTGACTACTGATCTCTGTAGTTCAAACCCTCAGTGTCAGTCTTTCTAAGACAGATGGGCCGCAGCATCTCTCTCTCTTACTGTCTTCACTCACTCACTCACTCTCTCCTTGTCTCGCTCTCCTCAAAATGAATAATGCATTGACTAACACTAGCTGTGTTGGAAACTCTCTGTTCTTACCAGGAATACACCCTGCCGTCTAAACGTGTGTTTATCAGTGTGTGCCTGTGAGTATTTCTGCTAGACACAAGCGCGTTTGAAAATGTGTACCACAAAACTAAGAATCTAACCTTTCTGTGTGTGTGTGTGTCTTGACAGGAGAGTGAGCTTCAGCATGTTCTGCAGGAGAAAGCACGTCTGAATCTCCGCTTGTTCAACGATACCCAGAAGGCAGCAAAGTATGAGCAGGTAAGCAGTCCACCTCATTGTGGCTTACGGGTAGATAGTAAACCCTCGTCGTCTACTCACTCACACACGCACAATGCTCGTGCTATCATTTGTTCCCTGGTGGAGAGCACTAATGGTGTTTTTGCCACTTGAGTGGAAGTGGAGGATTGTTCCTCATAAAGCTGGAGGCCTTGAGTCGCCCGGCACACATTTCAGCATCCTCTAACTCAATCCGCCAAGTCCCTCTGCCCCGCTGGAGCATGGCAGTGACCACCCACTCACTCGTGAGATTGATGAGTTCATCTCTGAATGGCTGTATAAATGCACACTGTATGAGTACGGAGGATTTGAGCCGAGATATAAATGTCATGCTGATTTTGGTTAATGCTAAAGGAGAAACACCGGAAGAGTAAGGTTTGTCTTGAGTGTAAATAAATCACAGTTGCACATACATTGGCAAAGTTGAGTAATGTTTCAGTAAAGATAGCATTAGGAAGAGATTAGGTGGTTTTGCTCACCATTTGGCTTGTAACTTCAACTGCAAATGGAAATTTCTTAGAAATATGCAAGGAAAACTTATCTATTTATTTGTTGTCATGCGAAAAAATATTTATACTCTACCATTCAAAAGTTTGTGCTCAAGATTTTTCATTGTTGTGAAAGAAATTAATGTTTTTCTAAATTAATAATAATAATAATAATGAATAACAAATCATCGAGGACGCGTTATATTGCTCAAATGTGACAGTAAATACGTTTGTAATGTTATAAAATATTTCTGTTTCAGATAATGATGTTCTTTTGAACTTTCTTTTCATCTAGGGTCCTAAAAATATTCAGCAAAAATATTCAGCAGCACAGCTGCTTTCAAATGATTATAATAGTAAATATTTCTTGAGCAACAAATAAGCATATTAGAATGATTTCTGAAGGATCATGTGACACTGAAGAAATGGCTTCTGAAAAGTCAGCATTTACATCACAGGAATAAATTATATTTTAAAATATTTTCTGTTTTAAAATATAATAATATTTCACAATGTTACTGTTTTTACTGTATTTTTGATCAAATAAATGAAGCCCTGGTGAGCATAATATAATATTATTTTAAAAAAATTAAAATGTCTTACTTATCCTAAACTTTTGAATGGAAATGGGAGTGTAAATTTTCTATCGAAAAAAAAAAAAAATTGACCGCAATGACAGCAACTACCATGAATAATAACTGAGCTGAGATGAGCAGTGCTTCTTCTTGAAACCAAGTTAATCATTTGACAAATGTCTCTTTCCATGTGTTCACATCCATGTGTAAAATGGATCTGTAGTGGTATGGGCAGCCATATTGTACCTTGTCAGATAATGTGTCTGCATTTTATAAAGTAATATTAGCTTTAGATTTGTAAGTCATTGTTATTTTAAAAATCATTGATATACTACTTTAGTTTTTTGTTAATATTCTGAAATACATTTTATTATTTTTTTTTTTCACTTTATTTTAGTTACATTTTTTTGTAATAGTTTTGTCATTTTCATGACTTTTTTACATTTTGATTTTGAGTTATTGAGTTACATGTTGAGTTTTTCTCATTTTATTTAGTTATTCGTTTTTGTTGATTTAATTGAGTTACTTTAATACTTTTAAGACACACTAAACAAAAAATAAGAAATGTTGCCTTGGCAAGTAGCAGAAATATAACAAGTTTACATTTTACATTTATTCGAAATGGAAAAAAATTCATAACATTATAAATGCACTTACTGTCACTTTTGATTAATTTTCATTCATCCTGTTTTTTTATTTTATTCATTTTAACTTTTGAATGGAAGTGTATCATGGTTTCCACAAAATATCAAGCAGCAAAACTATTTTCAACACTGATAATAATTACGAAATGTTCAGAATATTAGAATGATTTCTGAAGGATCATGTGACGCTGAAGACTGGAATGTCTGCTAAAAATTCAGCTTTGCCAACACAGAAAAAAATTGTATTTTAAATAGTGCTGTCAATAGATTAAAAAATTTAATCGCGTTAATCACAATCATGGACTGTGATTAATCATGATTAATCGCACATTTAAAATACTAGTATTTACCTGTAAATGTGTTGAAATGAAATGCATGACAAACTAGTTTAAGGAAACAGAACCTTTCACATCTCTGCCAGGTATGAGACATAATCCTTATTATTCTTTTATCATTATTCATTTATTTTTATTCAACCATTATTAGCCTTTATACTGACAATAAAACGTTTACCAAGCCACATCGCTTCAATCCCAGTTTACATTTACCCAACTATTATCAAAAGTATTTCTAAATAAATACAACAAAACATTTTCTTGCGACCTTACGTGAAGTATTATGACAAAATGCATTAAGAAGAAGAATTGGACCTGTTCTGCAGGTGCATTAGCGCTAACATTAGCATCATGCTTCATTAGACAATTTATGAGATTAATAGTACACTTTTACTCAGAACTCACTTCAAACCAGCATCGAGTGTTTGGAATAACTTTCTTTTGCGATCACATGTGGAATTTGGTCGTTTACTGTTGTTAAAATATGCTATTTATAGCCTTTTATATCGCTGCACAAATTAGCATTTCAGATGTACACATTCATCACAAGAAAATCACATACAAACCATATCCTATCATAATCGTGTGTTTATTATCTTGTATAATCTATAGTGGCTGTTGTCATGTTTATTTCTGCTGTGTAAAAGCCTTAACACGTGCGCTCTGGCTGAAACTCACATTGTTTTTGATGTTACAACCGCCTCTCCGTTCTTAAGTTGCCATCTGTATACATTCCAACTATAATACACATTAGTAAAAGGATCTATTTTAATTTTCATTTGTCTATATACACTTTGGGCGGCTACGGTACATTATAAAAATAGCCCAAAAAAACGCAACCCACGGCTCTGTAATTTTTCCCGCGACTGTATTTTCAAAATAGCCCACTTGTGCCGTTACCCTGGCAACACTGGTTCACTGTACCCTCATCACACAATGATAGATAACCTTCTGCGCTGCGATGACGGGAAGAAGTTGGAGTCAAGCATTATCACATGATTAATTTGCGTTAAAAAAATATTAACGTGTTAAAAAATTTAGATTAATCGCATGCGTTAACGCGTTAACGTTGACACCCCTAATTTTAAAATATATTAAAATATAAAGCTGCTATTATGAATTATAATAATATTTCACAGTATTGCTGATTTACTGTATAAGAGACTTCCTTCAACAACAATAAATAATGTTTAATTATCCCAGACTTATTTATTTACTATTTATTTAAATTTATTTACTATTTTAATTTATTTAAATTATGTGCTATAATCATATAATACAACTGCATATTTGCACTGGGCTCCATTGCTTATGTCTTCCGATGCTGCACCTGTGAACTATAATCATCTAGTTTGGTCTTCTTTCGATGTGCATTTTTCTGATCTCCCCTAGTTCTGTCTCACACCTGCAAGTGTGATCTGTTATCTCAGATTTATGCCTGCTAGCATCAGCACCCCTGTAGCCTGCTTACAGTTAATCTTTTAGTCATGTCTGTGTCAGTGTTTAGTTGGAGGCACATCTTGGCATCCCATCCTGGCAGAGCAGTGTCCTCCTGCTGAGCTGTTCGAAGGTAGGCCGCGTCCGAAACGTCCGAGTAGGTGTGTTGTCAAACGCTGTTGCAAAACTACTCCCTCATTAGTCATTTATGAATGCAGTTCCTATGAGGTCGATAGCAATACAGAGGAAGGGAAAGGGGAGAGAAAGAAAAGAAAGCATAAATAAAGGAACCCCAGTAATTCAAAATCATCACGAAGTCTATAAGTGAGATATTTATATATAGAACACTTTCCATAGTTTATGGTTTATGAGTTCTAGTAGTATATTGTATGCATTTGTTTTGCTTAAATGGATAGTTCACCCAAAAATGAAAATTCTGTCATTAATTACTCACCCTCATGACGTTTCAAACCCGTAAGACCTTCGTTTGTCTTCAGAACACAAATTAAGATATTTTTGATGAATTCTGAGAGCTTTCTGACCCTGCATAGACAGCAACACAACTGACATGTTCAAGGTCCAGAAAGGTAGTAAGGACATCATTAAAATAGTCCATGTGACATCAGTTGTTTTTGTGCACAAACTGATGAAAGAAAACGAACACGCATGCTTTGTGGTACTGTCATGAACGTGCATCGAAAACTGACCCAGAAGAAAAGAAATTGAGTAATGTTGTTATTTTTGTTTTCTTTGTGCACAAAAAGTATTCTCGTAGCTTCGTAACATTACGGTTGAACCACTGATGTCACATGGACTATTTTAAAGATGTCCTTACTACCTTTCTGGGCCTATCTGTATGAGTTTCTTTTTTTCTGTTGAGCACAAAAGAAGATATTTTGAAGAATGTTGGTAAGCAAACCGTTGACTGTAGCCACTGACTTCTGTAAAAAGGAAAAAAAAACTATGGAAGTCAATGGCTACCGTCTACTGTTTGGTTATCAACATTCTTCAAAATGTCTTCTTTGGTGAGAAACTATAACTATATAAGAAACTCATACAGGAGTACAACTCATTATAGGTGAACTTGGGAGGAAATGACAGTAAATCCCCGCAGCTGTGTTTCAACATCTAGCGGAAAACCTTCCCAGAAGAGTGGAAGCAGGAAGGCAAAATTTTTCTCTCCTATCTATTAATTTAGAACACATTAAAAATGCAGTTCATACATACAGTGACTTTAATATACATCTCTTTATCAAATTTTATTTCTGAATTAAACTTTGGTTTGATACTGTTTAGGAAGTGTAAAATAAAAAATGCCAGAGTGATACTGAAAATAAATAAAAGAAAATTAAATCCAGATACTGTAGTGTATGTGCAGCCTGCAGAGTTTCAATCAGGCTTTATATATTGGCCTACGTTGGGACTATGGCACAAACAGCTCCTTTTGTTACGATGCTAAACTGAGAGCAGTAATGGTGTGACGTCTCTGAGTCATGTGAGACTGCTCTTGCTTGAAAAGAATGGTCCTTCATGCATCACTTATTTTGTGAGTTTACCCCCCACCATCTCAAATAGCTGTTTCAGAGTGAGACATCATTGAATCTACAGCTCTGTCCCAGTGCTCAGAATGGCAATCATCAAGATGGCAGCTGCTCCATCTACACAACTTGTGTCTATCCAGTCTGTTTGTGGCTCAGCATTACTGGATAACAGAGAAGGACCATTAAAGATGAGTGCCTTCAACATTTTTTAGAACAAAGACCCTTTGGCAGGCAGAGAGGTTGCCAGAGAATGAACTGTTGCATTTCACGTCTGGCCTATAACATATTTTGGTATGAAGCTTACACTGCAAAGACATTAAAATCTGTTCCTTGCTGGTGGAATGATTTTCCTAACCATGTCCGGATAATATTCCAGAAACAGCTGAAAACTCATCTTTTCCATGAGCAATGAACTGCATACTGCTGACTCTTTTATAAAATCAAAACAAATTAAAAGGGTCATATGCTAAAAAGAACATTATTTTGTGTATTTGGTGTAATGCAATGTGTTTATGTAGTTTAAGATTCAAAAAACGCATTTTCCACATACTGTACTTTATTGTTGCTCCTCTATGTCCCGGCTTTCTGAAACGCGCCGATTTTTACAAAGCTCATCATTCTGAGAAGCAAGGCGTGCTCTGATTGGCCAGCTATCCAGTGCGTTGTGATTGGCCGAATACCTCAAGCGTGAGACGGAAATGTTACGCCCCTTACCGTATTGTGATGCCGTGTCCCAGCGCGACGACACAAAAACAATAAAACCCATTACAAACGAGGAATTTGTTGCATCCAGTGGGGACATAATTACTGATTATAATGACTTATACTGTCTTTTTACACGTCGCGGTGGATCGCGCCGTGTAAACATTACCATGTCTGCATTTGTGATCGGAAAAACGACAAACAACAAGCGCTACTCTACACAGCTCAAAACTCGCGTTTGAATAGTCAGTGGCAAATTCTTTAAATATGAAAACGTACTTACAGGCTGTGAGTCAGAAGCGCCAAACTGTCGTTGCAAAGTTGGAATTGCCCCACTTTATAGAAACAGCCTTTGTGCAAGCCAGCATTGTAGGTTACTCTTCCAGGTTCAGGAAATAGTCCTCCGAAAAATACGCTGCACACTCGAATATTTGTGTTGGAACAGTTGTGGAACAGTGTGGTAAATACAACTTAACCACTGATTTCTAGTTGTGTCCTCTTTTGGAAGCCCAAACAAAGTACTTTCGCTTTCACAACAAAACACGTCTCCAGGACATGGGACCGGTAGCAACAATACTACAGCGAGAATAATAATTCCGCCTTCTTTCTTTGCGTAAACATTTGGGCGGTGCTTTGCAAATCTCTCCACACCGTGACGTAGACATGTTGGAGCGTGTTTGAATGAGCCGTTTTAGGTGGGCATGCCAGAGTCTTAACTTTTATAAAGAATATCTCTTTGGTTTTGAGACTTTAGTCTTTGCAACTTCAGGGATCTTATCTTTGCACAAACAGCTTGTAACACACCAAAGAGAAAGGAAAACTTGAAATCACATCATATGACCCCTTTAAATCAAATAATAAAATTAAATTAAATTAAATTAAAGTGAAAAAAGAGTGCTCTCACTATTTCTTAATACCTACCTGTTCTATCTTGCACATTTTAGACAATGTTTGAAACTTTGTATAGTAAAATATGTTGTGAAACACTTATGCACTTTTTTTAAAATATATTTATGGCTAGAAACATTGACTTTTTAAATTTTTTTCTTTGGTATTATTTTTTTGTTTTATGTAACTGCATTTTTATTACAAAAAATAATTGTGATCAAACAGTAATGGTTCCCTGTTAAAGACCACTGATTTAAGACATTGAGGTTAAAATGTATTTTATTTTATTTTATTTTATTTTATGTAAATATTTTTTTATATAATGAAAACTATATAAACAAAAAAAAAACTAATAAAATTAACAAAACACAATTATTAAATTATTAAAACTATTTATTAAAATTATTAAATTTAAATGAAAACAGAAAATATGATTAAAAAAACTACTTCAAAATATTAATAAACACTATAATAGGGACAGTGTTATTTTAGTATCACTGAGATACTAAGTGCACATAAGGCCTTGCCATTGACTGAATTACTGAGTAAATTGGTTTTCTCCATTAAAAATCCATTTTTCATTTAGGACTAGGCTTAATCTGTGTCTCCGTAGTTTTCCCTTGCGTTTTAGAATGAATGTTCCCTTTAAAGTATGCAAATTTTGGCAATGTGAATTAGTCTGCTTTATAATCTGGGTGCACAGTGCCTTAAACACATGAAGCAGCATTCACAGCACGTTATGTAAAGCTGAAAATAATATAGCAGGACTTTCATTAGATATACAGTGCCCTCCAAAAGTATTGGAACAGTAAAGATAAAATTGCTTTGTTGGCTGTGGAGTCAAGACATTTGCAAATATGATTAAAAGATGAATATGAGACAAAACTACAGAATTTCACATTTTATTATTAGCCGTTTCAACACATACATGTTTTTCCAAATAAAAAGAACAGCACTTTTAGAGTTCATCCCACTCATTGATGTGAGCATAAATATCGGGACAATTGAACATAAGGCAGATATAAAAGATTAAAAGCTATTATTTAGTTGCAGATCCCTTGCGCACAATCACAGCAGTGAGTCTGTGACCCATAGACATCACCAGACTCTTGGTCTCATTCTTTGAAATACTTTTCCCAGCCTTTAATGCAGCCAATTCCAATTGTTGCTTGTATTGGGGAGTTTCTGCCTTTACTCTCCTCTTCAGCTGGTGAAATTCATGTTCAATCGGATTTAAATCTGGAAGATTGACTTGGGCAGTCTAAGACTTTACATTTCTTTGCCCTTATAAATTCCTTGACTGAACTGGCAGGGTGTTTTGGGTCATTGTCCTGATGCAATTTGAAGCACTTCCCAATGAATCTGGTGGCATTTTCTTGAATATTGGTAGGCAAAATGTTTTTTTTTACCCTTCCAAATTCATTCTACTGCTGTCATCATACATTAAGTCATCAGTAAAGTAGAGAGGGCCTGTTCCAGAGACAGCCATACATACCCATGCCATGACACCACCTCCACCATGCCTTACAGATGAGGCTGTATGCTTGGGATCTTTTGCAGTTCCCTTTTTTTCTCCAGATTTTTGCTTTTCCATCACTTAGATAAAGGTTCATCTTTGTCTCATCGGTCCATAAACACAGTTCCAAAACTCTTCTGGCTCACCTTTGTGCTTTTTTGCAAACTCTAATCTTGCCTTTCTATTTTTGGTGCTGGTCAGAGGTTTGCATCTTGCTGTGTAGCATCTGTAATTCTGTGTCAAAGTCTCCTGAGGACAGTAGATTGTCAGAGCATCACCCCAGCTTTCTGGAAGTTGTTGGTGATTTTACAGACACGTCTTTTAGGGTTCATTTTCACAGCTTTTATGATTTGTCTGTCATCAACTACTGTTGTTTTCTCAGCCGATCAGGTAGTTGTTGGTTGCTGGTGTCGCTGGTGGTTTCCAAACTCTTGATTTCTCCATGCCCTTTGTTTTTGCTATAGCTCTAATTGACTTCCTCTTTTCTTTTAGCATCCAAATTGCTTGCTTTTCTCTCAAAGTCAGCTCCCTCATCTTCATCCTGGTTTGTGTGTGTCATCATCGAATGCAAGATTCAGAATGCAGAAGTAATGGATATAACCGATACGACATATTCCCTGCTTTTAATATCTGAAGAATTAATGCAACAGGACACAGCTGATCACTTAGAAAGACCTGTGAGGCAACTGTTCCAATACTTATGCTCACATCAGATAGGGGGATGAAACTCTAAAAGTGCTGAACTTCTTAGCTGGTAAAACATTTATGTGTTGAATCACCCAATAATAAAATGTGACATTCTGTAGTTTTGTCTCATTTCATCTTTTAATCATATTTGTAAATGTCTTGACTCCACAGCCAACAGAGCAATTTTGTCTTTACTGTTCCAATACATTTGGAGGGCACTGTAGTTGAATCGTGAAATTATATATTTTCACATTATTGGTTAATATAATTTTTTAGCTGCCCACATGGCCTTGGTTATGCCAGAAGTTGTTGTTTTAAAGGTGGAGAAAGTTATTGAACTTTCATATAGGATTATAAAAACATTTTTTATTTCACCATCATATGTCACATTAAAAAAAAAAAAAAATATATATATATATATATATATATATATATATATATATATATATATATATAAAATATATTAAAAGGAAGTATGGTCAATTTGTTCTCTTTGATTTGTACACGAAGGTCGTTTGCTTAACACCACCATCGCTATCCAATAACATGCCGGTTGAATGTCATAAGAATCAACAATACAAGTGTAATAGGTCAAACATATTTCCTCTAGAACAAGTGTATTCAGCTGTAATTGCTGTTGCAGTGAGTATTCAGGTCAGGTTGCAGATAAGAGATGAGTGTCAGATTGGACAGGCGTGGAGTGTGAGTACTGCCTCTGTCTCTGACAGCTCAGCTTTTTATCATGACTTGACGCTGCGATCAATACAGGACGTCAACCCCTCTGCTCTTGCTCTCTAAAAACAAGACTCTTACCCCAGAGCTCAGTGCTGACTACACACACTCCATATATCGCATATCAGTGGATAAAGACAAACAGAAGATGTCATTTTCAATTGATCTGAGTATTTAATAGCATAATTGAATCCTTTGGAGAAACCTCTTATATTCTGAGGTAACAGCAGAAGCAGATGTGCCTGGAGGTTTCCTGGTCGGGACATGAGCATCTAGAGCTGCTCTTTCAGACCCTGCTGTTTATGAAAGTATGCTGATACTTTCACCTAATAGCCTTGTGGCCACATGGGTCCAGATGGTCATATTCATACGTGATTTTCCTCTACTCACCTGCAGATCCAAAGACAACCAACACAGATGGTTTGACACTCATAACCACTGGTTTAAACTCTCACCTTAAATGAATAGTTCACCCAAAAATGAACATTTTGTCATTATTTACTCACCCTCATGCTGTTCCAAACCTGTGTAAGTTTGTTTCTTATGCTGAACAAAAAAGAAGATATTTTGAAGAATTTTGAGGTACCAAACAGTTGTTGGTCCCCATTGACTTCCATAGTAGGGAAAGAAATACTGTGGAAGTCAATGGGGACTATCAATGGGACCTTGAAATGTGTAATTTGCATGAGTACCAGTGTGTCAAACATGTGTGCAAACCATTAGGCCATGGCTCTGATGTGTTTTTTTTAAATCTAGAAACCTAAAAATTTTTTTTTGTTGGCAGGATAGAATGACCTTTCACCTTTCTAACAGATGTTAGAGGGCAAACAGTAATCCTGAAGACATTCTCGATTAATCTCTGTATCTCTCTCTCTCTCTCTTTATCAGGTGAAAAGTGAGTATGAACAGCTACAGGAAGCTCTGTACACTGTGACAGTGGAGAGAGATTGCGCTCTGTTGGAGAGGACTGAGCTCCAAGGCAAACTGGAGAACCTAGAGCAGGTGCTGAAGGTGAGAACCCGCCAGACGCGTCAGTGTAAAACATATAATCAAAAGAAAAAATTATAAGTTATGGAAAAAGAAAATGAAGTCTGTGTTAGGACATTTTCTTCTATAGTTCTTCAGTTTGCATTGTAAGATTATGTTCATGATAATTACATAAAGTATTACAGTCATCTATCTATCTATCTATCTATCTATCTATCTATCTATCTATCTATCTATCTATCTATCTATCTATCTATCTATCCATCTATCCATCTATCCGTCTATCCATCTATCCGTCTGTCTGTCTGTCTGTCTGTCTGTCTGTCTGTCTGTCTATCCACTATAAAATCCAACAGTTGTTCTAACAAACACTTTTTTAGTTAACTTTTCTTAATGTCTTAACTTAATTGTAAAAATCTAGTAATCTATACTATTCACATACTATTCCTTGGTTACTCAGAAAACCCAATTTAAGATTAATTGATTAGTTTGAGTTTTTAAATAAAAAATCAAATTAAAAAATATTTTTTATTAATAAAAAACATAAAAAATATTTTATTAATAAAAAATTAGTTTTTGAGGCGGGATAATTCTTAATAGGTTTTTCACTCATTTCCTCCACTTCTGCAGTTATCTTTCTCTAGTTGCATTCACTCATTTCCCAAAGTCATCTTGAATGTTGAATTGTCAATACATCTGAAAAATCTGAGAGAACATCACATAAGGAGACTTCATAAATTGATGTTGTTTTTTCCTAAAATGTTTTTGTTTGAACTCACCATTATAGTGATTAGTGTTTCCTTTGGTTGGGCACTTGGAACTTCATTTATATTATTGTAATTCTCTTGCTATTGATGGGGGAATTCAAGGGAAGGGAAATAATAAATAGGTTGCTTTTAAAAGGTGACCTAACTTCTAACTAAATCATAAACTAGTCTATTTTCCATGTCGATTAATGATCTTTTACCATTTTATTGCTGACATTTGTCATAAACACCTTGTGAAGCTTTTAATTGGGTTGATATAATCCTTCAATATTTGTGACAATAGCTTGCAAATGACCATGCTTGAGTCACACACTTCAACATTCAGCATTCTTATTTTTATTAATTGTAACAATAACATTTTTATTTGCTCTTTTTGTTGTGCTACTACTGACACAAGACAGCAAATAAAATTGGAAAATAAAAAATAGTAAAACAAAGCTTCGATCTATCTATCTGTCTGTCTGTCTGTCTCTGTCTGTCTGTGTGTCTGTCTGTCTATCTATCGATCCGTATGTCTAAGAGTGTAAATTACAGCTTTACAACAAATACTTTAATACAGTAATGTGTAAATATTTCCTAATTAATACAACTAAATAATTACAATATTGAAAATTACCTTTTTTCACATTACTGTAATAAGAATTTCATCTGTGCATAATAATCATAATGTCCACAATGTAAAAACTCGTTATGTCCAGAAAATAGGCTTCATTTTCATTATGGAAAATATAATTATGTATATTTTTTTCTTTATATTCTTGGGTGATATATTATATTTCGTGAGATTCACCATATCAAGGCTTTCCAAACTAAAATCAAAATATTATTTTTTAGGATCAATTTGGAGTAAGAAATAATATAAAAATTACGATCTGGACATTTTTTTTGACTGGTTACCTGATTAGCCTTCATATATGTTGACTGAGTCAGACTGTGTGGTGGTAAAGTGAAAATCTTATAGTCCTTTATCTTAGTGTGAACTGTGTCAGTATCCAAGCTCATGACAGATGTTTCAGGAAATCCAGCTGGCAATGTTTAAGGTCAATTTATATCATGACTTCCACTTTCATCTGTGTTTTCAACTTTTTTACTCCCCTTGTACTCTTTTATGGTTTTAGAGCTGTCGTACACCCTCAAAGTGTGGATCTGTGATTGACTAGGAGTTCTGGAGCACCTTACCCCTCCCCTAACGTCTAACCCTCTCCTGCCCCTCCCCTCTCCCTGCCTCCCTCCATATTTTTCATTCATCAGGTATCTCTAAAGACTTTACAGAAGCCAGCACTAACTGAATGTGGACTTTTGATTGAGTACTAACAGCTGATCTGGATGCTGTATGTGATCTTAATGGTCGGCCGGCTGAGGCACTGCGGAATGCGTTTGTGCATGACACAACAGTTATGCACAATTACACCCTCCCCTCACAAAATAAACTAACCCAGCTCTTCTTTTGAATGTGAGATATACATGCTGTTAATATTTTGAAAAATATGCTGATTTATTTCTTTTTTTTATTTCAGTTATGAGGTGACAGTTTTGCTGAACGTACAAAGTGTGAAATATGTTGATACTATCAGTCTTGATTTAAAATATTAAGTAATCTAGTAGTATCACAATATTTTAATGGTTTAGATGATTCATTTTTATTCTGTGGTCATATTGTCTAGTTTTTATGCAGATGCCTTATTTTTGCAAAATAAACTGCAACAGCGTGATCATTATATGATCTTGAAAGGGTTTATTTTGCAATTATAACTGGACGATTGAACATTTCTCATTAAATATTTAACTTAAAACGTAATATTGAGGCATCTTCGTTTAAAAAAAAAAGTTTTATAACAGCTGTTCAGTGAAAATAAAAATAAAAATTAAATTAATAAAAAATGTGCTGTCAAACGATTAATCGCTATTAATCGCATCCAAAATCAAAGTTTTTATTTACGTAATATTTGTGTGTGCACTGTGTATATTTATTATGTGTATATATATAAATACACACACATACAGTATATATTTTAAAAATAGTTACATGTATATATTTATATTCCTATAATTTATATTATATATTAATATTTTTAATATATTAACATAACATATTTTTCTTAAATAAATACATGCATGTGTATTTATATATACATAATAAATATACACAGTGCACACACATATATTATGTAAACTAAAACTTTTATTTTGGATGCGATTAATTGCGATTAATCGTTTGATAGCACTGTAAAAATACATAAATTGTCATGAATGGATGAATGAATAAATAAGTAAATAAATAAATTGACAAAATATTTATATATATAAAAATGATTAAGCTATTTAATAAATAAGTACATGAGTAAATAAGTACTGATAAATACATAAGTAGATCAGATAACCGTAACATATTTCACACACGGTATAGTTTATTTGTCCTCTGAAGGTTAGATTATTCTAACCTTCCTCTTCCCTGCACTCCTCTTTCATAGCAGCATGGAAAATCCCTCCTTTACCCTTTATCCCCTGTAACCTCACTTGTCACAAATGGAAAGAAAATTGCTAGGTTTTGTCACTGTGTACTTTTAACAGGTCAGAAGAGCTTCTGGGGATGTTGTTGGGCAGTAATCGGCGCTGATTGAACATGCTGTGTTGTTTGCACACCCTTTCATGTACAGAGCTGTGACCCTTAAGCCCTTTATTGATCATGCGAAGCTCTGTGGCTGTGCTTAGTCTGGCTGATTGACATGATGCTTCACTCCTGTTTTTGCTTTACTTGAGGGGGTGAAGCAAATGACACAAACCTGATTTATGACAAGATTTTGCTGTTGTTTTCAGTGCTTAAAGGGATAGCTCACCCAAAAATGAAGATTCTGTCATTATTTACTCACCTTCATGTCTTTTCAAAACCATATGCTGTTATTTTTCCAGTGGAAAATTACTGAAGTGCAGCTCCAAACCATGCAATAACAGTTTGTAGTGAGTACATCTATATTCCAAGTCTCCTAAAGTCTCCTATAACTTTGTTTGATGAACAGACTGAAATATAGTTGTTATAGCGCTTAGTCAGGTTAGACGGCATATTAAATTTACCACAAGGCTGTGAGGGATAGACTTACAGTCTTTACAATGGCTGTATAAATACTGTATAAAGGTAATAATTTTCACAACTCAGAACCTTAAAAACTGTTCTGTGGAGTTTTTGTCTTCTGCAAGGTTTTTTTTTTTTTCTGAAAGTCTTTTCGTCAGCTGCACATTCGGTATTTGGCATTGCACTATACCCTATAGCCTCAACTCGATTCCTTTTAAAAATTAAATATGGTGCTACCCTGACTCAGTTCAATTCACTGAAAATCCTTTTAAGAATCAGCATATGGGTTTCAAATGATTTACAGAATCATTTTTGGATGTACTGTCCCTTAAAAAAAAAAACATTTTTGCTCATTAGAAGACAAATAAGTTTCCGTATTCTGAAGGTGTTAACACAGTAAGGGGCCGTTCACACAGAATTCGATTTTGCTTTTAAAAATGTGAGACGGGGGCCAGGGAATAAAAAAAACACAACATCTAGAGACATTTTAAATAGTTTAACTTCTTTTAACTTGAGCGCCTTAGTTTTAGAAAGCTGTGTCATATTTGCAGGACAATGCGTAAGCACAGTGGTCAAGTGCATGTTTAGATATAAAAACAATGAAAACACAGTGCAGTGGAATGAGTTCAGTGTGGACGACCCCTAATTCTGAGTTGATGTGCTCAGGTAATAAATTTTAGCGTTTACATCAGATATTCCAGGATTAGAATGGAATTTTGTCTCTTGTGCTCCTGGAGAATGATGATCTTTTATAAGCTGATATAAAAAGAGGGTCTGTACTGTAGATCAGTGCAGCTAAAAGTGATTCAGTGTGACCTAAAAAGATTTTAAAGGAATTATTTCACCTAAAACAAATATTTTATCATTTACTCACCCTAATGTTGTTCCAGTCCCATACTTTGACATTCTTGCGTGCAACACAAAAGTAGTTATCTAACATCATGTCCAAGCTTTACAATGAAAGTCAATGGTTACCGCAGCTGGCCCTGATCCCCATCTGCTTTAACTGCATGGGAAAAAAGCAGCTTGGACATTCTTCTTAATATCTCCTTTTGTGTTTCTCTCAAGAAAGTAAGTCATCATGAGGGTGAGTAAATGAACTGAGTTTTCTATTTTGGATGAACTATCCCTGATTGATGGTTGCTCTCATTCTGTCTGTGTTCATCCTTTGCTGAGTTTCCTCTCACCTCCTGCTCTCTCTTCTCTCTTTCCCAGCATATGCGAGAGGCTGCAGAGAGGAGGCAGCAGCTAGAATTAGAGCATGAACAAGCTTTGGCCGTCCTTAGTGCCAAGCAGCAGGAGATTGACCTTCTGCAGAAGGTGAGAGATCAGGGTTTCCAACCACACCAAACCTTAGGATGGAGCTCATGCACAGGCCAGAGTGTAGAAGACCTTGCATCATTCTTAAGGCTTCTGGTGTCTATTTAAACAAACCAGATTCTGGTGATAGATGGTTTTACATGGTTTTACAGATTGGTCCAAGCTGGTCTAGATAGTTAGTCAGCTGGTGGGTGTTTTGCCAGAAGATTTTGGACTGGTCATTGGTATTTATTTAACTAGGGGCTATGTGTGTTTTAATTTATTTTACTCTGTCTTTAATATGTTTATTTATTTTGTACTCCACTTTGCCTCAACGAAGCCCAGAAACGGTACAGGTGACGAGGAGCTTCAGTAGAATAACAGTGAACTGTGGTCAGATGAGATGTTTTCAGTAAAAACTATATTTTCTGTCCTGTCATCCGTTATACTGTGCTCTTCAATTGCACATACAAATACGGTGGCGTGCACTGTAGTCTGTATCTTTTCATATTAAAGCGTGAATGAAACTACGAGCGTGCATGTCAGATCCGCGACATGTTCTGCAGCAGCAGCTCTTAACGTAATAGCACCCAAAAAACCTAATAACCCAGCTGCTGTGATGTCTGTTAATCGAAGAACAAAAGAAAAAAAGAGGAAATCACTAACTTTTGCAGCTTTAAGGATTCATCTGTATTTAATTTAGAATTTAGTGTTTGATAACTTTATTCAATTTCTGTATTTTTCCTACTTGCTGAAGGGCACAGGTAAATATGACATTCATTATAATGGGTTTATGTGAAGATTGTTTTAAGTTGACTTAAATTAGAAGTTATTATTTTTTAAAGTCTAATAAATGTTAAAATTGATAGCTCTCAGTTATATTGTAATGTTGAATGGCTATAGTCAATGGTTAAATATTAGGGAAAAAAAAGAATAATTTCCTAGAGACATCAGTAGTATTGGTACAGTATACTCGCCCTTTTTCATAAAAAAAAAATGCCATTATAATAAATATTAAAAATATAATGTCTTTATGTTGTTTCAACATTAATTTGAAGATTAAATGTGAAATTACTGCAATATGAAAGTATATTTAAAAACTTTAATGTTAGGTGGGATTAATTGTGATTAATCACGATTAATTTCAGAAAAAAATTGCGATTAATTAGTTAAATCTCGTTTTTTAATCGATTGACAGCACTAAATAAAATATATTTTCCAACTTTTTTCATCATTTGACAAAACCTTATTGGGGCAAAATTGTTGGTTGCGTGGGACAGTTGAATTAAAACAAATCACATAAATATTGAAATTATTTTCATAAAATTATGTTTTCATAATTTAAGATAGAAAGTCTGGCTTTAGGAAAATAAAAATCTTTACATATAAGGTATTTTGAAAAGATGATGAAGGCATGATAAAAAGTGTCTAAGATAATTTTAATGTGACTTTCATATAATAAAAATAAAGACGTTTTAATAAAAAAGAAGCATCCAAAAATCACCCAATAATAAAATCCAGCTGTCAAAGTGCTCCTAATGAAGAGAGATGTTTAATGGAAAAGTGTTTCAGCAATTGCAGGTAACTCTATTCCTCTCATTTCTCGTTTGAATGAAGAGAAAAGTGCCACTGTCTCACCACTCAGAGTAAATTACTCTCTAATGAAACGGCAGAGCAGGTGATCAAATCTGACATTTTCTCCAGAACGCGTGAACATTGTCATCCGCTGAAACATTTGAGTTATTGTCTGTCTTTATTGAATGGAGCACTGTGATTACAGAAGAGAATAAACAGAAGAAATGACACACACACGCTTATCAGAAGAAGTCAAGACATTAAAAACCCAGTTTTGTTGTTCTGAAGGTGAATCTCCATACATATTTCTGAAATGTTCCCTCTTGTTGTGATGTTGCGGAGGCTGACACTCCAACAGATGTTCCTCTCTATTCATGTGGAATTGAACGCTGTTTTCCACAGCTGCTGAAAGTTACAATGAATGACCCCACAATGCACTGCCTAAAACTTATTAAGCCAAACTTGGAAATAGAACGTTTATACACTAGGAACGTGTATGAATTTTTTTGGCTGTGACTTTTATTAAGTATGCCATGACTGACTTGGTATTAATGCTGTTATATCTGATTTTTGTTTTATTTATAGGCTCAGGTTGAGGCTAAGAAGGAACATGAAGGTGCCGTCCATCTGTTAGAGGTGAGTAATGATGTCTACTCATGAATGTCAGTGCATGCGTATGTGAGTGTGCATGTAAGCATGCATTTTAAATCTTATCTTGGCTGACCGTAATAGTACAGCACATTCCACATGCGTCATCGTATATTTTCTCATATTAGCCAAAAATCTGGCTACCATATGAGTCACATCTTAGCTTACACCATTTTGACATTTTGAGTTATTTAGACAGATTTGTAAAGTTCTTGTGTAAATATCCTTGCTGACCAGCTTCATTATTGAGTGTTTTAAACTAATGTTACATCTATTTTATGATTTATTTACAATATTCTACTTTCTTCTTTTCATTCATTGCTGCCATTAATGGGCAATTAAGGGAAAATTGGGGGGGCGGAACTGTACTCATGTTGGGTCTTTGTGACTTCTGAAACTGAAGAAATGCTCATGTGTGCAACTGTGATTTGTTTGGTTCCTTACATCTCTTGTCACTATGTTACTGGTCTTTTTTTTTTTTTTTTTTTTTGCATATACAGAATCACTTGGACAGCATGCAGGTATTTTCGAGTTATTTCTCCTCAAAGTTCTCTCTCTCCTCCCCGTGTGACTCATTGGGGGTAGTTCCTGTCACCTCGTTTAGCTGTCCTGTCAATTACTGTACCGCTCATCCATGATTGATCTGTAAACATTTGATCAATATCTTTGATCTATATTGCCATAGATCAAATTATTGAACTTTTTTAGTACAAACCATCAGTCTTCATAGTCATTTTATATGTACCTGACAAAAGTTATTTGTTTTATAAATGTTTAAAGTAAAACAGGTCACGTTTTGCTTGTCTTTAAAGCCAAACAACTGCTTTTTATTGTTGTTTTTTTTATTATCCTTATTTTTTTGATAATATTATAACATTATGAACATCATCAAAAACCATTTGGTTTTAATTTAGTTATTGATAATATATACATTTTATTAAATTAAAGCTAAATGGATAATTACTTAGTCTATAAATTAAATTAAAACTAAATTCCTTTTAACAATAAATGCATACAAATAATGCATATCTATCTATCTATCTATCTATCTATCTATCTATCTATCTATCTATCTATCTATCTATCTGTCTGTCTGTCTGTCTGTCTGTCTGTCTGTCTATCGTTCTATCTATCTATCTGTCTATCTATCTATCTATCTGTCTGTCTGTCTGTCTGTCTGTCTGTCTGTCTATCGTTCTATCTATCTATCTATCTATCTATCTATCTATCTATCTATCTATCTATCTATCGTTCTATCTGTCGTTCTATCGCTATATCGTTCTATCTATCTATCTATCATCTATCTATCTATCTATCGTTCTATTTGTCGTTCTAGCTATCGCTATCGTTCTATCTGTCGTTCTGTCTGTCTATCTATCTATCTATCTATCTATCTATCTATCCTTCCGTCTGTCTGTCTGCCAGCTATACGTCCATCTATCTACCTATCTGTATATTCGTCCGTCTATCTATCTATCTATCTATCTATCTATCTATCTGTCCGTCCGTCCGTCCGTCTATACATCCATCTATGTCTGTCTGTCTACTTGCCTGTCCGTCCATCCATCTATCTATCTATCTATCTATCTATCTATCTATCTATCTATCTGTCTATCTGTCTGTCTGTCTGTCTGTCTGCCTCTTTATCTATCTATCTATCTATCTATCTATCTATCTATCTATCTATCTGTCTATCTGTCTGTCTGTCTGTCTGCCTCTTTATCTATCTATCTATCTATCTATCTATCTATCTATCGGGGGAAGTCGTGGCCTAATGGTTAGAGAGTCGGACTCGTACCCTAAAGGTTGCGGGTTCGAGTCTCGGGCCGGCAGGAATTGTAGGTGGGAGGAGTGAGTGTACAGCGCTCTCTCCACCCTCAATACCACGACTGAGGTGCCCTTGAGCAAGGCACCGAACCCCCAACTGCTCCCCGGGCGCCGCAGCATAAAAATGGCTGCCCACTGCTCCGGGTGTGTGTTCACGGTGTGTGTGTGTTCACTGCTGTGTGTGTGCACTTTGGATGGGTTAATTGCAGAGCACAAATTCCGAGTATGGGTCACCATACTTGGCCACATGTCACTTCACTTCTCTTCACTTCTCACTTCTCTATCTATCTATCTATCTATCTATCTATCTATCTATCTATCTATCTATCTATCTATCTATCTATCGTTCTATCGTCCTATTGTCCTATCTTTCTATCTGTCATTCTGTTTATCTGTTTATCAGAAACTGAATTCTATCTATCTATGAACATTATCAAAAATTATTTTGTTTTAATTTAATTATTAATAACAGTATATACATTTTATTAAATTAAAACGAAATGAATAATTAGTATTTGGGAGGATAATTTAGTTTTTATTTAATTTATAGACTTTATATTATTCTATAAATTAAATAAAAATTAAATTGCTTTTAACAATAAATGCATAAAAATGCATATCAAACAAAAAACTATTATACATAAAAATATTATTATATTTAAATATTACAATGAATTGTTTGTTATTATTATTTCAATTGTATTATTTTTGGGGGTGGTGGCATGTCTTTGTAGCCATCCAAATAGATATTTATCTAATGAAAAACAAAGACAAAAGTTGTCAGTAAATTACCTCCACCTTCAGTAAACAGAGTAAAATGTCTTCGACTGTGGATTTAAGTTTTATGTATTTATTTATTCATTTATTTTTTTTTATCAGAATTGCTTGAAAGCGTTCTGTTGTCTCATTCCTCTTGGGAGGCTTTTTTTTTTTCTTTTTGATAGTAAAGAAGCTAAACACAGGAGATAAATGAAGATGAGGGCAGCCTCTGTAGTTGAGGGCATGTTTATAAAAAGTACAAATGAAAGTGCTGCAAAAGTCAATTTACTCTTTTAACCCAGTGGTAAATGTTTCTCATTCACTGCCTGATCCTTTCTGCTCCTCCTGTGTTGCGATGCATGGGTGCTGCTTTTGAATCCTGTTAGCGCCTCATGGATATGTGCGTTTGCAGATCAGATCAGCAACAACAAACATGACTGATGGATTGCAGAACGTGACATGTCTCCCTTCTACCACCCTCCTTTAATTTCCTTGCCCAAAAAGCCATATTTAGTGATCTACAGTCATGGCCAAAAATATCGGCACCCTTGGTAAATATGATCAAAGAAGGCTGTGAAAATTAATCTGCATTGTTAATCCTTTTGATCTTTTATTTAAAAAATTCACAAAAATCTAACCTTTCATTGGATAATAAGAATTTAAAATGAACACAGGGATAAAAAGTACCCCATGTGTACAATGAAATATACTGCTGTATTTTTGATGTTGTGGGCCTATATTTCTGCTGGAGGTCCTGGACATCTTGTTTAGACACATGGCATCATGGATTCTATCAAATACCAACAGATAAAAAAAATCAATATGTGACTGACTCTGTTAGAAATCTTATAATGAGCCATGTTTGGATCTTCCAACCGTACAATAATCCAAACACAAACCTCAAAAACAACACAAAAATGGGCCATTCCAGTCCTCTGACCTGAACCCTATAGAAAATGAGTGGGGTGAACTGAAGAGAAGAAGCACCAACATAGAGCTGGGAATCTAGAGGGTCTGGAGTGATTCTGGATGAAGGAATGGTCTCTGATCTCTTGTCAGGTGTTTTCTAACCTCATCAGGCATTATAGGAGAAAATTTAGAGCTGGGCAAATGGAGGTTTCAAAAAGTATTGAATAAAAGGGTGCCGTTAATTGTGGCCAATGTGTATTAGAGAAAAACATTTATTTTATACTGATATTTCCCCCCATTTTAAATTCTTATTATCCAATGAAAGGTTAGATTTTTGTGAATTTTTTTTAAATAAAATATCAAAAGGATTAACAATGCAGATTAATTTTCACAGCCTTCTTTGATCATATTTACCAAGGGTGCCGATATTTTTGGCCATGACTATATCTGAACTTGTAACTTGCATAAACGTTGCACAAGACATACTGTAAGTATAACAGGTCAAGTTACAGTTTTATGTTGACTTGTTAAAATGCAAACTCGCATGATCCTCTAATGTCATTTATAGTATTGATGTACAAGTATACATGTGAGTTTCGTCAAATGATCATCAGTCATAAACAGCTTTTACTGTTATTTTGGCATGTGTGGTACCCTCCTCCATTTAATAGTACTTCCCATCGTTAACATCATGATCAAAACAGAGATTTGATGTACAATAACAGCTGAACATAGATTGACTCCTGTCTTTGTTTGATTCTGTTGGTGTCTGAAGCTGAGAAGTTTCCTTCGCACTAAGAACACAATGCGATTTTTGGTAGGAAAAACCTCCTTTTAGATAGTAGTATTGTAGGTTGTTTACCACATTCACAGTTGGTTGAGTTGGTAGGCTCTATTCATTAGCATTCATCGGTTAGTTATTGTGAAATGTGGATGTTAATAAAGCTGTTACCAGTTTTAAATGTCAGTGCTTTTAACACAGACCAGCTGAATTGGTCTGTATGTGTTTTTAATACTAGCCCTTCTCTTTTCTTCCATCTTTTTTTTTCCCAGGCTAAAGTGAGAGAACTGGAGGAAAAATGCCGGACGCAGAGTGAGCAGTTTAACCTGCTGTCAAAAGAGCTGGAGAAGTTCAGGTTGCAGGCTGGGAAGTTAGACATCCTGAGCAGCAGTCAGCTGACAGGGGGCGTCTCACCCGGCTCACCCACTAAACCCCTCACCCTCTCCCAGCTCCTCAACGGCCTCACTGCCCCCTCTGGGAAAGGTACAGTATGCATACTGAAGAAGGTCATTTGTTGACACTTCCTTAAATATTTAACAGAGTTACACTGCAACATGGTATGGTTTCTTTTCATTATGTGGTTGACGTTTTTCTATTTTATTCATTCTAATTAATTTACTAAATATGAGATAAATATGCAAGAACCTCAAAATATATGGAAACTTTTTGGAATCTTTGTCATTGCATTAGAAATTTAAATGATGTTCTCAGAACTAACTTACTGTTTGACAGTGCCTAAATATTTTTTGGCTTACCTTTAGTTTACCATCCTTCATCCTTTACCCTTCCCATAAGGCGATATGAAACAACGTCTAATGCTGAAAAATCTGAAGACTGATAAGATCAACAGCAGTGATGATGTGCTGAGATGGTGGGAGGAGTATGGGACTGTACACAGTAATGAAGTAATCAGTCACCTTTGTGTGTGTGTGTAAAGGTAATGAGGATTCGATGAGCAAGATCTCAGAGCTCCTTCGGCCTCTGCAGATGACTGAGGGGGAGAAGGTAGAGCTCCTGTCTGTCAAACCCACCCTCCTGTCACGCAGCACACCCTCCAGCCCACGGCGGGCCTTCCTCTCAGAGGTGCGGCCTGTCATCGCCACTGCTGTGAGTATCACAAACACACCAATCAGTCAGGGTTAGTTCATTTTACTTTTAAAGGGGTCATGAACCGCCCTTTTTTTATTTTGTACTGTTTTCTGAGGTCCACTTATAATGTTCTGAATATTTTTACATCAAAACGCATAATAATTTAGAAGTAATAAGCTATTTTCTGTCCTGTTTTGACCCCCCCTCATCAGAACACTCTGTTTGAATAGGCGTGGCAGATTGTAGACTCGGAAGTAAATGCCCACTGCTATGATTGGCTAACAGTTGTGTATGTTTGACAGCTTACATGCTGCTGTGACTTTGTTTAGAAAAGGCATAAATAACTCAATACATATCAAACAATCTGTAAGAAGAGACAAATCAGTAGTTATCACGTAATAAAAACAATTACTCACACTTGTGTGTCGCGACATTACTGTCGGATCCAATATAGTCGGCACAGCATAGTGTTTTAGTTTCAGTCTTTCTGAAAATCCTGTGCTGAATTGTGCCTTGTTTGTAAACGAATCAATGGTAAAGTGAAGTGAACAAAGGACCAAGTTCTTACTGACACGGTCTGGAACTTCAGTTCTTCCACTCTTTCCTAATGTTGGGATCAGAAGAAAGGCAATGCACAGCATCTTGTTGTCTTTGGAGCCATCTTTATTGTTTGGTTTCTGCATAGACCTGCGTTTGCTTCTCTTGTTTTTTACCCACTACGTGCGTGAATTTGTGGGCGGGGCTAAACAGGTAATGATGTAGAAGCAGGTGTTGATCATCTTCTGTGGAGGCAGTGTTTAGCCACACTATTACATCATAAAGTAGAACATTCCACAAGCTGTCGTTTTGCCAGATTGGCTTCAATATAAGCTGTTTCCAGACTAACAAGAAAGTTTTGAGTTCTGAAACTGAGAATTTTGATTTCTCAGGTCATGACCCCTTTAATGTTAACCATTTACAGTTTGATTTTAGTCTTGAGGTTTAATCTTTTGAACCGAAAATGATAAAAAAATATATATATAAAAAGAACTGAGGTTCTACAGAATAAAATAGATTGCATTTGCATTATCTGAAGGAAATGCCAAGGCATGCAAGCCAGCACAATAATGTTAATGTGTTAATGGACTTTATATTGAAAATGAAAAGCAAGAATCAACCCATAAAATGACACAAGTACAGGCAGCTATAGATGGCTAAATAGAAAAAAAGACTAATCATAATCCAGGTTCCAAATACATGCAGAAAAGCAAACTAATTTTCACATTTCCAGGGCTCACAGAAACAGAAGCCATGATAGCGTTTCTATGACTTTCCAAAAGAGGGAAAAAACTGTTGAGATTTATTACAGTGGTCAGATAAGAGAAAGATATAAAATTTGCCATCACTTCCTCACCTATTGTGTTAAAAATACCCACACAGCAGCGTTAACTAATTTTCTGAATATATAATGCAAAGGTAATATAATACAAAGTATAGTGTTATAAATGGTACATTACAATTTCTTTATTTTACAATGTTAATAACTCTGGAAATGTATCATCACAGTATGTGAAAAGAGTCCACTGAAAAAAAAAATATTTTAAATTATTTTATTTTTAAATTATTACATTTATTTTTAAATAATTGTAAATACATTTTAACTTAATAAAGTATAAAATTATTAAGAAAAAAAACAGGATGAGACTAAACTCTCAAACTAAAAAGTTTTGTAAATAGTCAACTGAATAGAATAGAATAGAATAGAATAGAATAAAGTAGGGTCTATCTAACCAATATATTCTAGATTCTAAGAGAGCAAAGTAGATTCTAGTAGTGTTTCATGTACCACAGTGATTTGGCCATTATGAGAATAATTACAGTATACATTGACAGGCTGTGTGTGTGTGTGAGAGAGAATGTGTGGGTGTGAATAGTCCAATCTGTCTGCTCAGACTGTGCTCTGCTGGTGTTATTGGCTTAATCGCCCACATTATCAGATTGCACACTGGACTTTGCTTTCAATTATTAAAGACTTAATTTTTGCCCAAACATTAATCAAAAATCAAAACTTGAAAAACATTCATTCAGTTTTATAACCCACTGATTTGTCATTGACTTTCTTAGGCATTGTTCATGCTGTACACAATTCAGATTTGGTTTTCAAATCCGATCTTTAGGTCTGAGTGTGCACAGTGTCATTTTGCAGTTTGATTAAATATGATCCGCTTTAGGAAGTGTCACCAATATCTGGTGTATACATCAGCATAATGTCAAAAGACACATCCTGAGTTAGGAAAAGCAGCTAATTTGAAATCCGATCTGCCCTATTAGACTAGAAAATCAGATGTAATCGGTTTTCAAACCACATATGAATGTGGTTCGGATCAGGTTTGTAAACATTGGATTTTATGTGGTTTGTTGCTGTTCAGACTGCAAAAAACTAAACAGATTTGAGGCAGCTATGCCAAAAAATCTGTCTGAACAAAGCATTAAACTCCCTGTGCTGGTATGGCTTAGCATGCTGCTTCACAACAACAATACTGTAAGCTAGTAAAGCTGACCATTAACTCATCTATCCGCTTTTCCTCTCTCCTTTAGATGGACAAAGAGCTCAGCTCGTCCCCAAGGTCTAAGTCCAGATACACAGGCAAAGTGCGACTGTGTGTTGCCCGCTACAAGTGAGTGGATCCACTACAGCTGTTGTAACAAGTTACAGAATGTTACAATAGGATGTTTGCTGTAATAATAGGTTATATCATGGCATTAGCTATAATGATTTGTTATATCATGCCATTAGCTGTAATGATTAGGTGTAGAATAGCATTAGTCACTGTATCAGGTCTGCTTTTAAGAAATACTCTGGGTTAAGTACAAGTTAAGTGTATCAACAACATCTGTGCACACTGTCAGTTGCCACAGACAGGGATTTTGACTCATCTACCAAGCACAGCAGATAAGCATTTAAAATATGCTTTCACACTGTTTTGATAGTATAAGCATAGCACTTATGATAACATCAAACAGCATGTGTTAGCGTGAGATTGAGATTGGTTTGATGCAATCGCAAAATGATATCCAGTCTATTCAATTTATGGTAAAATTATGTAAACTTGGTAAACCGGGTAAAACAGGTGTGATATCCATTTGAAAATACTAGAAAAAGGTTGTGATGTAAGCGTCTGCAAAACATGGTTTCCACATAACCTTACTTCATCCGCCTAGAAAAGTAGTCCCACCTGAACAGGAGGCATACATACTTTTACAGTTTGAATATCAAAATGAAGCATTCCCATCAGGCTGGTTGGGATGCTCGAACAAACCGAGCAATATTTTTTAACCGCCATAGAGCTATCCACCTTATTCTTCAACGCAGAAGTAAGCCTATGGGCGAGACTTCCGGTTCATTATCCTCTATAGGGAAATAACGAGAAGAACAACAACATGCAGTAAACGATAAAACTGTTTGCACTACAAACCAGTGTGTTCATAAGTAAGATAATAAGTTAAAATAATATGGTAAGACACACCAATTTGCAATATCAAGCAGCAAAATGAGCTGTTTTGTACAGCTAAAAATAGCTGGATGCCAATGAGACCGGAAGCCAGACCCATAAAATTACAAATGGATGAGCCCACTTTTTTACGGGAAAAATAAGGTGGATAGTGTTTAACTAATAAAAAAAAAAAAAAATCAACCTACAAATGGCCTAGTAATATCAGCATTTTGTGCTACTACTGTTTTGACATTTAAAATAATTTAGACTTCTCCTTTATGCTTTTGACTTAATCCAGAGTATACCTTTAGGGTTTAATAGTAATGATAATTAAGTTCATGAATTTAATTCAGCATGTCCTCTCTGCAGTTATAACCCTCATGATGGCCCCAATGATCATCCTGAAGCAGAGCTCCCCCTGGTGGCTGGGAAGTATCTGTATGTTTATGGTACCATGGATGAGGACGGCTTCTATGAGGGTATGTCACATTAGAGAACAACTTCAGAGCAGTTGTCTACCATTCAAAACATTAAAAATACAGTAATATTGATACAATTATTACAATTTAAAATAACAGTTTTCTATTTGAATCTATTTGAAAATGTAATTTATTCCTTTGATAGCAAAGCTGAATTTTCAGAAGCCGTTGTTCATGCTCCTATTTATCACTTGGTACCCTTTTCTGTTCTCCAGGTGAGTTGTTGGACGGACAGCAGGGTCTCGTTCCCTCCAACTTTGTGGACTTTGTCCAGGATGAGGAGCTCCCGTCGGTTCCTCTCTTAGACCGCATCAAGGAACCGTCCTACCTCAACCACAGCCCCGCCTCCATGCCCAGCAGTGCCGTGAGCACACTCAGCACGCTGCTCTCAGAGAAGCTGGACGCCCTGGGCTCGGGCACCGGGACAGGCACCAGCAGCAGCAGTGGGGTGAGCAGCTTGGGCATGAGCATGGGGCTGGGCATGGACTTTCTGGGACCCTGCAGCAATGGCACAGGCACGCTGGACGTGAACATCGACGAGATCGGAGAAGACATCGTGCCTTACCCCCGCCGCATCACCTTGATCAAGCAGCTGGCCAAGAGCATTATCATAAGCTGGGACCCTCCGGTGGTGCTGCCCGGGTGGACGCCCATCAGCGGCTACAATGTGCTGGTGGATCAGGAGGTACGCATGAGTGTGCCTTTCGGTGGCCGCACCAAGTCTTTGATCGAGAAGCTGAATCTGGCCTCCTGTACGCACCGCATCTCCATCCAGAGCGTGACGGAGCGAGGGCTCTCTGATCCACTGCGCTGCACACTGCTGGTGGGGAAAGATGTGGTGGTGGCGCCCTATTACCTTCGTGTGGAGAACATCACGCAAGTATCGGCTGAGCTCACCTGGATGCCAAGCAACAGCAACTACAGCCACATGATCTTCCTGAATGACGTGGAGTATGATGTTGTGAAGCCTGGAGGGTACAAATACCACTTCTACAACCTGAAGCCCATGACAGTGTATAAGATACGGGTGGTGGCCCGGCCCCATCAGATGCCCTGGCAGCTTCCCCTTGAGCAGAGGGAGAAGAAGGAGGTCTCAGTGGAGTTCTGCACACAGCCAGCCGGTGGGTCAGCTAAACCTGAACACACACTCATCTCAATTATTATAGTTGTTTGAGATCTGGTTATCTGTAGGGCTGTAAGTCGATTCAAAATCCAAACGAATTAATTGCATAATATTTTGTTGTGTCATAGCTCAACATGCGTTCTTGCAAAAACAAGATGGTACTTCAAGACTGAATTGCTCCAGTGGTAGGAATATTTCTTATTGCAGAATTTACAAATCAGGGGTCATGATTAATGCTAATTATCAAATAAAATTATATATATATATATATATATATATATATATATATATATATATATATATATATATATATATATATATATATTATTAGATATATAAATTTGTTAGATATATAAATATAGTAATTATAATTGTGAAATATAATTAAATATAATTATTCATTAAGACATTTATTCATTCAAATGCATTAAATTGATCAAAAGTGACAATAAAGACTTTTGTAACATTGTAATGTATTTGTTTCAAATCAGTGCCGTTCTTTTGAACATTCTGTTCATCAGAGAATCCTGAAAAAATGTATCACAGTTTATACAAAAATATTAAGTAGCCCAATTGTTTTCAATATTGATAATAATAATAATAATAATAATAAATGTTTCTTGATCACCAAGTCGGCATATAAATCAGAATTATTTCTGACAGATCATATGACACTGAAGACTGCAGTAAAGACTGATGAAAATTTGGTGTTGCTATCACATAAATAAATTAGATTTTAAAATATATTAAAATAGAAACCTGTTACTGTAAATTGTAATAATATTTCACATTATTACTGTTTTTACTGTTTTTTATTTTTGGGGGATTAATTAATTCATATAGCCTTGGTGAGCATATGATTTAACAACTCATAACTTTTCATTATAAATTTTCACACTAAATTGGCTTGTTAAATTGTCAGCACTAATTATCACTCATTCACTACTAACCCCTTTTTAAAACCCTCATCATGTATGAAAATAAGAATACTTGGAATTCTACAATACATATTTCTCAAGAACTGTGCAAAACTTGTCACCACCATGCCAGGATGTTGTATGTGGTTGCTTGGCTGTTGCTGTGTGGTTGCAAAAATGTTCTGCTTCTAAATGGTTGTTAGCACAATGCAGCAATGTTGTTGCTAGGGTGTTCTGAATGGTTGCAAAGTTTTTGCTAGGAGTTTGTTCTGGTTGCTCTGTTATTAATCCATGGGATAGTTTCTTTGCAGATTTTAAATATTTTTTAGCCCCATAATTATTTCCAAGCCAAAAAAAAAATGTCAGCAATGCCATGTTTTTAGGGCATGATATCTCAAAAATTATAATTGCTGGTACCTCAAAATGAGCAAAAGATTGGTCCATACCCAACTAAAATATTAATCTCACATTTTGATCATGACAGGGACTAAAACTGACAGAAAGCCTAATTAAGGCTTATGCTTTAAGATTAAAACACATGTATTGGTATTCTTGGTCTTTTCATGAATGTAATTAAGCCCCAATACCACCCACGTCAAGAAATGTTTCACTTTTTTTCAACTTTTAAGGGCCAATTATGAATATATCTCTACCCAGAGGAGACTCTGAAAAAATTAGACTTCAAGGGAACAAATTTGTCTTTGTATCTACCAACTCCTAAGAGACCAGCAATCATAATCCTTGTCCAATTATAATTCTCATCCAAATATTTTGAAGACGGTGCTTCCTCAGAGAAAACCTCTTTGCTACTGTATATCATACAAGCTGTCAGTTTTTTTTGTGGGAGTTCTGTGTGCCAGATAACAGTTAACATTAGGCATGTAACCTTGATGTTTGCTATGCTGTTCCTGTTCATCAGTTTGCTCTGCTAAAGGAGGAGACTGGAAGTTTAGTGCTCCATATTGAGATTCCTACCCTAGAGAGACTACAGACAAGCACAAGCTGCCTTCATTAAAAGAGCCCTATGGCACGTAAACATATAAACGAAGTGCTGTCGTCTCTGGTTTTCACATAACGCCTATTACGCAGTCGTCTACCTGAGATGTTGATCAACCGAGTTGCATTTTGCTTTTCTTCATCTCTCAACGCTGTTCCCAGTGGACCCTGAAGATGCCTTGCTTTGGAGTACAGACGAATGAGAGCGGAGGAAATGAATGAATGCGTGATGAATGGAAATGGGACGAGCATTTGCCGCAGTAGGGAAGTCGAGCGACTGAAGATGAAAAGAGGAAGAATCAGAGAGGATGTGAGAAAGGGGAGGGCGGAGGGGGATGCCCGGTATTCTGCTTCTGAGGGAGTCCTCGCTTGCTCGTTTTTTACTGTCTCCCACATTATTTCACACCAGCACACACGCTCATAGACGTATACGCTCTCATTGCAATGCCAAGAAGCAGAGCAGACTTGCCTATGAGGATGCTTTCAGTGCCAGCTCATTCTTCCCTCCCATCCTGAGTGTGACAGCCATTGTCCAGGGAGGAAATGAAAGGCCGTCAGCATTAGTACGGCTGTCTCCTGCTGTGCCGTGGCTCTCAGCAGAGCCTGTGATCATTAACAGTTGCAGTTTTTATTGCTATAGAATGCTAATTAACCCTAATGTTCTGTTTGGTGTGGAGAGACTCGATGATGCTTTTAATATCTCAAAAATCACACTTCATATATCATTAGTTTGATACTTAATGAAGTATTCATACTTCAGAATGTCACTTTTGATCAATTTAATCCATCCTTGTATGAGCCCGTTCTTTTTAGCTAATAAAAAACATACAGCACAACCTAAGGAGCTGGACAAGAAAATGATTCTTATGAGTCATTTTGTTTTTGCGAATCAAAACCATACAGTACAGTGCGACCAGAGTAGCCAGATTCCCCAGGAAAATGAGTCGTTCTTTTTATTGAATCAAATACCTACAGCACAACCAGAGAATAGTCTGATTTACCTTACAAAGTTAATACATATTTAATTTGTGACCCTGGACCACAAAACCAGTCATAAGGGTCAACATCATCTGAAAGCTGAATAAATAAGCTTTCTATTGATGTATGGTTTGTTAGAATAGGATACAACTATTTGAAAATCTGGAGTCTGAGGGTGCAAAAAAATCAAAATACTGAGAAAATCGCCTTTAAAGTTGTCCAAATGAAGTTCTTAGCAATGCATATTACTAATCAGAAATTAAATTTTGATATATTTACAGTAGGAAATTTACAAAATATCTTCATGGAACATGATCTTTACTTAATATCCTAATGATTTTTGGCATAAAAGAAAATCGATAACTTTGACCCATACAGTTCAATTCAACCCAGTTTAGCTGGAAAGCGATATATCGGATGCAACATCTGTGTCTTTGTGCTTTTTTTTCTCTGTTTTTAAAAAAGATGAAGAAAATGAAAGTCAGCTTAAAGTGTTAAAAATGCCTCTTTTTTAAATTGATACTTTTAATTGATATAGAACGTTAATTAAGCAAAGGCTACTCATGATGGAATGGTCCTGCTAGCAGATTATCGAATTTCCAGCATTGTGTAGTGCATGCCAGGACATCTTGACATCTTGAGATAAATGAACCCTCGGTCTAGTCTAGCTCACATTGTGTTCCCCACCTATAGACTGTTATACGTACAGGGCAATGTAAACCCATCTGCGGGCTCCCCTGCGGACTAACAGTGCAGAGTGTTATTACGTGACACCCATCTGCAGGCGTTTAGCCATCCAGCACCGGCCTCAAATGAAGGCCTGATCAGATAAAGACAGCCTTTGAGCTGTTTTCAGTTACAGACCATTGATCTAGTTCCTCTGTATCAACTTCACAAATTACATGATCCACTTTTAGATCCACTGTCTTTCCACAGGCCCCTGACTTCTCTGGACCGATCAGCACCCCGAGCGGCCCTTGGGCTCTGATCAGTGAGGGGTGACCATTGATTAAGCGCTCTGCCCGATGATCTGTCATGTGGTGGGCAGAGAAGTGATCAGTGTGGATTAGTGTGATCCATCGAAGAATTCAAACCTGTGACAGGATTATACCTGCTTTCTGACATCAGGATGGCTTCTCTTAATTGATTGTTGGACTGAGCGCTTGTCACTCGGAAACAGTTTACAATACATTTTAATTAGTGTTTTAGTACACGAAATGTGGTGGCATCCCTCAAACACAATTAAATGCTGTTAAAAAGTTGTTAAACTATATATTTTTAAAATAACAGCTTTGTGTATGAGGAAAAATACTGAAATTTGAGTATCTATCCAAAATTTTTACAGTCCTAGCTCTTAAATCTTTTACACACTTGTCTTCGTTCAATGATGGTGCCTTTATTTACAAGAAATAATGGTGAAAAATATCTTTATATTGAACTGTCAAGTCGCCTTTTTTTATGTAGCTCTTGATACTGTGCAATACAGATTGTTTCAAAGCAGCTTTACAATGATAAACATGGCAATGATTCATTGATGGAAAATGAATTGTGCTGTAAAGCAGCTCAGTCATTATTCAGTTGAAATCCGTTCATTGTTGATTCAGTTTGTTTCAGTAGCTGTGTAAAGTCTATCTGTTATGGAATGAGTTTAATTCATCTATAAAGCAGCTCTGGAGAAAACTGTAATGCCATCAAACACTTCAGTTCAGAGTAGCTTGAATGGCTCTTATGATCCAGTACATTTTAGTGAATCAAAAATGACCAGCGTAGCCAGATTCATGAGCAAACCTTATGAGCATTTTTTTAGCGAATCAAAATATACAGTCATGGCCAAAAATATCGGCACCCTTGGTAAATATGATCAAAGAAGTCTGTGAAAATTAATCTGCGTTGTTAATCCTTTTGATCTTTTATTTAAAAAATTCACAAAAATCTAACCTTTCATTGGATAATAAGAATTTAAAATGGGGGAAATATCATTATGAAATAAATGTTTTTCTTTAATACACGTTGGACACAGTTATTGGTATCCCTAGAAATTCTTATGAGTAAAATATCTCTAAAGTATATTCCCATTCATATTCACAATTTTGAGCACTCCAGGGTGATTATGAACATGAAATTATCCAGCCATGGCTTCCTGTTTCACAGAAATATAAATAGGAGGGAAAACAAAGCCCAAATTCCCTTAATCATCCATCACAATGAGAAAAACCAAAGAATGTATTTCTGATGTGCAGCAAAAGATAATCGAGCTTCACAAATTAGTGAAGTGGCTTTAAGAAGAGAGCTAGAGCAGTGAAAATTCCCATTTCCACCATCAGGGCAATCATTAAGAATTTCCAATCAACATAAAATGTTACGAAACTGCCTGGAAGAGGACATGTGTCTGTATCGTCCTAATGCACGGTGAGAAGGAGAGTTTGAGTGGCTAAAGACTCTCCAAGGACCACAGCTGGAGAATTGCAGAAAATAGTTGAGTCTCAGGGTCAGAAAACCTTTAAAAAAATTGTCAAACAGCACCTACATCACCACATGTTGTTTGGGAGGGTTTCAAGAAAAATTCTCCTAGCTCATCCAAAAACAAACTCCAGCATATTCAGTTATCAGACACGACTGGAACTTCAAATGGGACTAGCTTCTATGGTCAGATGAAACTAAAAAATGAGCTTTTTAGCAGCAAACACTCAAGATGGGTTTGGTGAACAGAGGGATAAAAAGTACCCCATGTGTACAATGAAATATACTGCTGCATTTTTGATGTTGTTTGCCTATATTTCTGCTGGAGGTCCTGGACATCTTGTTTAGACACATGGCATCATGGATTCTATCAAATACCAACAGATAAGTTAGGGATAATCAACGGCTAGCCGTGCATTAAAGGATTTTAATGCACGACGTGGAGGCAAAGAACCGCCTGACGCATAGCGTGCCTCTGCGAAGTGCATTAAAATCCTTTAATGTACGGCTAGCCATTGATTATTCCGCTTATTCCATGGTCATTTGCCAAGTAATAGACAAGTTAAAACTTGTCTTGCTCTTTGCAGTGCAATATTTGAACGAATGGGCAAAAATGACAGTTATTTTCGTCAGTTACGGCTCGTTAGTGCTAGCATTCTGCCAGCTTCAAATCAAACACAGAGATGAAATAGTGCGGTGAGACCACATTTATTTGAATGAATTATAGCATGTATTTCAATTAATTATCGATCGATCGAGAGAGAGAGAGAGAGAGAGAGAGAGAGAGAGAGGGGACAGTTGTGTGTACCTGCTTGCTGCGTCTGCGTGTCTCTCTCTACAAAAAAAATACTTCAAAAACAGTGATTTTATCATCTCGTTGCTGGGGAATATAATGTAGCGATCTATCTTTTATTTTATTAATAAAAATCGCAGGAAAGCGTTGGAAGTTTGTGTGTGTGTGCAGCACAATCTGCTCTCTCTCTTTCTCTCTCTCTCTCTCCGTGTGTGTGTGTGTGTGCGTGCGTGTGAGCGAGTGATGCGTGTTGGTTAGTGTGCATCAATTAAAGCAGCGCATTAATATAGAACAGTGATTAAACTGACTTGGAACTACCTGTGCATTAAATGGTTATACTGCATACCTGCCAGCCAATCAGAATCCAGTATTCAGACAGACCATGGAATGAAAAATCAATAAGTGACTGACTCTGTTAGAAATCTTATTATGGGCCATGTTTGGATCTTCCAGCCGCACAATAATCAAAACACAAACCTCAAAAACAACACAAAAATGGGTCACTGAGCACAAAACCAAGCTTCTGCTATGGCCATTCCAGTCCTCTGACCTGAACCCTATAGAAAATGAGTGGGGTGAACTGAAGAGAAGAAGCACCAACATGGAGCTGGGAATCTAAAGGGTCTGGAGTGATTCTGGATGAAGGAATGGTCTCTGATCTCTTGTCAGGTGTTCTCTAACCTCATCAGGCATTATAGGAGAAAATTTAGAGCTGTTAAACTGGCAAATGAAGGTTTCAAAAAGTACTGAATAAAAGGGTGCCGTTAATTGTGGCCAATGTGTATTAGAGAAAACGTACTCGGTTACTATCGTAACCTCGGTTCCCTGAGATATGGGAACAAGTACTGCGTCTGTAAGATGCTTGTATGGGAAAAACTCTTTTTTCCTCTTCAACTGAAGCCTTTTCAATCATGCTTTGCAGCCGCATCTCAGATTTCTTCGAATGAAGCGACTGAGGCGTGCAGCTCATAGCACGGCCAGGAACGCAGTACTCGTTCCCATATCTCAGGGAACCGAGGTTACGATAGTAACCGAGTACGTTCCCTTTCAATATTTCCACTCGTACTGCGTCTGTAAGACGCTTGTATGGGAACCAGTACAATCATGCCGTGCTATGACGGGGAACGACTCAAACCATGACTCACGTGGGAGTAAGACCCAGGGGAGTTAATAAAATACACCAAGCACAGGCTGAGCCATCAGGGTCATCCGTGGCCTGGGTGTCGTCCCGTATAGTTGTCCATATAATATGGATCATCCAAGTGAAGGAGGGACTTGAACAATGTTGGTCAAGTGAACCCATAAGACTGCTTAACTAGCCAGAGGCGGCAAGCTAAGCAGAAAGGACTCTGGCCTGTAAGGCAGGGACGTCCAGTTTGTAAAACCTTACAAATGTTACCAGCCGGCCGCCTCACAAATTTCCGAAATGGACACCCTGCTGGACCATGCCCAGGAAGAGGCAATGCCTCTGGTGGAATGGGCTCTGACTCCAATGGGGTACTGCAAGCCCAAGGAGGAGTATGCTAGGGTGATAGCATCCACTAACCACCTGGAAATTCTTTACTTCGTAACAGGGCGACCTTTAGCGCGGTTACCAAAGCTGACAAAAAGCTGTTCTGATCTCCTGTATGAGGCAGAACGCTCAATATATACGCCCAGGGCCCTGACGGGGCAGAGCAGGGAGAATTCCTGGTCAAAACAGCAGGGCAGTTTTAAACGAGATTGATCTGAGGCTCGTGGATTGCAATGGTTCAAACGGGGGGCCTTTCAAGGCCCTCAGTACGGTTGGTAAGTCCCAAGGTGGAACTGTACGAGGACACGGGGGGTTAATTCTCCTGGCGCCTCGTATGAACTGGACCACCGCACTATTCCTGCCCACTGAACGGCCAGCAATAGGGGCATGGAAAGCCGCTATGGCTGCTGCATAAACTTTGATGGTGGATGAGGAACGCTGTTTATCCAGGATCTCCTGCAGGAATGAAAGAACCACTGACACATCAGAGGTAACCGGATCTAAGTCGTGGTCTTGGCACCAAGCCGAGAAAATAGACCATTTCAGAGCATAGAGGCGTCTGGTAGATGGGGCTCTAGCTTCTGTCATAGTGTTTAAGACACGCTCTGGGAGGTCGAAAGGCTCCCATTGAGCGGCCACACATGCAGGGCCCATAACACGGGCCGTGGATGCCACAGCGTTCCGTTCGCTTGAGAGAGGAGGTCTCGTCTCAAGTGAATGGCCCACGGAGCTGCTTTGAGGAGCTGGAATAACTCCGACACCCACGGCTGGTTCCTCCAGAGGGGGGCTATTAGAAGAAGTCTGTGCCATTGCTCCCTGACTCGTCTGAGTACCTGCGGTAGCAGAGAGATTGGAGGGAATGAGTGTATTAGCACATGGTGTCCCTTTATGTCCGGCAGGAAGAATTGACAGGCACGGCACACTGCTAGCATCTCTAGGCAGTTGATGTGCAGACCTGACTCCTCCTCGGACCAAAGACCGAAGGTCGGTGTGCCCTCGCACAGCGCTCCCCAACCCTTGTTGGAAGCGTCTGTCGTGACAACCTTCCTTCTGTGTGCCGTGTCTAAGATCACACCCTGCTTCAGCCAGAGGGGGTCCCTCCAACAGGTCAGGGCTGATACACAGGCCTGAGTCACCGTTATGCGATGGCGACCGTGATGCCAAGCCGCAGATGGAACCCTCTGCTTCAGCCAGAACTGGATGGGCCGCATGTGAAACAGGCCCAACTGAAGTACTGGTGAAGCTGCTGCCATAAGGCCCATCATTTTCTGGAAGCCCTTGAGGGGGTGGACAGTCCCTTCCTCGAAGGAGGCCGCATGCCGCTGAATAGTCATGGCTCGTTCCGCTGAGACAGTTGCTGTCATCTGTACTGAGTCGATAACTGTCCTCAGGAACGACACTCGTTGGCTGGGTGACAGTCTGCTCTTGGCAAAGTTGACCCTGAGCCCCAGGCATTCTAAGTGGCTGAGGAGGAGGGTCTCGTGCGATGTTGAAACTGCCTCTGACTGGGCCAGAATGAGCCAGTCGTCGAGGTAGTTGAGAATGCGGACTCCCATCTGTCACAGAGGGGAGAGACCCGCATCCATGCATCGCGTAAAAGTGCGGGGAACCAGGGACAGCCCAAACGGGAGGACCTTGTATTGATATGCCACCTCTTCGAATGCGAATCTCAAGAATCGTCTGTGACGGGGGGCTACCTGGATGTGAAAGTATGCATCTTTCAGAACCAGTGACATGAACCAGTCCCCTGGGCATATTTGCGAGAGGATCTGGTTCAATGTGATCATCCTGAACGACCTTTTTACCAGAGCGTGATTCAGGAGTCTGAGATCTAGAATAGGTCGCAGGCCACTGTCTTTTTTGGGGACGAGAAGTGTCGCATGGCTTGAGATGACTTCTGAGCCTCTGTAAACCGTTCCGCAAAGCCCCCCACAGCTGGCCCGAACAGGCTGTTCGATGAGACCGGAGCGTCGAGGAAGGGAACCTTATCCGCCTCTTTCATCTCTGTCAGCATGAGCCAAAGGTAGCGCTCCAACACTACCAGGCTGGACATCGACCGCCCGATGGCCTCGGCGGTGGCTTTGGTGGCGCGCAGGGCCAGGTCCGTCGCACTCCTCAGGTCCCTGAGTGAAGCCGCATCGAGACTGGCCCCCTCGCTGGCGAGCATCTTGGCCTGCAAGACCTGGAGCACAGCCATAGAGTGCAGCACTGAAGCCGCTTGTCTAGCCGCCGAGTAGGTGCATCCAACGAGTGCAGACGTGGCTCTGCACGGCTTGGACGGATGGTTCGCCCTCGCCTTCCATCCGATAGCCGTGGGCGAGCAGAGATGCGCGGCCATGGACTCATCCAGAGGGGGCAGGTGCTCGTATCCTTTCTCTTCAGCGCTGTCGACGGAGGTGAGGGTGGAGGAAGCAGAAGGTTGGATGCGAGACGTGTAGGGGGCACGCCACGATTTAGTGAGCTCGTCGTGGACTTCAGGAAAGAAGGGGGACGAGCGTTGGCGGGGGGCTTGCTGGCGCCCCGGGAGAAAACACTCGTCCAGCCTGCTGCGAGACGGCTCCTCAGGCGGAGACCACTCGAGCCCGAGCTCACTGACAGCCTTCGTCATCACACGGAAAAGCTCCTCGTCCGTCCTGGGTCTGGCGCTGCGTGAAGAGCCACCAGAGAAAGGCTGTCATCCATATCGTCATCACTCCCACCGAACGAGACCATGTCGCTCGCAGCCGCAGAGAGACACTGATCAGGTTGAGTGAAGAGGACCGGCGAATTCTCTCTCTGCGGTGACGGCGAGGCACGCAGGCAATGAGCCAACATGAGCTCGCTCGCTCATCTCCGGTCGCTCAAATCCTCTGCCCCGCTGTTTCTTCCTCGCAGGTCCCTGGGAGGAAGAGGACGGGAGGGCGCGAGGGGCGGAGTCGCATTCTGAAAAGAAAGCTATCCGCGAGCGCAGAGAGGAGAGACTGAAACTCTCGCAATGAGAGCAGTCAGCCCCGCTGAGCGCAGCGTCAGCGTGGGATTTCCCCAAGCATGACACACACTCAGCGTGACCGTCATCAGCGTGCAGGGAAGCCCTGCATGTCTTACAATGACAGCGCGGCATTTGAAACAACGCCGCGGCTCTTTTAGTATTTGCTCTTTTGTGAGGCTCTTTTAGATAATCGCCGGATGGCGGCAGGGGATAGACCGGAACTGCAAGCTGCGCGCTGCAAGAGGTCCAATCCAGCTGCTGAGGCATTTCAACGGCGAATCTCGGCGTCAGTGAAGAGTCAGCGAGGAAGAATCTTCGTCGCTGAAGAGCCTGCCCATTTTGGCGGGCTATGGCGGGCTGCATAGCCATAGGCTCGCTCAGCACCGCCGCTGAGCCATTGGTTCGATTTTATAGCACTGCACGAACCAATGATTTTTTCACTGCATGATTGAAAAGGCTTCAGCTGAAGAGGAAAAAAGAGTTTTTCCCATACAAACGTCTTACAGACGCAGTACGAGTGGAAATATCAAAAGGGAAACATTTATTTCATAATGATATTTTCCCCCATTTTAAATTCTTATTATCCAATGAAAGGTTAGCTTTTTGTGAATATTTTAAATAAAAGATCAAATGATTAACAATGCAGATTAATTTTCACAGCCGCCTTTGATCATATTTACCAAGGGTGCCGATATTTTCGGCCATGACTGTACAGCATGACCCAAGCATTCAGATTCACAAGCAAATAAATTTTGTGGGCCAGATGTTTTTAGTAAATCAGAATCATACAGCACGGCTGCATTCCACTCCACTTTTAAGACACGCACTTGCGAACTTCCTTAAGCACTTCCCTTCGGGGGAATCCCGGCTGCCATTTTGAAGTGCGTTCCACTCCATAGACCACATTGCAACATGATTGACGTCATTACCGATCGAGCTTAATTTATCCGTAATTTATCCATATTATTATTTTTTTTTTTTTTGTTTTTTAACATTTACAATAGCTCAAGCTTACCTATGTACATGTAGAATGTTGCATCAAACAAATTTGTAAGGGAAAAAATGTAAACAACAAACCAACTCCATAGCGGATTCTAAGTGATCAAGGGCTTAGGATGTTCCAATTTAGCCTATTGCAAGGGTTCTGCCAGTAGTGAGCACTCATGCAACGTAATCAATGACGTAATCAAAATCATACAGCGCGACCAAAGTAGACGAATTGACAAGCAAATGACTCAGATGAGCTGATTCTTTATAGTGAATCAGAAACACGCAGTGTCATATGTATACCGATTCCGAAATGAATGGCTCTTTGAATAAGTCTGAAACACTGCTCTGTGTAATTTATAGCATTAGCAAACAGAACATTTCTTTCTGTATGGAAGAATATGTAAACAAAATGGACACTATAACGGAAATCTCCACAAATTAATTGGAACTGAATCCAAATTAGAATCAAATCGAAACAAATTGAGAGTGAATCGAATCCAATTAGGAAATTTGTATCGATACCCAGCCCTAACAAACATCATCTGGTAACTGATTACAATTCATTTAAATGTTTTGAATTAAAACCAAGGGAGAGATGAGGCGAATGATGCCTGCTCAGTACTATTATGCAAAACAGCTGAAATGAAAATAGAGCATTGTGTGTTTTAGGTTCTGAGTTGGTGCGGTCCATTGCTGGCAGCCACGTAAAACACTCAGTATGATTAAGACGAATCAGCCCACATAAATTCAGAGTGCTGACATAAGCAAATACACTGTGATAGTCTATGCCCAGGTAGCATCCCTTACGGCTGTAAAACGCACGCACGCACACCCACATGCACATTTACATGGCCATTACACATGCATCATATATTCATGCACAAGCATGCACGTGTTTCTGAAAGCAGAATGCATGTCACAGTCCACCTACAAACACAACTGCAGACCTACACGTATATGCTTGAATCATTATACAGCGTAACAACTCACAAAGCAACTGTTTTTTTTTTTTTTTGTTGCAGGTCCTCCTTTACCTCCTCAGGATGTGCAAGTTCAGATGGGACAGACACCTGGAGTCTTGCAGATCCGTTGGAAGCCTCCTACCCTCACTCCTACCGGCACTTCCAATGGAGCCAATGTAATCGGATACATAGTCTGCACTAAAGGTCAAAAGGTGAAGTGAGATTGCTGATTCTTACTTTCATTATGCCATTTGTGCATGACAGCTACTGATTTGCAGTAAGCAGTTGGCCCTGCTAATGAAGCCAATGAAAGGTCTAAGATCAGCTTGGAGGTTGAACATTCACATTTTTGAAGTTCAGGTTTCATTCTGTTCACTGGCGCCATCAGGTGATTGCTTGTGTCATTGCATGACCAATGTTTTCCCTGTGTTATATAATGCAGGGGTTTATGTAAGTCATTTTGGATAATCTGACAAAAACATATTTGGAAATAATGTTCACCTCTTTTCGTGAGACAAAAAAAAAATAACAGTACAGTTATTTATGTCATATATACAAATGTATTTTTTATCTGAGATGTTTTTGTGAGCCAGTACATTTAAAAGATGCAGATCTTAAAAATAAGGTGGTCTAGATGGTCCAGCACCAGTGTGAGGATGTTTTGGGCTTGTTGACAGAAGTGTCACTATGCTAGTTTGTCACCTTTTTATATTCATAAAATGTGATGTGTTTTTGTGCCTGGCAAGCTTAAGCATTTGGTTTTCTATGATGCATTAAGCATCTAGCTGTCTAACATTTGGCAAAAGTGTGAGAATTACTTGTTATACTCTTACAAATATCATCTGTAATAGGCTGAAAATTATAAACAAATCACCATATGCTGCTGTTTTCAAACAAAATTGTTTATGAATTAATTTCTGTCACAGAATTAAACTATAGCTGTGGAATTTCCAGCTGTTATTGCAAATAAAATACTATTAATTATATTTACTGTATGTACTTGTAAATAATTTTAAAATAAATTGTAAATAAAAATATAATAATTTATAGTTACTTAAAAAAAGTCAATTAAAAAATGTATTTATTTCTAACACATTTAAAATTAGCAATCCAGTATTTTTTATTTTTTATTTGTAATTTTTTATTTTAATTTTATTTAATTTTATTTGTTTTATTTTTAATTATTTTAAATATATATATTAAATGTATTCATTTTTAACACAAAATCTATTGCTAAAAATAAAGTTGATCATTTTATGATGGAGCTAGTGAAAATATTAAATAAAATAAAAATAACAGGTCAAGTACAAATCTGAATAGCTGCCTGACTGTATCAGCAGTAAACACTCATTGTTTATCCTTGCAAAGGCACATTTGTTTATCCCGTATTTCTTCTGTTTGTTTGTTTTCAGATAGCAGAGATAATGTACCCCACAGCAGATTTCGTTACGGTGGAACTGAACCGTATCCAGTGTCTGGAAGCGCGGGAGGTCGTCGTGAGGACAATATCAGCACAAGGAGAGTCGCAGGACTCTCCCGTGGCCGCCATTCCGCACAGCCTCCTGGTGCCTCACCCCCATGGACACCCCCCTCACCTCCAGTCTCACCCCCAGACTCACCCGCCTCCCTACCCACAAGCCTACCCCCCAACCCATCCACAGCCGCACGTCCAGCCCCACTCCGGCCCACCACCCCACCCTCATCCACCACCCTCGCACCCCCACGTCCACCCCTCGCCCTCCCCATACCCCATGTCTAAACCCAAACTCCTACCAAGTGCCAGAGACCCCCATGCCAAAGAGCCAGAGATGGGCAGGCGAATGGGGCAGCCCTGGGAGCCACATCCCCGGGCCCCGTCACCCCTACCGCCCCCTTCGCACCCGGGACACACGCTGGAGCCCCCTCACATAGAGGGCCGGCGCTCACCCTCCCCTCAGAGGATCTTGCCTCAACCTCAGGGAGTGCCCATTCCCAACACAGTGGCTCGTGCTATGGCCCGCCAGGCGGCTCAGAGGAGCACCCCAAACAACAGGGTAAGTCCCCTGGAAGTTGGTGATCAATATGTCAGTATGGACAGTTTCTGGAATTCTTTGAAGCAGCATGGCAGAATATCATGTGCATGATCTGTTTTAGGTGGAGAGGAGGAACATCTTCAGCGAGAGAGGTAATGCTCTGCATTCATTAAACTCAGACGAGGAGGAGGACGGGTACGATTCCCCTCACGCCAGGCGAAGAGGAGCTTCTGTGGACGAGTTTCTCAGAGGATCTGAGCTGGGCAGACACGTGAGTCTAAGGAGCAGCAATCTTTCTGTACTACACAAGAAAACTTTTTTGGGGAGTTTTGAATCAGCTGACAGAACTCAAGAGAACACATGTGTTGTGTAAGTTTTCCAACACAAGTAATGGGCATTTCTATTTATGCTGTACAAATCATTACAAAATTGTCCATTCCAAGTGTGACATTATATTATATTGAATTACATTATACTCATATTATGTTGATATTATATTGAATTAATTAATTAACACTGGTGAAATACCAGTCTAATATCTGTATGTCCTAAAATATTGGAAAAAAATACATACTTGATGGGGTGTACTAAATTTTAACAGTTTTAATAAAACATATCACTAAATTTTATATATATATATATATATATATATATATATAAGCAGTGAACACACACACACACTGTGAACACACGGAGCAGTGGGCAGCCATTTATGCTGCGGCGCCCGGGGAGCAGTACCGGGTTCGGTGCCTTGCTCAAGGGCACCTCAGTCGTGGTATTGAAGGTGGAAGAGAGCGCTGTACATTTACTCCTCCCACCTACAATTCCTGCCGGACCTGAGACTCAAACTCCGACTCTTGGAGACGCCACAGTTCTTCTGGATTTAGTCTGGATACAGTATAAATAGTACAGTATATACAGTATATATACAGTGGGTACGGAAAGTATCCAGACCCCCTTAAATTTTTCACTCTGTTATATTGCAGCCATTTGCTAAAATCAAAAAAAAATTTCCTCATTAATGTACACACAGCACCCCATATTGACAGAAAAACATAGAATTGTTGACATTTTTGCAGATTTATTAAAAAAGAAAAACTGAAATATCACATGGTCCTAAGTATTCAGACCCTTTGCTCAGTATTTAGTAGAAGCACCCTTTTGATCTAATACAGCCATGAGTCTTTTTGGGAAAGATGCAACAAGTTTTTCACACCTGGATTTGGGGATCCTCTGCCATTCCTCCTTGCAGATCCTCTCCAGTTCTGTCAGGTTGGATGGTAAACGTTGGTGGACAGCCATTTTTAGGTCTCTCCAGAGATGCTCAATTGGATTTAAGTCAGGGCTCTGGCTGGGCCATTCAAGAACAGTCACGGAGTTGTTGTGAAGCCACTCCTTCGTTATTTTAGCTGTGTGCTTAGGGTCATTGTCTTGTTGGAAGGTAAACCTTCGGCCCAGTCTGAGGTCCTGAGCACTCTGGAGAAGGTTTTCGTCCAGGATATCCCTGTACTTGGCCGCATTCATCTTTCCCTCGATTGCAACCAGTCGTCCTGTCCCTGCAGCTGAAAAACACCCCCACAGCATGATGCTGCCACCACCATGCTTCACTGTTGGGACTGTATTGGACAGGTGATGAGCAGTGCCTGGTTTTCTCCACACATACCACTTAGAATTAAGGCCAAAAAGTTCTATCTTGGTCTCATCAGACCAGAGAATCTTATTTCTCACCATCTTGGAGTCCTTCATGCGGGCTTTCATGTGTCTTGCACTGAAGAGAGGCTTCCGTCGGGCCACTCTGCCATAAAGCCCCGACTGGTGGAGGGCTGCAGTGATGGTTGACTTTCTATAACTTTCTCCCATCTCCCGACTGCATCTCTGGAGCTCAGCCACAGTGATCTTTGGGTTCTTCTTTTCTCTCACCAAGGCTCTTCTCTCCCGATAGCTCAGTTTGGCCGGAGGGCCAGCTCTAGGAAGGGTTCTGGTCGTCCCAAACGTCTTCCATTTAAAGATTATGGAGGCCACTGTGCTCTTAGGAACCTTAAGTGCAGCAGAAATTTTTTTTGTAACCTTGGCCAGATCTGTGCCTTGCCACAATTCTGTCTCTGAGCTCTTCAGGCAGTTCCTTTTGACCTCATGATTCTCATTTGCTCTGACATGCACTGTGAGCTGTAAGGTCTTATATAGACAGGTGTGTGGCTTTCCTAATCAAGTCTATTCAGTATAATCAAACACAGCTGGACTCAAATGAATGTGTAGAACCATCTCAAGGATGATCAGAAGAAATGGACAGCACCTGAGTTAAATATATGAGTGTCACAGCAAAGGGTCTGAATACTTAGGACCATGTGATATTTCAGTTTTTCTTTTTTAATAAATCTGCTAAAATGTCAACAATTCTGTGTTTTTCTGTCAATATGGGGTGCTGTGTGTACATTAATGAGGGAAAAAAATGAACTTAAATGATTTTAGCAAATGGCTGCAATATAATAAAGAGTGAAAAATTTAAAGGGGTCTGAATACTTTCCGTACCCACTGTATATGTGTATATATATATATATATACACACACACACACACAAATCAGACAAATAAAAAGATAGGCAGGGCAAGTACGAAAGTATGAAATAAGAGATAAAAGCTCCTCTCACACATACAGACTTTTTACTGGAAAATTACCAGTAAACTGCCGTAAAGAGATCTTGTGTGAACAGGACCTTTTAAAAAAATACCGGTAAATTCGTTCCATCAATTTACTGGTATGAGAAGTTGTAACATTACCAGTAAATTAGCGGAATGATGCTGTGTGAATGCAGAAAGAAGATTACTGGTATGAGCACATATGAGTTCAGAACGCAGTGACGTAAGACGTCTACTCTGGGCCAATCCAGAGCCATTGAAATTCTAAATTTAATCATAACATTCTGACGCAGATAACGCATTTACTCCACGCTGTGTAGTTTGGTTTGAAGTCGTGTAATTCAGTGTCTCTGGGCCAAAAGCCCTGCATGAATGTAAATGTTTGACATAAAAATGAAAACATCAATAAAAACACTGAGCGCATATACCCCTTCATGTTTACAAACACAACACCGGGAAGTGCAGCCGTTTAGAGGTCATTTCTGGTTAATGATGTCACAGAATTTACCGGTAATTTGAAAGCGATGTGTGAACAGTGTTTTTCCTGGAAAAAAGACGGAACGCCGTTGCCTGTGTGAACAGCGCATTTTTGAATTTACCGGTAAATATGGGCCGAATAGGACCCCAAATATGGGCCCCTAAATTATTTTTGGGGCCACCTTATGATTATTTATTGTTTTCTTTATTTTTTCTTTTTTTTACTTTTATCATCCAGTGTTTTTATTTTTTGCTGTGTGTTTTTATTTTTAATAATAATAATTATTATTTTTATTTATGTAGTTCATTTCATGATGAGGGAAAAAAAAGCAAGAATATGCAAATAAATCATAAGTCTAAAGAGAGGGAGGGAAAATTATCTATCTATATATCTATCTGTCTATCTATATTAGAAATATAATATATATTAGAAATCCAGAGTGTAATTAAGTGAGATTTCAGCTGAAGATTTCTGTTAAATCATGAAGATCTCTCTGTTTGTATCTCCAGCCTCATCACTATAGCCACAGTGAGGAGTATTACACCGAGAGCAGTCGGGGCTCTGATTTGTCTGACATCATGGAGGAGGATGAGGAGGAGCTGTACTCAGAAATGCAGCTGGAAGAAGGGCGCCGGCGCAGCATCAACTCACACAACACATTAAAGGTATGGAACAGACACCCTTCCGGCCGCCGTCTGTCTTGGGCGTGGGCCACAGGGCCGCAGGCTAGAGGCTGGGACAGACGGAGGGGGATGGAGTATGCCGTGTTCTGTAGGGCTCCTCCCAAGGGGTGGTACTAAATGGTTGGCACTTCAACCTTATAGAATAGGCTTGAAAGGCCAACTGCGGTTCAGTTAATGTGGTCTTTAGAGGTAAGATTTTTTATTTTTTTTATTAACTTAGTGGATTTGTCCTGAATGTGACTAGCGGTGGGGTTTTTGTGTTTTTGTGATGGTGAATTTAAAATGGGGTGTTAGACCTCTGATGTTGCACACAAAGCTTGAGCGGCAGGATCTTAACAGGTCACCCCATCCTCAGTCTCTCCTGGGTCCTAAAAGCGGGTTGCTTTGCACTACCGAACTTCGACGTCATCCAGTCATTTAGCCAGCTTTGTATAAGCCTGTCCAGTCATACAAAGCTCGATACATCTGAATGGCTTAACCTGAGGCTGCACACGCAATGCATGAGAAAACGATCTGAATATGCTTTACGCTCTCCAGATGTTGCAAACTCTGTTGTTCAGTTTTAAGTATTGCCTAACTATGCATCTGTATGGTAGAAATCTGGATCTGGATTACTCTATATAGTAGAAGTGGCTCTTGTTACTTGGAGTTAACAGGATTATTTAGCAGATTCTTAGATTTATTTGCATATGACAATCACATATGTGCAGTTATATACAGTGTGTATTTGTTTGGTATGCCTGAAGTGTTTACCTCATGGAATATAATGCCATGGTTTTCTGTGTTTGTGATTATTATTAAATAAAGACAGGGTTTGTTTGTGTGCTCTGTGTATAAGTATTGCATAAATTGAACCTGTTTAAAGTGTCAAATTAGCTCCAACATGATCAGGTGAAAATGCACATATCATTCCAAGGGCATTTTGGGAATCTCATTTAAGTAAAGTCTGCTTAAATGAAACAGTTATCACTTTTGATTATGTTTGTCTCATGGTTACACTTCTGTTAAGTTTTACTTTTCTCAGTGTAATTTTACAGTTTTGTGAATATCTGTCTCTTCATGAAAATGTTTAATACTGCTAAGATTTCATTCAAAATATATCTATGAGTAAGTAGTATTATATGGAAAGGGTTACAAAAAATACATGATGTATTGAATATATGAAGCAATAAATGGTATATTATATTTCAGTTTTTGTCATTTTTGTTTTGAGTTATCTTTTTGGAGACCTGAGCAGCCATTGGGATTGTGGTATGAAAACGAACACCTTATATAGGCTCCAGTATATTCCACTGTTTTTAGATATGATTTGCCTCCAACCGCAGACATTTGTGCTAAAGTTTAGTATGATACTGAAAACTATTTGTGACCCTGGACCACAAAACCAGTCATAAGTAGCATGGGTATATTTGTAGCAATAGCCAAAAATACATTGTATTATCGATTTTTCTTTAATGGGAAAAATCATTAGGATATTAAGTAAAGATCATGTTCCATGAAGATATTTTGTAAATTTCCTACTGTAAATATATTAAAACTTAATTTTTGATTAGTAATATACGTTGCTAAGAACTTCATCTGGAAAACTTTAAAGGCGATTTTCTCAGTATTTAGATTTTTTTGCAGCCTCAGATTCCAGATTTTCAAATTGTTGTATCTCGGCCAAATATTGTCCTATCCTAACACACCATACATCAATGGAAATTTATTCAGCTTTCAGATGATGTATAAATCTCAATTTCAAAAAACTGACCATTATGACTAGTTTTGTGGTCCAAGGTCACATATTTGCGGTAGTGTCAAACTTAAATACTAAAAACCAACAATAATTTTTTAAAATATGCTGTTGTAGCTATCACCTCTTAATCTAAAAATATCTGCTATGTGTATCAGGATGTGGAAATTTAAAACCACCAGTCACAATTTATTTTCATACATAATTTGAAATAATTAGAAAAGATTTGTCTTTTTATTAATATTTTTTAAATTTCCATTCCAGGTTACTGGTCTACTTTTGAACACAATTCACTTGTTGCTTGGCAGATGAATCTCCATTTTGTTTATTTGTTTTTTCATGTATAGTCCTTAGATTCTTTAGTCTTGATCCTTTGATTGCCTGTTATTAATTTCTTAATGTTCTGTGTTCTGAATTCTCATCTGTAGTTTTTTGTTGTTGTTGTTGTTGGACTATGCTTTGTTAGTGGATTGTCTCAATGAGCCCTGCATATGTGATACTCTCCAGTTCTCATTTTCTGTACGGTTAGCATTTCCTGAAGTTTTCCTTCTACAGATTCCCTTCCGTCGCATGTCATGTCCGTCATGGAATGAGACTGCATGCCCTACATTCGACCATGACCTCCGATAACTAATTCTGTCTTTATTTTGTCTTTCTTTTCCCATTTTGTTCTCTATTTGCACACTGTTTTATCTTCTCTCTACCTGTTCTAACACCATCAAACAAAACCCGCCAAAAACAATCCCAATTTTAACTAATTGAAAAACATCCAAATCTAACTGAAACTTTGGCTCCTCCTTCGTCCATCACCCTCTCCGGCTTCTAAAAGGCATATTACAGGCGTCAGGACCTAGCGGTGGACCGGGACAGTTGGGACCTGCAGCGGGAGGTGGTACGACAGCGCTCCTTGCGCTCCCACAAGCGGCTCCACAGCATCCCGGAAGTTGCCGAGGAGGAACCGGACACCGGGGTGGAGGTCATGGGCCAGCGGCTGCGTTTCGAGGAGGCTCGTCCGGGCACTCCTTGCAGGAGCCCGCGGACCTACCACCAGGACTCACGGCAGCCGAACCACCTTTCCCCGAGCAAGAGCGTCCGTAGGCTGCAGAGGCAGCGCTCCTCTCCGCGCTACAGCTCCATAGAAGAGCGGCCATCATGCTGGAGCAGCAGCAGTAGCAGGCAGACCACCAAGAGCCCGGACAGCGGACTGGACTGCGGGAGCGAGGAGGAGGGCTCACTTGGCTACCGCGGAAGCTACCACTTGTACACGGGGGGCAGTCCGCTGCGGGTGGGTTCTGGCCCCAACATGCGGGTGATCCACAGCGAGGGGCCTGTGGAGCGGCGTGCTCTGGCTGCCGGCAGGAAAAGGACACTGACCCGGCAGTGCAGTGTGGAGCAGGACTTCCTTGATGCCATTCCGGAGACAAGGAGCATGCGGGAGTCGTACCACCATTACCACTATCATCCGCACCATCACCATCCCCAACGCAGGTTCCGGAGCGAGGGCAGGCTGAGCGAGGTTGGCAGGACCTATCTCAGGGACATTAGGGCCTACTCTGTGGCCAGACTCAACAGGGCAATGGATGAACCCTTGGTGTGTGTCTCCTACCCCTCCTCTCACCCTTCCGCCCTTTCCTCATCTACCAACTGCTTTGTGTTCTCATCGACAAGTGATTAAACCATTCTTCTGTTCATGGTGTTCCACCCAGTCTGTCATCGGTTTATTTGGTTTTGTTCTTCTTGTTTTGTTTTTTTGTTTGGTCTATTTTGCTAGACGTTGCTTAACTTTATGTTATTGTTTGATTTCACCTTTGATATTACTCTTGTTTTGGGGGGATTTTGCTTGTATGATCTTTCTTGACTTTCTTGATTTGGTTTAGATCTCATGTGACTTTGTTTGATTCCTAAAGTGTCGAGTGAAATTTTTTGGATGTGTAGATTTGTTTTGATTATCTAAAGGCCATTTCTGAGTGTTTCTTGTTTCTGTTGTAAGAAGAGTCACAAATCAAATAGCAATGTTTCCACAGTCCTCCAACTTATACATTAGAGTCCAACCTAGTAGTTTCTAGCAGGCATTCAACCCTGGAGACCCACTGTCCTGCAGAGTTTAGCTCCAACCCTAATCACCGGAACCAGTTAATCTGGGTCTCCAAGATCACTTGAAAACTCACAGGCTGGTGTGGAAATAAACTTTGCAGGATAGTGGGTCTCCAAGAGCAAGGTTGAAGACCTCTGATTTAGAGCAGTGTATCCAAACCCTGTTCCTGGAGACACCCCGTAAGTACACATTTTGGATGTCTCCCTTATCTGACCCATCCATTTTAGGACTTGGAGGTCTCTAGCAGGTCTCTTTTTAGGTTTCTATTAATGAACTGATGAGTTGATTTAGATGTGTTTGATTGGGAAGAGTTCATAAATGTGTAGTGTTGGGGTGCCTCCAGGAACAGGGTTGGGAAACACTGGTTTAGAGTTGTTTATGGGAAGCTGGAAACACCAAAAGAATGACAAATCTGCACATTTAACAGTACAGTATGGACTGAAGTTATTCAAGCCAATGAACAATGTGGTGCCACTGACTGGAACAGTCAAAGCTGGTTTATTTGGGCTTGAACAGATAACTCATCCTCACTTATCTGGATTGAGCAGCACAGATACATACTTTTTTTGGTGTGTTTTGCTTCCCATTGTTGTTTTCTTCTAATACCTGCTCATACATCAAGGTTTTTGCTGTACTGACCTAATAGTACTAAATATTTGAGGGGGACCAAATAAAAATTTCAAGAATCAGAGATTGGAAAACTGTCCATTATTCTGAAAATTCCAAGGAAATCTCCCAGGATGCCTGTGGTGGTTAAGGTCCTGACTACTATCGTATACAGATTTGCAGTATGCTATATACCTGTACTGACAGTTTTATATACTCTACACGTTACATTAAGTGAAGGCAGACCATAATGTAGAATGATATGAATCAGAAAGCTCATATCACAAACTACATTCAAAACTTTCCCATACGAACTGAAGAGGAGCAGAACAAAAACCAAAATGGTCTTTAGCTAAGCATCTGATTTCTGCCAAAACCCTGCTCATGTTGTTGTCAGAGTTTGTTTCAATTGTTTATGTTAAATGTTTTGGCGGGTTCATCCTCTTTGTTTTGATTTCACTTGGGACTAGAATCTTGTTCTCTAAAGAAATCACTTTATTTATTTTTTCATTTTGGGGTTGATGGGAATCTTTTTTTTTAAAATAGGATATCTATTTTTAAAGCACTACAGGCTTTGATTAACATATTAATGTTTGCTTTTGAAGATTTTAGGAAGCTCTCCCTCAGCGGGACGCTCGGATCGACTGGACCATTCCGGCCGTAGGACGAGTCACGGCTGTCCACCCGCTCAGAGAAGACCAATGACAGTCCCTTCCATTGGTTAGTGTGGTCACATCATGTTTGGACTCTCCCTCCCTTCCTTTAGTGTCTTTCGTAGAGACACCTACTGTGTGTTCCTGTGTTTTCCTTATATGTCATGATGACAGTTCTGGTGTTCTGTAAGCCCTGGGAGTCACTTTTGGTTGACCTTTGCCATTCATTCGATTTCAGAATCTAATAATTATTTAACTGTTTTATTCTAGCATACAAATGTTACTCCTAACAGGCCAAACATTGTCGCTTAGAAAACCATCATCATGATGAACATTGCTGTTTTACTCTGGAGCAACTCATGTCAGCTGGCTTTCAATACTGTTTTAAGATCAGTAAGTCATTTCTGATGCTTTAATGCTATAGAATGGTACTTCTGATCCTAAAACAGACCTCGAGAGCCTTGAAAATGTCATAATCCACAACACACGGGTTGAGTAGAGGGGCTATGGCTGTAATGCTCTGGTTGGTGTTTCCGTAGAGATCACCGTGGAGAATAACAGTGAGGGGAGTGAGGGGAACCTCTCACCTATCAAGGACGATGTTTACTATACCAATGTAGCCCACCGCAGGAAATGGCCCCCACAGCGAACAGAGCACCAATATGGTATGTGGCGTGAAAAAGAAAATCTAACAGAAATTACCAGAACAAATTTGAACTGATATATCAGATTATTATATCTCGTTTAAAGACCCTTATGAAATCAAAGTAAGAGTTTTGTAGCTTTTAGTCCATGTCTGTTAGCTTTGAGTGGCCTACAAAAAGCTGACAAAGACAGGGAATTGAACTCGGGACCCCCGTAGCGCAACAGCGCTATATGTTTGAGCAAACTCTTATTTTTCAGGTTGAAGAAGACGGATTGGTATTAAGCAGTGTACATTAAGTAGTGTTAAGTATTGCTTTACCAATACACATAAGCAATTATTTAGCAATTATTATTTTAAATTACATATGCTAAAACAAACTTTTGTCTCACCCAAACTCCCTTTTTCAGTAGGAAAAACAAATTCAGGAAAGCATTTTTCAGGTGATTTCATGGGGTCTTTAAATTATTATTTCTTAATTTAATGCAAGTTAAGCTCTACTGACTGCTGCTGTGGCATGCTGTTTACCACAGACGAAAAGTTAGACACTTCAGTTTCTAAAAAATGACAATGTCTTACTGCAGTTCTACCAGAATAAATGTAAAAAAAAAAAAACACACACACACACTTTGTCTCAGAAGTAAAGCCACAATACTTAAACATGATACATTAGATTAGTGTGACCGTACTGCTTTACTAACCTTGTCTAAATAGGCATATCCAGGCTTTCAGTTCCTGTCATTTCCATGATAAACCCTTAAAACTTAATCTTTCATAAATGGGCTAATTATAGGGACACAAATATTTACTCTAATTACACAGAAGTTCAGCAGTAGTCTTAGCATTAAAGGAGAATTTGGGACAGCTGTACAGCTCAAACAACAGATATATTTAGACAAAAATACAAGCTTCACATTTCTTTTAACCTGGAATGCCTTGCCCTATAGTTTTACTTTGTAAATGTAATACTGTAAACATAAACATAACTTATAAAACAGAAGCATATCTCAGAAGCAGTCGCTAGAGCTTTACTTTACTATTGCTAACCTTAAAAAAACAAAAGCTGCCTTTAACTTAGAAGGATAGACATTCGGGAAACATGGATGAGGCGTGTTTATTGAGCTATATTTATATTCATTTACCTTATATATATGTACTTTGGTTTTAATCAGGAGGCAATTTCTATTAATGTACATTTATTTTTCCCCTATGTTAATTTGTTTATTTTAGTTACAGATAACTAGGATTAGGTTAGGGTTTCGGTCTGTTTAAGGGTGATTGCTCCTTTCTTTGTGCTCATTGTGTGGTCTAAAACACCAGACAGTGTTTGTGAACCCCTCTTCTCGTCCTCTTGCTCCCCTTGTTGCCTTTTTCTTCATCATCCATCCTTTTTACTGAGCTTCCTGTGAGATCCTCGATTGTTTCATTTGCATGAATATCTGTCTATTGTTGGATATTGTAAAACTGCACACCATAAGAGCAGAGGTGTTTTCACTCCTATGCCAGCTTTGATGGAGGACTATGATAATAACTGTGATTTTAAATGCTGCTTGTGAATGTTCTACATATCCTTATCAGTAACTGTGGGTGCATGATTCACTTCTATCAGCTTCATATACACTTTTAATTAACTGGCATGGTCTACTATTTACTCCTCTGTACGACTTTGGTATAAGATAAGAGAAAAAAGTTTGAGATTGGTAGTGGATCATTCCAGTAGTGAGTTGCTGCATGTCTGTCTAAGAATGTTCTGTAGGTTTTTACAGTAAAACAGCAATGTTTTTTGTCCTTTCCTTGTCCTTTTAATATGCATGGCAGTTTCGAACATGTTCTTACTGCATTCTTCTGTTTTCAGTATGCTTGTGTATTATCCCACTGGTGTGCTGTGCGCCAGATAATTTTGCTGTATAGGGAACATGCATTTGTATCAAGTGTGATTAGCATTTTTATCAGTTTATTAGGTTAATATGTAGTTTTAATATGTAGCCTCACTTTAAGAAGGAATGGTATGTCATATAATCATATAGTAGCATACTGTATGTCGTTTTCTCAAAATTGTTTAGCTGTCACAGACTGATGCCTCTAAGGATTAGGCTAAGTGTGCTACGGTCTCTTTTGGGCTTTAGTTGTCCTTTGGTTTCTGTGTGTAGCAGAAGCTTGCCCTCTTCTGTGTTTCAGATGGTTATGGAGGACGGGACCGGCGGTCTCCAGACTACTATGAGTCAGATCCTGAGGACTTGTACCGAATCTTTGTGGCCATGTTTGACTACGACCCCCTTTCAATGTCTCCTAACCCCGATGCTGCTGTAGAGGAGCTTCCCTTCAAGGAGGGCCAGATCATAAAGGTTTGATCTGAACTGACTGATTTAATTCCACAGCTGGTTTTTCATTTTTTCCAGTTAATTATTAAATTTTTATTAAATTATGTAGTATAATATAAAATTAATAATACAAATTTTTAATATAAATGTATCAATACAGTATATATTCAATATTGTTTATTACTATGATAAGCAATTGCTTCCGTTCAGGGAGGGCCAAATCATAAAAGTTTGATCTGAACTGACTGGTTTAATAATAATATTTAATAATATAAAATTAATAATACACATTTTTAATATAAATGTATAAATACATAAAAATACAGTATATATTCAATATTGTTTATTACTGTAACTATATTACACTTTGTTTTTTTAAATGATATGTATATTTATTAATATGATAATAATAACCATTATTTATTTGTAAATTGTGCATTTATAATTGTATTTTATAAATTCTATTCTATTCTATTCTATTTAGGGATGCACCAGTGCAAAAAGGCTGATACCAGTAGTTGATGATATTTATGTGGTTTTTGTCAAAATGAAAAATACTGATTATTAAATTATAAATGCATAATTTTTCAAATGTTATTTTAGCAATATATAACGAGTATATAATCAATATTAAATTGTACAATTTCTTTATATATTTATATGGATTTATAATAAATTCTATTTTTTATTTAATGTTTAAAAATACATTGTTTAACTTCTTAATTTTACACGACTAATTGTATAAAATTATTTTATTAAATTATATTTTTCTATTCTATGCACCAATACAGAATTTTTGACTTATAAAATAATTGATAATTATATTTATATATTAAGTGCCAATATAGTTACCAGTATTGAAAAAATACTGATTATTAAATTGTTCATTTTAATTGTTACTTTACTGTATTTTTTATCTATACACATGTATATGGCTTTATAATGATTTATAACTATTTATTTTATATAAATAATACTTTGTGCATTGCTAATTATATATTCTAAGTTCTGTTTTTCCCCTTCTATACTAGTGTAGTACCAATATAGTTGCCAATATTGAAAAGTGCTGATTATTAAATTACTTTTATTGTTACTTTACTGTATTTTATATCTATGCATATGTAAATGGCCTTATAATGATTTTATATAAATAATACTTTATGCATTGTTAATTATATATTCTAAGTTCTGTTGTCTCCCCTTCTATATATATAAATATATACTTTTATCTTCTGTTTGCAGTGGCCATTTACATTTATTTGATTATCAGATACTTCTATGCAACCTGACTTACAAATGAAAATAATACAAGCATGAGTAAATGATACAAGATAGAAAACATTAGAAGTAGTGCTATCGTACAAAATTGAGTAGAGCAGTAGTGCAGAACATTAGAGAGAGTGTAATTAAAAATGCAATGAAACGAGTTCAATTATGGCCCTGCTGTGTTGTCCAGGTGTTTGGAGAGAAGGACACAGATGGATTCTATAGGGCAGAGATCTGTGGCCGCAGGGGGCTCATCCCCTGTAACATGGTCTCAGAGATCCAGACGGATGATGATGAAATGATGGACCAGCTGCTCAAACAGGGGTTTCTTCCTCTCAACACACCCATTGAGAAAATAGGTATGAACTGACAGGTAGTTTCTAGTGAACCACTGTCCGTCTCACCCCTGCTTCATTTTCTGATTATTCTCTTTCTTTCTGATTTATTGATTGATTTATCTTTCTGATTAACATGGTGCTAGTCTGCCAGTCCTCTACCTTTTCCATACTATTCCTTATATAACACTTAAATTCTATCATCACTCATGTCGTTTCAAGCCATATGACTTTCTTTCATCTGTGGAAAACAAAAGGAATCATAGCAGAATGTCACAGATGGATTATTCCTTTAAATCCTGTGCCTTCCTTACCTTCATTCTGTCCTCTCTCTCTCTTTTATTTCTTTCTTGCTTTCCTCTATTCTCTTCAAGTGAACTGTAATAGGTTCAAAGATGGCCATTCAGTTAATCGCAGGTCCCGGAAATCCAAGAGAGGTTTGTGCCCACACAATTTCTTCACCAGTTTTCTCATTCAAATCTTTCTTTTCTTTTTCACTTATGTGCCTTTTCACAGCTCGCCTCCAAGTTTCCCTTCAACACTTGAATGTCACACAAGCATGACTTATTCTTTCTGTTCCCACTGACACCTCATACAGGAAATAATGCAAATTGAACAGTGGGATCCAAAAGTCTGAAACTGCTCTTGAAAATGTTTCTATTTTGTATTTTAGAGCATCTTGAGCTTTAAGTAGGAACATTTCACACTGAGTACACATGATCCTTTTGATTTCTTTGTTTTAAATTTTTCTCAAAACTCTATTTCTTTCCATTTTCAATGTGAAATGTACAATATGCTGTAGACACAATCTTTTGGACCTCAGTTAATAACTTGTCTACTAAATGTGCCTTTTATTGTTGTTAAAAATGATGATGATAAATATTAAATGCCGTTGGTTGTGTCAGTGGTGCTCTTTTGGCTTAGTCAGTGTAAGGTATTTTAACACTGAAAAAAATACTTCGCCTTGAAAGCTGGTAATATGCAACTATAAATTTATCCATTAGAGGGCAAAAAATGAGATGAATAACATCTGAAGGAGGTTGCCTTGATGTCGTTATTACAACAAGGCCTGCTGTCATTCATAAATCATGTTCTTTTTTTTACATATTTATATGTTTCATTTTAATTATCAAAGGGTACTTTTTTTACTTATTTGTTTTGCTCATTTATTCTTAACCTCTTTTTTTCCCAGAGAGGAACAAAAGGAGTGGAAGGCAGCACCCGGTGTCGACGCGGAGGATGGTGGCCCTGTATGATTATGACCCTAGAGAGAGCTCTCCTAATGTGGATGTGGAGGTACTAATGGAGTTGGTTTTGTCTGGCCTTTTTTTTTGCACTTATGGTCTCATCCCATAAGCTTTTGATTTTACGCTGGCTTGCCTGGATGTCTGCCTCTGTAATAGCCACCAAATTCATTTTCAGCTTGTTTTCCTTGCTTTTGCGGCTACAATGTGGTTTGTATTTTTTGTGTTACTGTTCATTCAGATGGCACATGGCAGCTCTAAAGGTTAAGTTCTAGTTAAAAAGAAAATTAAAGTTCTGTCATTATTTACTCACTGTTATGTCATTCCAGTCCTGTATGACTTTCTTCTGTGAACTGAGTTGAAATGTGTAATTTCTGTGCCAAATAGAATTTAAAAATATAATCACTGTTTTCAAACAGGTTTCTCAAAAACTCCCCCTTTCTGCCACAGTGTTATTTTTTATTGTTATTTATATTGTGTTATTATAGTATTTATTAATATTTAAAATTAGCTTTTTATATTTTATTTTATGCTATTTTATACTAATATATTTCTATTTCTATTTAGCTTTATTTTCATTTCAAATGTTTAGTAAATGTTTAATACTGATATTATGAAGTATTTATCTGAGTTATCATTTCTAAATTTAGTGTATATTTTTAAAGTTTAAGTTTTTTTATTTATATTTTATTTCAGATTTATTTCAGTTACTGAAAACTATTTGAATAATTTTAGTTCTAGATAACAGTAACAACACTGGTCTGTCATTGTTTGGAAAACAAATAGTCCCGCCCAACAAATTTCACTTTTAAAGCTGGTAAAAAAGCACTTCTGATTGTATCCATCAGAGGTCATCAAAATAGAATAACATCAAATTTAATGATTCATATAACCATCCTGACAACCAGGCCCGCTGTCATTCATAAATCAAGCTGTGCTTGTTTTTTTTGTTTGTTTGTTTGTTTGTTTGTTTGTTTTTTTTTTCATATTTACTTGTGTTTAAGTGTAATTGTACTTCATGTAAGATTCTAATCATAAAAAACATAAACAAAGCTAAAAATAGAAATGTTAAAAACAATATATTTTAAACCACATAGTTGGTAGAAATGTGTCATCAAAATTGTCCAGTTCAATTTCAAATCTGTTAAAAAAACCTCACAGAACAAACAAGGCTTGATCAGCTAATAATTATATATTATAATTAGCATTTCCAAGTCTTTTACACCCCATTGTCACTTACTGTCACCTTTGCATTGCTGCTGGCACACAGGCCCGCTATGGGGGCAGCTTGCAGAGTGAGGAGGTGAGTGTGGAAGAAAGTAGTGAGTCTACACTCACTGGGCCTGTGCCAAATGACACTCTATTTCCTGCTGAGGGAGCTCACTGCACTGCATCAGCACCTGTACTGTGTGTGGACATCTCACTTATGGGACCCAAACATCATAATGCATGTGCAAAACATTTGCATTTCATACTGAATGTGTTTTAAAGCCTTCATAATTTGTTTGATGAATGATTCTCTAAGGAAATAAGCGTAACAGGACGCTTTATATTCCATGATGGTAGTGTTAGTGTCATGCCTTAGTGAACCAGATATGCATTTAAATGAATTCCAATGTGTATGCATGCATTTATTGGATATTATGAATCATTATAATGCATTTATGAAGGCTTTGTGACAGGCTGTTGAGAAATCTGCTCTGCTGTAAGTGAGTGAGATCCTGTGAAAGGAATAGGGAATGGTTATTTGTGACACTGAGATCTCTGTGTGTGTTTTTTTGCTGTTGTTGGACTGGAGGTAAAGGGTTACACAATCACTGTGGTTTGTGAACACAGCTCCCAGTCTCACAGTGAGGACCTGCTTTGCCCAGTGTTGGTTGATCTGTGTTTGTATTTCACAAGTTTGGTGGATGTTGTTTTGGACCTGAACTAGAGAATGTTGCTAGAAATTATTGCTATTTCATTTTCATTCTGATAGGGTACGTAGAGATTCTTTTAGATATCTGACATTACAAAGCTTGTTTTTACAAGTATAGCGTTGGGCCTAAACCTTGTGTAGGTTGAATGTTGAGGTTATAATTCTGCCAAAAGTTAAGTGTCCAGAAGTGAAAAAAGTGCCTAGATAGATAGATAGATAGATAGATAGATGGATGGATGGATGGATGGATGGATGGACGGATGGACAGATCGATAGATAGACAGATGGACAGATCGATAGATAGGATAGATAGATAGATAAACAGACAGACAGATGTATAGATGGACATATAGACAGACGGACCGATAGATAGATGGACAGACAGACAGACGTATATATAGATGGACGGATGGATGGACAGATAGAGAGAGACAAACAGATAGATGGACTATCAGATAGATAGATAGATAGATAGATGGATGGATGGATGGATGGATGGATGGATGGATGGATGGATAGATAGATAGGCAGGCAGGCAGGCAGACAGACAGACAGACAGACAGACATACAGACAGACGTATAGATGAACAGACAGACAGACAGACAGGCAGGCAGGCAGACAGATAGATAGATAGGCAGACAGACAGACAGACAGACATACAGACAGACAGATAGATAGATAGATAGATAGATAGGCAGGCAGACAGACAGACAGACAGACAGACAGACAGACAGACAGACAGACAGACAGATAGATAGATAGATAGATAGATAGGCAGGCAGACAGACAGACAGACAGACAGATAGATAGATAGATAGATAGGCAGGCAGACAGACAGACAGACAGACAGACAGACAGACAGATAGATAGATAGATAGATAGATAGATAGATAGACGGACAGACAGACGGACGTATAGATGGATGGACAGGCAAGTAGACAGACAGACATAGATGGATGTATAAACGGACGGATGGACAGATAGATAGATAGATAGATAGATAGATAGATAGATAGACAGACAGACAGACGTATAGATATGGACAGATAGATAGATAGATAGATAGATAGATAGATAGATAGATAGATAGATAGATAGATAAAGAGGCAGACAGACAGACAGACAGATAGATAAATAGATAGATAGATGGACGTATAGATGGACGGACAGGCAAGTAGACAGACAGACATAGATGGATGTATAGACGGACGGATGGACAGATAGATAGATAGATAGATAGATAGATAGATAGGTAGATAGACGGACAGACAGACGGACATATAGATGGACGGACAGGCAAGTAGACAGACTGACATGGATGTACGGACGGACGGACGGATGGATGGATAGATAGATAGATAGATAGATAGATAGATAGATAGATAGATAGATAGATAGATAGATAGACAGACGTATAGATAGATAGATAGATAGATAGATAGATAGATAGACAGACATATAGACGGACGAATATACAGATAGGTAGATAGATGGACGTATAGCTGGCAGACAGACGGAAGGATGGACACATAGATAAATAGATAGATAGATAGAGAGATAGATAGAGAGATTGACAGACAGACAGACAGATGGATATACAGACAGATAGATAGATAGGCAGATGGACAGACAGATGGACGGACAGATAGATGGATGGATGGATGGATGGATGGATGGATGGATGGATGGATGGATGGATAGATAGACAGACAGACGGACAGACAGACAGACAGACAGACAGACAGACAGACAGAGAGAGAGAGAGAAAGATAGACTGATTTATGATTGATTGATCCCTTAAAGTGATTAATACATCTACATTGCGGTTGTAACTGTTGCATATTAAATTAGCTCTGTGGCAGTTATGAACGATGACTTAAATCTAACATGTTTTACTTTTTCTGTCCTTCAGGCTGAGCTGACGTTTTGTGCCGGTGATGTTATCACAGTGTTTGGAGAGATTGATGAGGATGGCTTTTATTACGTGAGTAGATTATTCACACCATATATGTTTCTGGCACAGACACTATACTATTTTGCAAAACACCTAATGCTGATCTTTCATGTTTGAGGTTATTCCTGCTTTCAGCCCTGAACACAGGAGAGCCGGAACGCTGGAATTTAGCCTTTGGTGCATGATGTCCTCTGTTTTCCATTCAGGGGGAGCTCAATGGACACAAGGGTCTGATCCCCTCCAACTTTCTTGAAGAAGTGCCTGATGACGTGGAGGTTTACCTCACCAACACCCCGAGCCGTCACCCCCAGGACCACCCGTCCCGGACAAAGAACAAAAGGGTACATCCTGTTTCACACTAGCCCTCTGTCATCCATTCGCTCTTTTTTTAATCTCCTTCCTGCTCTGCTGTTTTTTTCCTCTTCTCCGTCTGTGTTTGTGTTGTGTGACAGCCGGTTGCTTTTTTGATGGATCATTGAAGGAAAACAGAAAACAAAAGAGAGACAGCTTACTAAACACAGAGACATACCGTAAAATACAAGACTGAGGAACCTTTATTTTTATGTCAGATGTTCTGCGGAGGAGACATGTGAACTGTTAATGAAAATGCATATTCATAAAGCATTGTTTGGAAAAGAAGAATTCACACAAAGAGACATGCCAGATTATTAGTTGTTTATTGTTATTATTTCTGGAAAAAGAAGCACTAAACGACTATTATTTTTTACCTAATTCACAAGTGAGGCATTGTAATAGATGCTTTATGAATGTAACTGTGTTTAAAAGTGAAATCAATTTATAATAGAGGAGATAGTTTTGATGTACAGAGAACTGAATCCATGTAGAACTGTAGAACTGCATGCTTTTTCTTTCAGAATGCTTCGACACCACCATGAATTTTTTTTTAGGTGCTTTAACGGATTGAGACCAGTTAAAAAAAAAACAACAACAACAACCTTAAACCCTTTTGTATAGGTTTCCAAAAGAATTGTTTTTTGTACATTGATGATATATAAGACTATCAACTTAAAGAAAGACACAAAACAAATGTTGCAAGTAGAGAGAGATATCAAGAATGGTTTTATCTATAGATGTAGATATTGTACAATGGTCTGTATAAAAAAAAAGAGAGAAAAATATATATATAATTGCTGATGGATGTTCTGCTTAATTATCAGGACCCATCAAGATTTTTCTGTACTGAAAGTTTTGTGATTCTTTTCTCATATTCATTGTGCAGACTATTGAGATGCATTACATCATGGCATTGTTTTTTTTCCTCACTTGCTTGGCAAAACAGAAGAAGAGTGTTCATTTCACTCCGTAACGGCTCAGTATCTGTCACGTAAGTGAGCAACAGAGGATACCACAAATAATGCTGTCCTCGTCTAATACACATGACGTGGGTCCTTATTACTATTGCTCCTGGTATGCACAAAACACACGCACAGGACACATTCACACCAAACATTTACACAAAAGATCCATTAAAATTGGTCAGACTCACAAAAACATTACATTGATGCTCAAAGTTTGAATTGCTCAAATCACCATTTTAGAATTGACGTGAACTAAAAGACATGATTAATTGCATTTTTATTTCAATAAATATTGTATTAATATTTAAATATTTCATTAGTATGTACTGATTAATAGATTTGTTATTTACTAATATTTCTATTTATAAATTATTAATATAATTATATATTTTTTAATGTTTGTAATTTAAATATTTACATTTTATTTAAAATCATTTTAAAGATCTGAATTGATCAAAATCTTTTATTAAAACAATATTTTTATTATTTAAAAAAAACATTTTTATTAATTAAAATTACATTTTTTTACATTACATTTACAGTTAGATAATTTGTTAAACTGACAGTATGCACAAATTCCATACAGATACATGCGCTGACCAAGTTACCCATCAAAACACCCCTATAATTCTCATGACCTGGAATTACCATGTCATATTTTTTGTGCATCAGTTCACAGTACCACAAGTATGGCTGCTCAGAGAGCTGTGATTGGTCCACTTCTGTCAGTGCATTAGACAGGCACAGCTGGTATCTTCAGTTGTTTCTCTGGGTGTTGTCCATTATAATGTTTCGTCTTTCATTGACTCCTACTGTAAGTCATAAGAAGCTATAAGGCCATAGTTGCACGGTCAGAATTGGACCCCTGACCCCCTTACCCTTCACCCCTTCTCTTCTCTAATGTGTGCAGTTTAGTAGATTCCTAGTGTAAGCCCTGGGACAAACCCTCTCCTCTCCTGTAGCTGTGCACCCTATCATACCACATTGAGAACAAATTACCACAAAACGCTTATGAAATGGATATTGGACATTGGCAAGGTCAGCCAGATCATAAAGGGGTGTGTGTGTGATTAGGGTGCACTATTTCCATTAACTCGAATGATCAAAAATGTCCAGCAAGCATAAGTATCATTACCTTCATCTATCTAAAGAGTAGATTTTAGTTATATACTGTTTCCTAAGCTTGACTGAATTGATTTTTAAGTTTATGCGTTCTTGCAGCCACTTTTGTAAATGAAGCTTTTTTAAAGCAGGTTTGATTTGGCTCCAACACCCTTGGTGAAGTTACCATGCTGAAAGGTGATAGATTACTTCAAAAGACTGGTAAATTAAATACTTATCTTCTCTTTTCATTACCATTATGGATTATGTTGCTGTTAGCATAAATATTAATTTAAAGTTTGTGTTATGCAACTATACAACTGATATTAAGGGCAAATTATGGCATGTTAAAGATGTGTTTTTGCTGTTGAAGGAATAGTTAGCCCAAAATGGAAATTTGTTGATAATGTACTCAACCTCTGGCCATTCGAGTTTGTTTCCTCATCAAAACAGATTTGGAGAAATTTAGCATTACATCGCTTGCTCACAATGGATCCTCTGCAATGAATGGGTGCCGTCAGAATGAGAGTCCAAATAGTGTTTTTTCCCAGTGAAAAAGTTATCTAGTCTGATTGTGATGTTTGTATCAGATGTTTGGATTCTAATTCTGACGGCACCCATTCACTCCAGAGGATCCATTGGCGAGCAAGATATCTTGGATGGCCTGAGGGTGAGTACATTTTCAGCAAATGCTCATCTCTGGTTGAACTATTCCTATAAGGAGTTCCTAATTAGTCACTAAAAATGAGATTACTGTCATGTCACTGTGTATAAATAGTAAAATTCTTATGATATTTTGTTGCACTTGCAGTCTGGACAGGTTTATTAATGTTTTAATGAGAGTTTAGCTAGAATGTGAAGTGAAGCGCACTCAATTTTTCAGGTTTCACCACTTATCATTCATAGATTACTGTTTAGAGCGCCACCCCCTACTGTCTGGGTGTATTATTCATGATGTAAAATGTACTATTGATTGATAATTGACTGCATGGTGGCCCTGCTGGGACAGAAAGGACTGTGAGAGGAGATGGAGTGTCTTTTGTACAGTAATGACATTGAGATGCTTTAAAAGGCAAAGAAACACCTTCTTTTCTTTTTAAACATCCAGCCCTGAACTGTCCCTTGCGGGTCTTCCGTTAGGTTCCCGTGGAAAAAGCGGGCCCTCCCAGAAGAAGTGCCACCCCCACAGTGCGCCCACACATCCCGGGGTCCGGCCCTGCAGCCCAGGGGCCCGGCAGTCCCATCCGGCGCCCCCGAGCTGACTCTAAGAAAACAGGACTGCTCTCCAAAGGAAAGAATCTATTGAAAAGGCTTGGTGCTGTCAAATAGTTTCACATAACTCTCTTCACAGCGGCCGGGTTAACGAGGTTGGAATTGCAGAGAAATTACCGTAGAAGGTGGTGAAAAGAACTTTTCTTCCATCTTCTTGTTTCTGTAATCACATGGATTGGCCATGGAAAAGAGAAAAGGGAAATGGTGGAAACTAGGGCTTTCATGACCACAACTTCAGATTTATGCCTTTGAAACTGTAATAAGTTCTGTTTGCCCATGTTTGATTCTTAAAAGCACAGAAATGCTCACTAATGTGAGTTACTAAGATGTCTTGTTATAAATATACAATACAAGGGATGTTCATGGATAATAAAATAAAATATATATTTATTTAATTAAAAAAGTTAATTCTATTAATTTTAGTGGATATTCAATTTATTATTATTATTATTATTATTATTATTATTTAATAATGTTTAATATTTAATAAAATAATCATACTTATAATAAATTGAATATCTCTTAAATTTAATAAAATGTAGTGTTTATTTGAACAAATATACAATAATAATAATAATAATTATTATTATTATTATTATTATTATTATTAAACTATATTTTTGGCACATTTTTCAACTAGACCTGCTGTTCTCAGAGAATAATCTAATAACCTAGCACAAAGTTTTAGGAGTTAGCACAAATATGAAATGTAGGTTTTGCAGTGACTAGACACGGCTTATATTTCTACAAATACCATGAGAGAAAAGAGTGTGTTCTGCCACTTGTGACTGGAATTTAAAATTTTTTAGTTTTTTTATTTATTTATTTTTTTTAAGCACTGACAGGTCATGAAACTCCTAGTGGAAGTGAGCCTCCTCATATTTGCCTTATTCAATGCACAATGGTTTGTGTTGTGTCCAGTCAGTTGAGTGAGATTTGTCTGTCTTGTGCAGTCATGTCGATGCTTTCCTTCTCATGAAAAAACAGTGTATTTCAAATCTGTGTGACCAAGTGCTGTGTTGTTTTTTTGCAATGGGTGTCAAAAGGGAAGAAGGGATTCTAAATTGTTTGGAAGGAACACTTTGGAAGGAACAAATGGTTCATAAATCCATTCACATGCAAATCGTGCAGTTGAATGCAACAGTTTGCATAAGAATATTTTTATTTAAAATTTACACAGCAGTTGTATATGTTTTTGCAAAGAAGGCGCTTAATTTCCACTTAATTAGCACAACTTATTCATAGTTTTACATAAATCAGTTTGGTTATTGACTCAACTGATGCCTCTCCTAGCATTCAAATCATTCGAATAACATGATGCACATATTCTGTACTTGATAAGGATGAAGGAAATGAGCAATTGTGAATGTATGGCCAAGGAAAACCTTCCCGGAAACATTTCGAACAGTTCCTCCGTCTCCAATACTTGATCCGTTTCATCCAATCTGTACGTTATTTCTTCTCCATACATTGTTCATTTTGTTTGTCATTTCACCCCTTCATTTTGTCCTGAACAAACATAATTAAAGTAGGTTTGCAAGTATGGACCGAGACTGCCAAAAAACAGGAATGTATGAGAAACATTCTGTATATCTTGTACAATTTTCGGCCAAAATTCCAGGCGTTTTAATTCATCAGAATAACAGTTTTTTTGTTTGTTTGATTTTTTTTGCCGAATCATTTAATCATAAGATGTTACAGAGCATCGCTTCTACATGTTTGAGTGACTGCTGCTCTTTTTGTACTTTTTGCCCATTTGTACATTCTTTTTAAATGTTTATACTTGCTTTTCAGACTGCCTTTTTTGTACATTAAACTTTATAATCTGACAGTGCAAGCTTTCCTCATGGTGTCTTCAAACCATAATGTTTTAAAGTCTGCAATTGTGTGCTAGCTTTATGAAAAAGAATTATAAGCCTATATTGATGGTTATCAAATATTGTGCGAGTGTGCATGTGCAGTTTTATATCAAAATAAATTTGATATTTTATACACACTGTTGTATGTGTTTATTTGATTAACTCAAGTTTATGCAGTTTTACAGGTGAGTGAATGAGCTATTTTGGTGTTATAAGGTTGATATAGAATCACATACTTCCAAAAGATGGCGCTCAAAGTCCATAATTGCCTGCCGATGTAGTGATCTAGTTCTTTAAAATCATTACCATTCCTGCATTGTAAAGTTCAAAAAAGTCTCTTTCTCTCAAACACACTCAAAAACAATACAATAAATGATTCTTCCGTCACGCACATTTTTTTTTTTTTTTTTTTTTTTTTTGCAGAATAACTAACCACATTTTTATGTGTATTTTTTAATCAAAAAAATTGCATTACAGAGTTCCCACGTCCAGATGCAATCACTAGAGCAAAAAAAGTAGGTGTAATGTCACTTATAGGGATTACTTGGGTCTCGAAATGGACCTTTTTTTATTGTTTGCTGTGTATTTGAATTTCAATACATTGCAGCGATTCTCGTTGTCATTATTCACGTAGCAAATAAATTGTGTACATTCAGAAGCACCATAAAGGCGACATTGTCACGGGATACCTGTTACAATTCTCAACACAGCTCTGGATAAACCAATCACTGTCGCTTGAGATTACTATAGAGACTGACGGAACAGAAGTCCTTTCAGATGTCAGGTACAGTATTTTATTAATTTTTTTTTCTACTGAACAGATTTCGTAACACCATAACAGTAATGTAAAAATATATACACTAAGACAAAGATGCGAATCAGTGGAGGATGCAACTTTCTTGAGCCTCCATACGCCCCCTGCAGGAAAACAACTTCGTGTCCCATAGAAAACAGTGTAATAACATTCACCGCCCAAAGGGCTCAACCCACTGATGAGAGCGCGAGCGCAGCGCTTGTTCCTCATCTTCATCAGAGCTCGAGCGCGGCGCGCGACACTCACGGACTCAAGACGATGGATTACATACTCTGAATTTAGCTGCCAATTAATTACAAGTTATCTTCATACCTGCTGCTCATTTTGACGCACTCATCTTTTTCCTTACAAATATAGCCTACCCTAACAATATCTTTACAGCCTGAGCGCAATGATTTTGTTCGTTTACCATTAACGGCGCAATATAGATTTTAAGTTTGTAGCCTAACTTTTTTTATTGCTAAAAACGCCTTTGAAAACAATGAACTTAAAATACTGTAAAGTTCTACTCATGACTCTCCTGACTGTTCAGGTAAGATAATTGTTTTATGGACAGAAGAAACATTTGTTTTTAATGCTGTTTTGATGTGGTTTTAATGCAAAGTCGCTTGATAAGGTGAATGTTTTATTTCTTTCAGGTTCGTAGTGATATTGTATCACCGTCAAAACATCCAGGTAATCAGTTAAAATTACCAAATGTATTTTTTTTTACTTCAAAACTCGAAGAAATGTGTCAGAAAAACGTAATTTGTGACACAAAAATAAAATGGTATACACTAATAAAACCTTAAGAAATTCATCTTAAACCGAGGATGACTTTTTTCCTCAGTTATGTTGAATGTTAAGGTTAATTTAATTTAGCACAACCTTTTCATTATTTACTTTGTATAATAAACATAAATGATTGTACTGGCGATTTACAGACACGAAAATTGAATTTTAAATGTCTTTTTTTTTTTTTAAGTTCCCTTATTTGTCGTAAAACTCAGAATAGATATCGACGGATCGACAGTTCACACTAAAATTTCTGTTCACTCTATAAATAGAGATCAACATCCTCATCCATGATAACGCTTTCTGCTCAAAATTTGCTCTAAATCTTATCTAGTTTCATAATTTTATAGGTTTGACTGAGGAAAATTGATTCAGCACTGAGATCATCTTTTGGCAGTTGTGAAATGTTATGACATATGTTATGAAACTCAGAAAATGAGGGCATCTTTACAGGTAATACATAATGATAGAAAATTAATATAGAAACAAACTAAATATATAGTTAATGGAATTTTATTACAGGAATATGTAGATTATTTACAACTAAATAGCTGTAGATAATGAATATGGATAGAACATTCCAGATTTGGTTGATTCTCAAAAGGCAGGTGTGGTGACTAGTCTTAAGAAGTCTTTCCTTACAGTCCAGGTTAAGCATATTAATAGCCTCTTGTGGATGTTTGGTTCTCTGTATACCTAATAGTGCAGCCAAAATTAAATATTTAATCCAAATTGACCAGCAGGGATAAGTTTGAACTAAACCAATGACAACCAACTTGCAGCAAAACCGTCTCAAGATCATTTCTATGAACCCCTCTATCAACCTTAATAAGAATAAACAGAAAACAATCAAGCTCAAAAATGTTTAAATGATGCTTCATTGACTACAAACTGTATGTATATTTGTGTGTATACTCTATGGATGTGTGTGTTTTGATCAGGCCTGCAGGTGCTGGCCACAGCTTCACACTACTGGCCTCTGGATACGGTGGAGGGGATCCACGGCCTCTCAGACCAGATTGGGAACAGAACAGGTCATGTTAATGGGACTAATATAAGTATGTCACAACTGCTTTGTCTGTGTTTCTTTCTTTTTCTTTCTTTCTTTCTTTCTTTCTTTGTCGCCACAGCTGTTTAACATTCCTCTACGGTCACATCTTAGTTGCAGAAATCTCTGTGGCTTTGCAGCTGTCTTCAGTTCTTAAAACGAAAAGATTTGCTCATTTGATTCGAAACGTTGAGGACTTACATGATTACCTCACTTGTGATGAAGACAAACGACTATGACATTTAAGGGTGTCAAAAGTACACACAATTTCTCTCAGTGATTTACTAGTCCGCTTGGATTTTTAGCTGTCCAAACTGACCAACATTTATCACTATAGTCAGATAACTCTGCAATGCCCTCAACAGATCTGCTGAAAATTTGAAAATTTGTGCATGTTAGACAAACATCCACACGTCATTTCATAGCTGGAGTATATTCCCAGTATAAGTACAGTATGGCAGTTGTTCTGTGCCGGCTAATTCAGAACAAATGGAGGGCTGAGAGGAATTCTCTGGGCCTCTCAGACTTGTGTCGACACAATGTGTCCCATGTGCAGGCCTAAAAGATATCTTAAAATCTGAATGCTGCTTTGAATGTTACACTGGGACTCTTGTCGTCTTATCCACCATGTCTCCCTTTTTTCTGTTTCATGTCTCTGTGCTCATTTGTACATGTGTCTGTTGCTGAATCACCTGTTTTTTTTTTCTGTCTCACTTTCTTTGTTGTTTCCACATTCTCTCCATCACAGCTGTCAGAATCCACAACCACACTGTCCTGACTACCCATAATTCTTCCTCTGTGTATACCAATGACTCTGCCTACACTAACATTTCCGCCACTGTAGGTGAGGCTCTTACACATGTTCACTTACTACTTAGTTCACAGCTATGGGTCTTGGGGAAAAGTGTTAGGGCCTATACATTCATGTAGACCTTGTATATCAGCAGGACATTATTAGGAGAGGGTAAACAAAAAAAAAAAAAAAAAAACTCTGATATATGACCATTTACATTAGGGTAACTGAAGCATGCATTGTTGAGTGCTGTTTAATCTGGCATTCTTCACTGAAATCAAACCTTTCGTAAGTTTTACGACTGATTTTATTGGATCCAGTGTGTTTGTGAAACTGCGTTTGAAAACCTTGTCCCATTTTGGAAATCTACTGTATGTGGTGTGATTTGTTATGTCAGTTCGTTTAAAACAAATGTCCCAGCCAAAATTGTACAGCCGTTCGAATCTAATTGATAAAGCAGCATTGCAAGAGTGCTGATATTTAGTATAACAGTGTTCCACTCTTTGAATCCTTTCGCTTGTCTTTGTTTGCTACATAAATTCTAATTTCATTGGCGAATAAAAAAAGTCAAAACTGACAGTGTATATTGCTGACCATAACTGTATATTACTTAATGTAAGCGTATGTTACTTATAAGTGTACGGTCAGTAAGATTTTTTTTTTATTTGTCTCTATTTATCTGATCAATAATATAGTTAAAACAGTAATATTGTGAAATATTTTTACAATTAAAATAACTGTTTCCTATTTTAATATATTTTAAAATGTAATTTATTCCTGTGATGGCAAAGCTAAATTACTCCAGTCTTCAGTGTCTCATGATCCTTCAGAAATCATTCTAATATGATGATTTTGTGCTCAAAAACATTTCTTATTATTATGTTGAAAATAGTTGAGTTGCTTTATATTTTTGTGGAAAACTTGATACTTTTCTCAGGTTTTATGTAATAGAAAATTAGAAAATTAAAAATAACGTTTGTAACATATCTTTACTATCACTTTTTAATCAATTTAATGCATCCTCGCTAAATAAAAAAATATTATTTATTTTTAATTTTTTTCAAAAAAGAAAAATCCTACTGACCCCAGACTTTTGAATAATAGTGTAGTATGTCTGAAATTGCAACAGCTAGCAAGTTGGTCATAAAAAAAAAAAAAAAAAAACTGAACAGTTTTAAAAAATAAACAATAATAAAAATAACATTTCTTTCATCCAGTCCACCATTTTTAAAGGTTACTGGTGTATCCAAGTGAAAACTTCCAATGCAACTTGTACAGTTTTTATGATAATTCTGATAGCATATAAGGACATCATTAATATCAGAACTGCTTGCTTACAGTATGCGATTTTGGATTTCAGATCTCGTTTGTGTACATTATTTTTACTGTAGGAAACCTTTTATTGATATTTCAGTTGCCTGAATATGTCACTCTAAAAAGCCACATTTAGGATACTTTTGCACAATACTTCACAAAGGCATGCCGATACCCTGAATCTCACTGCATAGATGGATGTTCAGTCCTCTGTACCTCTTTATCTCTCTGCCCCCACAGTATAACTGTTGTTCACTCACTCCATACTTCAGTCTGTCTCCTCTCTTGCCTTCTGCCATCCACTGTGTTTTCACTGAGCACTCTTTTCCATGATCATCTCTTCTCTCAACTCATCCATTCATGAGGTGCGATGGTGCTGCGGCTCTCACTGTGATCCACAGATCCTGGATTTTTAGGTCTAATAAAGGAGGATTTATTGAACAAAGTCACAGCATTCAAAGAAGAACAACTTACCATTGACAAAAAAGAAAACAGACTATCATGAATCATCAGCAGTCTAGTTGTTCAGATCCTCATAATTCTGGAGATCTGCTCTTGTTTTAGAGAATGGAATAAAATATTCATATTTTTACTATAAAGGTGAAAGGTCAGGATTTCCTCATAAAGTCTCTAATCAATACATTACATGAACAAATGACTTTGTTGAACATAAAACAGCTGTCTTTCCAGTTAGACTATCAGTGATTATTCACCTAAAATTTTCTGGTTTCCATTTGTGTTTGATAAAAAAATAGAAGAATGATAAATTAGGTTTGTGCATGAGATGATTATGAACTGTACCCTTCTGAAATTCATTTCAGGTGTTATAATCTTGTTGGTTGCTCTCTCATCATGTAGACATTGTAGAAGGAATGGTGAATAAGGGCATCTATCTGAACGGTGATAACGGGGCCACTTTCCTTCACTTTGGCAACTATAAAGACTCCTGCATAAGTGATCCTGCTCTGTGTGGACCTGCTGGTGAGTTTTTATTGTCCTCCTGCGCTCTTTTCTATTGTTATAGAAGTGCATGAACATCTTTATATGGTCATAGATGTATGACAGTTGAGTAATGTGTTGCTCAGGTTATACATGACGTAATAAAGGCTAATGGTTCAAAATTAAGTTTATATTTCTCAAGAGCAAATATATCAGCTTACATCAAGCGCTTTGTGCGTGAAAGCTGATATCATCTGTTATTCATCTGCTCACATCAGCGCACATTCCTTTGCTCTCAAAAACAGAGAATATGTTGTATTTATATTTATTTTCCAAGGCTTGACCAAAGTAAGACTTTCAATATTGTTTGTGATGAAGCGGCCTGGATCTAATAAGGAAGCTTTTGTTTAAAGTTAGATATCAGTACGTATTGGAAAAAGAGCTTGGTTTTTGGTTGTAGCCAGAGGATTATGAAAAAAAATGACTATGACTTAAAAGCTTAAATTTATTGATACAAAACTCTTTGTTTATTTAAAATTGACAAATTTACACATCAAATTATAATGTATTTGTAATATATTGCATGTTAAATATTATTGTTGAAACGTTGTTACAATAAAGAAAAATATAATTATTTTGAATGTTTAAATGCAGTTATTTGAGCTTCAAATTACACTGTAAAGTACTGTATGCTTTATCATGTTGTATTATTTTTTTCAAAGTTTCTTTGTGTCATTGTGTCACAATACCTTGTGCTCAACACTAAAGCTTTATTTAACTCTTACTCTTACTCCAGGGATAACTTTTTCCTTCTTCTGGAAAAATAATGAAGTAGATTCTCGTTTTGCGATATCATCCGGAGGTAAAGTCATCTCAAGCGGTTTCTCTGTCTACTCCAACCCTTATGGCGGATACGTGGAGTTCTACACGAGAGGAGACTCCAAGACATGGAAAGCACATATTAAACTTCCAGGTAGTTATTATTTAAGTGTTTGGGGGAATTTTAGTTCAGGATGTGGAAAGTGCTTAAATGGTTTGAGGAACCATAGTATTTTGCCTTATCTCTAAAGCCAAAAAATATTTCCCATGATCTCGAAATTTTGCACACATGGACTCATTTTGAAATACATTCTGGTTTGGAATTACATTTGCAGTCTAACCGTAAATATTTTGAATATGTAGTTTTGTGCATAATTATATTGATTACATCCAGATGTCCAAAAGTCCTTGAGTCGATAGGCTGCAGAATAAACTTTCTCTGTTGGACTTGACAGAGTGATTTAAAATTGTGTGAAAAGAACTGTGAAAAGAAATGGAAGTGTGAGTGAAAAAGTAGCTCAAGTCAAATCATTCAGCTGCCCGAGAAAATAATAATTTCTTTCATCTCAAATTTTGTGTCATTTCCAGAAAACATCTTCAGTATTTGGAAGTGATTGTACACTACCGTTTAAAAGTTTGGGGTCAATAATACATTTTTTTTAAATACATCTGTGAAGAAATTAAATGCATTAAATTGTTAAAATACATTTATAATGTTATTAACATTTCTATTTTGAATAAATGCTGTTCTTTTGAACTTTCTACTCATCAGAGAATCTTGAAACTATGTATCACGATTTCCACAAAAATATTAAGCACCATAACATGGTAATTGGATTGATTGGATTGGATTGATAATAATTGGAAATATTTCTTGAGCAAGTCATCATATTTGAATAATTTCTGAAGAATCATCTGACACTCAAGACTGATGCTAAAAACTCAGCTTTGACATCACAGGAATACATTTTAAAATATATTAAAATAGAAAACAGTTATTTTACTGTACTTTGATCAAATAAATTCAGCCTCTAGGATATAAAGCCAGAAAATGAACAAGATCCCCAAGTATTGTCCCTAAGACTAAAATGGGTATTACCGAAACATAAACCAATTCCTCGAAACGAGAGACATTAAAACATTACGTACTGAGTGGGATGATGTGATGAGACATGCTCCATGTGCTGTTTTATCCCTGGACAGATGAAATGAGCCATTGACAGTTCAACTCAGAGTTTCTGTATACCATGTCTTATTGCTTCATTATAAGTTGATGAAATCCATTCCACATGCTGTCTTCGGCTCTTAGTTTCTGTTCATTTTAAACTCGTGTTTTATGGACCCAGACACTATGAGTAGATCTGGAAATAATATTACTATTATCTTTATTTCCAAACAGTCAAAACATGAAATCTGTGTATGCTCGTTTGAAATTTCATTTGCTCGCTTTCTCTCTCCTGTCATCTCTGTCTTTATCTAGGGCCCTACTGGACACATGTGCTCTTCACGTGGACCCAAACGGAGGGGTTAAAGGTGTACATTAATGGGACATTCAGCATTGGAGACCCCACAGGAAATGTTTCTCATAACTACGGCGATCCCTATGCCGACTTGGTCATTGGCACCGGAAACACTGGGAATTACAACCACTATGCCACAGGGGCCTTCGATGAGTTTGTGATTTGGGAGAGGGCCTTGTCCCCTCAGGATATTTGGATGTACTACAAAGCAGTCCTTCGTAAGTTATTATGGAGCTCATTGTGTCTCAAATCTGCTGTCATTATCATTTCATTTATCTATTAGTTTATTTTCTCTGTGGCAGCCTTCAGCTGTCCCAACCATTTGCTTCTCTGCAGTTGTCAACCATTGCCATTGTTGTCAGGGCTTCCCAAATTAGCTGCACTTGATCTTTGGTGCCTCTGGCTTGTCCCAACTTGCCTTTTAGCAGATGTTAGCACCCCATGCTTTTCAATACATTGAATATTCCTAGTTAATTCTGTCTTTATTCATTTGAAGTACAATAGCAATTAAGACGCTGAACAATTGAACAATTAGGCAATGCTTAAATGTATGATTGCATTGAATATAGAAAACATTAAACTTTATTATATAGTAGCATATGCAAAACTGTTTTTTTTAAGTTAAAATCTTAAAAATAAAATAAAATAAATGCCGGTTGAGTTGATATTGTGATATTTTATATTATATATATTTTATATTTTTAATGTTCATTTTTTGATCGAAAGTTTGGGTTCAGTAATATTTTTTATTCAGCAAGGATCCAATAAATTAATCAAAAGTGACAGTGAACATACAGTGCTTATAATGTTAAAAAAGCTTTTTATTTAAGATGTATGCTTTCCGTTCATTAAAGAATTTAAAAATTCAGTAAAAAACTTTCAGATCATGTTGTCCAGAAAAAATTTTAGGCAGCTCAACTGTTTTCAATACTGATAAAAATAAGAAACGTTTCTTAAGCTCCAAATCAGTATAATAGAATGATTTCTGAAGGATCATGTGACACTGAAGACTGAAGTAATGCGTTGCCATTATAGGAATAAATTACATTATAAAATATATTAAAATAGAAAGCACTTTTTATTGTAATATTATTCCCCAATATTACTTTTTTTTACTGTATTTTTGATCAAATAAATGCAAATGAAAGTAAAGTTTTGTTGAGCATAAGATACTACTTTCAAAAACGCTTTAAAAAAAAAAAAAAAAAACTTTCCAATCCCAAACTTTTGAACTATAGTCCATCAGTTAGATTAATACAAAGAAAAAAGTGTACTTTGAAGTGCCATTGGTGGAGATTTTGGCTAAAAGTTGGATTTCAGAATGTTCTTTTCAACTGTATGGATAAGAAACATCTGTGATGCAGCCGCTTTGCTCTTTTGCCATTATTGGAGTTATTACCCTGCATGCAGGTTATTATAGAGAGGAAGAAGCATTTGAAGACAATTTCCTTCAGAGACACTGATCCACATTCCACCAGTCCTGAAACGCACTGTTGAAATACCATTATGTTTGTATGTGTCCTCGAAGGCAGTTTAGTTGGCTTTGGTTGTAACTGCGCATATCTTTACCTTATATGTATGTGGCGGCGGGACGAGTTTTATATCAAGGTTTTGTTTTCTTTTTAAACTGCATGTGTTTGGAACCTCATTTGGGCAGCTGGTTGAAGTTTCTTGCAGGCAAGATGTCTTCAGTGTGGCAAAGACAAATTTAAGGTCCAATAAGGCCACAAATGGTTTCCATCTTCATCAGTATCAGAAAGCAGACCAATGAGGTCTTTAACACCTGGAGGAAGCTATCCGTTAGCATTCCCATTCATCTTAAAGCCAGTTGGCAAATGCCCACCATAATGGTGTAGTTACAGAATCTTCCAGCAAGGGCTAAGAAGGCCATGCTAATTAGACAAACCTTGACCTTTTAGACCAGACAACACAAAAAGCTTGAAGTCATGCCTTTCCATTACCATTATATTTTCTTCCAAAATAAAAGAAAATTATATTAAGTACAATAATGGTCTGGTCATCTGAAAGGTCAGACCTGGAGTAATGCATTGTCAGTATTATTGTCTGTTTTCCAGTAAATATATATTTAAACATCATTTAAACAAGAGACATTTACTGGCTAATCCTTTTTTCTTTTAAGCACAAAGTCTTTCTCAAACAGTAATATCCAAAAATAAATACTTTGGAATAAAAGCATCTGCATGAATGTGAAATGTAAAATCATGGTAAAATTCAAAATACCCTGTCTCCAGTACCTTAATTTTAAAATAAATGTATATCTCAACAATTTTGTTTCTCAAGTAAATTATTTAAACTTTTATGGTGCAGCTTTACAATTTAGTTCCATAAAACATCCAAATATGGATCCATGGCACTTTTAAAGAGGGATTATAGTGATTATGTAGGTCGATGTTGGCACTCTGGAGGAGGTATTGGCCACAACTTTAGAAACTGTGAAATATATCCTCTCACAGCGCTGATTGTTAGCCACTGTTAGGGATAAAGACCTTTTGTTAATGTTAAAAAAACATGTTGTTGAAGAAGAGAAAATCTACTGCTGTTTTGCACACGTCCAGCTGTAATAGGCTCTAATGAGGGGCATAGTACAGAGTCATTAGAGAGTTGCTTTGCCAGGGGCCCTATAAACCAGCTTCACTGCAACCGACATGTGCTTTCGGGGAAAGGTATCACATGTGGCTTTCCAGCAGGTGTGAACTATTTGTTCCATGAGATGAAGAGAACTTGTTCAGAGCCCTTCAGATCATGGTTTCTGTGCATAGCTTTGATGTCATATAAATAATTATTATTACAGCATTTAATTCTTTAGTTTATTCTGTTATGCATTTTTTATCCTATATCTATTTATTGAAATAAATGAAAATTATTTTATCAAATAAATGTTAGAAATATAAAGCAATTTTTCATTTTACAATTTTTTTATTCATACATTTAATTTTCTTTATTATTCATATCTGTTTTCTTTGCACAGCATTTCATTTATTTTTGTCACCACAGGTGAGAATGTGATGTCCACCTTCCCAACCGAAGCATCCATCAATGTCACTGCTGCAACAGATACTCAGTTAATGGTAAATTCTTCTGACCTGAGGTCACCTGTTGCACTTTCTGAATCTGTTTCTGTGAGTCTGGACTGTGGTCTCTCAAACCAGAGGAGTGTAGAAAGATTACAGCAGAAATACAACTTCATCACATATTACTCCAAATTCCAGGGTTATCTAAGAGATTTCACAAGGCGGGAGCACTCATTAGAATATTCCCAAAAAAACACTGAAACTTTGAGGGCAGTCATTTTGTTTGACTAATGTACGTAAATGCAAACACATCTGTAATGAGGGTAAGCACTAACCTGTCTCACTTCTCTCTCAGCGAAAGTAAGAAATAAGTGCTTGTGGTGAATTCACCAGTATCTAATTACGAAACATGTTTGTCTTTGGTTTCTGTTAGTTTGATTAATTGAGTTCACTGAAACGACCACAAGTACAAGGCAGGATTTCTCACTCGTCAGCCTTAATCAAAACCGTCCCAACCTGGCTAGATTAACTGCAATGAAGTCTGTTTTTGGAGTTTAAGATTCATGAGTTTATTTAAGCAAAATAACAACTAAAAATCACCAAAATACACTTCATAACCCTTGAAGGTTACATATGTGATTTATTTTTATGTCACCACTGTCTGCTAATTGCAAAAAAAAAAAAAAAATCATGATTTTCTAACAGGTTCCTGAGTCAGTGTTATTTTAGTATCACTCATAGGCTGTTATAATTTTTGCTAATATTTTTTAATTAGATTATATTTTTATTATTTCTTTTTCATTTTAATTTTAAAGTTTTGGTAATTTCGTTGTTTTTATCATTTGTATAATTTTCTTTTTAAGTATGCCTGTATAGTTTTGTCTTTATTAAGTTTTAGTTTAGTTTTTTTTTTAGTCTGTATTAAGTTTGTTTTTAGTTTTAGTTAGTTTTACTTTAATTTAAACTAAACAAGAATTTGAAATGTTGTCTATTCTAATTTGTTTATATTGTATTGTATTTTATTTCAGTTATGATAATAACCCCATCCCAAACCATCACCCAGTCTGCCATTGATCAACCAAGCAGAGTTAAGGTCCTTGCGCACTGAGTCCAAAACTTTCTTCTGAAATTTTCGTACGTTAAAAAATAAATACGACCTCACGTTGTGTCCATCATAAAAAAAAAATCGGATCGGGTCGATTTTCTGCGTTTTTTTGCATTCGTAGCAAGCATTTTGAGAGGCGTTTTGACAATTCAGAGCCACCGTACCAGCAAACGCCAAAATCCAGAATGGCGTCTGACAAGCTGATCCACTTAGTCTCACAGCACAAAGCACTGTATCGGTCCTTGCACACTGAGTTCACAGAAATTGGTGCTCATCTTTTTAATATGTGGCTCCAGTATCGCTAGCAAAGCATCAAACTGAGCCTCTGACACCCTGAAGTAAACTTTTAATCACCCGTGATAATCCCGCATCTCCTTGATAAGGAGGTTTCTGTGCATGACGAGTTTTTAGGATGATGAATACGAGAAACGCATACGAAAATTCTCAGTACGCAAGGATCTTTAGACCCGCCTCAAACTCACTCCATTGGTTGAGCCAATGTTGTTAGCTGAGCTGCTCAAACAAACACCTTTCAAGGCAATCAATCTACTTTTCTTAGAAGCCATTCATACAGAATGTGTTTTTACATTTAGAAACTTGTAGGGCAGTGGATTAAATAAATAACACAAATTTTAGTTCTGTGTTTTTTAAAAGTTGAACTTTTGTCGTGTGAGTCAGGAAAGATACGAGGCGCGAGCACAATTGTCAAAGACATCCATCTAGTGCATGTTTACATAGAAAAACAAAGTAAAAACAGGGGAGTAAAGTGTAAAAACACGTTCTGTCTGAACAGCCCCTTACAGTTGTTTCTGCTTATTAAGCTGGGATACGGGAAAGTATTAAACTTACTGACATTTCTTGAAATAATTGCACACCTTTAAGATCTGCGGTGTAAATGTGAGCATATGGAGAACAGCAGTCACTGAGAGCAGTAAACTCATACTGTTGACTTCATTTGAATGCTAGTAAATTAAGTTGGCCATTCAAGACACTGACATGTCCTCTAAAGGCTCTCAGCGGTGTTTGACACCTCCTTTTACAGGCCCTCAGTCTGTCTGCTCAGATTTTTCTCTGTGCAGTAATTAAATGGAGTGGACGAATGCAGACAAACACACACACACACACACACACACAACAGGGCCTCCCAGACTACACCTCACACACCCTTGGATGATTAAGTGTTATGAAGCCGATGCAGACGTCGCTCTGGGACCGTTCGTGTGCGTATAGACGCATACACCCTTGACAGACGTACAAGAACACAGCAGGAAATGAGGTGGAGGCCGAAGCTGTAAACACAAACAAATTCAGCTCTTTTGGAACTATTGTTTCCCCCCAGACTCTGAGGAAATGGAAAGAAATCAGAGATTGAGCATTCGCGCAAATGACAACACGGGCCGTTATTGAGTAAGGAGGTCAAGTAGAAGAGAAAATTTTCCGTAATGGCCTCTTATAGGGTATGGATGAAAAATAAGACTTTAAACAACTAGTTTGGAGGTTCTTTCTTTTGGAAAGTTCAAGTAAGACTGGCATTCAGCTTTGCTGTTGACATTGACATTCACAAATCCCATGAGAATGAGATTTAATTCAGTAATTTCAACTGTACTGTAAGCGCCAGCTATTCTGATGCTTGTAGTTGAAATGATTCTGTTAAATTATAGGAAACCAAAAGAATGCCTTTATATTTTGAATGTCAAGTCCAAGCCACACAGAGCCATTACATGTGATTGTGGGTAATTTTATGGAGTGTTGTTGACACATATCCGCTTTTTTTATGTGTTACAGAGAACCACAGAGATGCCCCGACCTGCCTCCACAAACCTGACGGAGGAAGTTCAGAGACTTCAGGACCCCATGCGGTTACAAACGCTGGACTTCCTTCAGTCTCTACCATTTAACCTTCCAAACAAGACTATACCTCAGGAAACAGCCAACAATCTTACACAGGTAAAGATAGGAAGTTTGAGGATTTTGTAAATCATAAAAAGACTGAGGTAAAAGAAAAGAATTCTGCACTATTTTTAGGTCACTAATCAAATAAGTACATTTGTGATTATTTTTACAGACAGTCATGCTTCTATTAAAGCATAAAATGCTCTTTGGAACATCTTCAAATCTAATTTAATGTTACCTTTCCAATCCATATTTCAATCAAATGATTATACTGATATAATTTGTCTGTCATTTGTCATGAAAATATTGTAGTAACTAGGGCTGTGCAATTAATCGCATGCGATTGTCACGCGCATCTCGTCAGTAAAGCCAGTTCCATAATTGGCATTAAATCGCCATCACCTGCTCTCAGATGGAGCGGCATTTACTACACAGAGCCGTAGTTCACTGACGAGCTATGCAATATCACCTTCAGAATCGGCAGATGAATCGCATTCGATTTTGAACACAATATTGCCTAGCTTGTCAGTGAACTACGGCTCTGTATAGTAAATGCCGCTCCATCTGAGAGCAAGTTATGGCGATTTAACACCAATTACGGAACCGGCTTTACTGACGAGATGCACATGACAGTCACATGCGATTTATTGCACAGCCCTAGTAGTAACTTATGAAAATACACTACTGTATAAAATTTAGGATACACTCCCATTCCGTTTTTTTTTTTTTTTTTAATAAAAGAAATAATACTTTTTTAGCAAGGACAAATTTAATTTATCACTAGTAACAGTAAATATATTTATAATGTTATTTTTTCTCAAAAAAATGTTTTCAACATTGATGATGATAAATGTTTCTTGAGATGCAAATCATCATATTAGAATGATTTCTGAAGAATCATGTGACACTAAAAGCTGAAGTAATGGCTGCTGAAAATTCTGCTTTGCATCATAGAAATAAATTACATTTTAATATATATTACAACAGAAAATAGTTATTTTAAATTGTAATAATATTTTGTAAGATTACGGTTTTTTTCTGTATTTTTAATCAAATACTGTGAATGTAGCCTTGGTGAGCATAAGATACTTCGTACAAACAAATAAAAAAAAATCTTACTGACCCCAAACTTTTGAACAGTATTGTAAATTACAGTGGGGAAAAATAGAAGCATCTTTCCTGTTTCTTTTAGACTTAACACACACACACACCACACACACAAGTTTTTAACTATGCCTTATTCTGCTCTGCGTGTTTTAGTCTCTACTGAAGAGTGTGGATGAGGTCATAACTGCCAGCGACTGGAGAGAAAATGATGAGGTATGTTTAATGGATAGATTGATGATTGGAAAGATATAACGATTCTATCAGTCCATTCATTCTTAAGTAGGTCCAGATGAATCTGCAGACTTTTTCCGCATTTCATCGGTTCCTTTGAGAGAAAATATTTAGAACTGAAAGAATTCAAACATGGTAAAATGTGTTAAATGGAGCTAAAGTTACTACACACTTATTGGTAGCTGAAAGAATAATCTGGTTCTTAATTGTGTAACCTCAGTGAGCCGTAATATACTTTGGACTTGTCTTTTGTCATGGTAAACAGTGGAGTCCAGTGGTCAATGGGCTGGTGGAGACGGTGGATAAAGTGATGGTGCATATGGCCTCCAAGCTTCGGTCCAGCCCAGACGCAGAGGCTCCGCTGGCCATAGGGGGCAAGGGCTCTGTAGCTGGTTAGTAAACACTTCTTCAAACTTCCATTTCCAGAATATCTGTTCTTAGAAATTCACACTTCCTCCCCTTCCTCTACATACATGACTGGCTTGAAGTATGTGGAGTATGTCCAAGTATGCTCACAGGGGGACGTGTACCTAATATACATGCATGAATGCAGCATACAGAGTGTGCGTCACACTGTACAGTTAGGCCTGACTTAAGGAATTTAAGGTTTGAGACATGAAACATGACTTGAAAAAGCTAAACAGCCATATGTTGCAGCTGCTTTTTACTGTTTCATTACTTTTTCCCGTTTTATTTTATTTATTTTTATTTTTTTTTTGATACAGTTTAACATATGAGAAACAGTTGTATTTTTAATCATTTTAAATAGTCAGAAGTTCCCCTAATTAACGAATCACACACAAATGTGCATGTCTGTCTTGTCTTTTGAAAAAAACGTAACGTGACATGAATTAGATATGGGCCATAACATCTCTTGATCTGCTCTGTGCAGATTCAAAATGATACGTCTCACTGAAGTCTCAATTCTGAATCAGGCCCTCTGAGATTCCACGCTTTAGAGTCAGCTCTGTCTCTGATCCTCCCTTTGCTATGATACGACTGTGTGTGAGAAGCAGAGGTCACTTGAGAACTTTTTGGGTTGCGTGAGCTATTATTGAACTTCAATGTTACAGTCAGTGAACGAAGCATAAATAAACACAGATAAAATATCCCATTTTATTATTCAGATGGTGCCCTGCAATAGCTTTGGCATGATACCAACTTATAGCATATACTGTACCAATACCAATAGTGTACAGATATTTTTACAATTCTCTGTCCCAGTTTTAATATCACCAGAAAATTGAATATGCTGCTGATCCTTTATTTTAAGTTAAACTGTCCTCTTATGTTTGGTTAAAAATACAGTAAAAAATATTGTGAAATATATTGTGAAAAAACAGCTGTGGTGCTTAATATTTTTTTGGAAAATATGATAAATTATTTCAGGATTATTTGATGATTTGATGCATTTATTTAAAATGTAAATCATTCATACTATTATACATGTCTTTGATGTCATTTTTGATGAAACAATGCAATGTAGCTTTTTTCAATTAAGTAAAAATTGCTTTGTTAATCAGACAATTATTCAAGGCAAGTAAACGATCTGTAATAAAAATGAGTTACAAATTACAAACAACAGAGCTAATATACAGTTGAAGTAAACAGTGTTGACTGTGTTTACATGAAAACCTCACAAATAATTGCACCAAAATGTGCAAACATAGTAATGTATGTGAGATTTTGCAACAAGTTGCCTTGTTACAAAACAGTGACCCATTTTTTTTTTTAAATGTGTCTAGATTACTCTCTGATGAAGATCCCTCAGAACTACAATCTGCAAAGCTACCGGTTCCCCACACAAGGGAAGAGTTACATCTCAGTACCAGGAGAGGCCCTCACAATGCAGTGTGAGTAACCCTAAAATCTGGTGATGATCCATATCCTGATCCTGCAGCTTTATGTTAATGAATGTTTATTACTGGAGTAGGCACATTTGATTTGATTTTATTTAATGATTTCACCGGACCAGAGTGCAGGTTGTCCTGTGCCGTCCTGGAAAACGGTGCCTGTCTATGTCGTCTATGCCATCCGCTACTGGCTAATGGGATAAATCACTATTAAAGTAGCAAGCTTTAATACTTTTCCACTCGCTTAACCACAGTTCAGCTATAATATCCATAATGGAACAAACAAAACCTGGACTGGAGCATAGAAATATGAAATGGAATGGATTGCTTAACAAACTGCCAATCATATTTTCTTTTTTGAATAGAGGGTTGTTGTTCTGAATGATTCCTACCCAATTTAAATCCTGATGAGTGAACGTGCGCGCGCACACTTCTCATTGCTTTTGGACACCTCAGGCTGGGGTGAAAGAACACATTGTTTTCATAAGAGGAGCATGAGGGACATTTATTTGTTGTCTGTTTATTTGTTGTTTATGGCTGAAGGGGTCAATGCAATCATCTCTGATGACTTCCTGCTGCTCTCTGACGAAAACTGCCAATCACTCAACCCCCTGAAGGAGAGTTTCATTAAAAACAGAGAAAGTGTGTGCGTTTGCCTTCTTTTTTTATGTATAAATGCGAGCAATATTTGAAGAGTGAGTGTTGCAATGTTTCCCATGTGGCGGCGGTAATTATGAGGGCATTAAACGTTTTGTTTGTTTGACACCGTTTTGGGGTCAGCTCCTCTGGCACAGTGCTGAACCTGAGCCCCGCTCTGTTCATTATAAACAGTTTTAATAATCTATTAAAGCTCTATTATCAGAAATGGCACATAAACGCTAGTGCTGGCATTAATGTGCCACTGAACCGCTTCTACTGTGCAGCCGGACATATGGTACACTTCATTAACAGAACCTAGCAGAGCTTTTATACGCCAATTAAAGACCGCGAGAGAAGGAGCGCATTGAAACACTGTATTTCCGCTGGGCCAAGTTTTTTTTTAGTCTTAATAAAAACATTTGTAGAGATTTTGCCCATTGGTTTGTGAGGTTATTGGCCCAGAGCTCATCTGAAGCCCAACTCAGAGTTAGTTGGGACACAGTGATGTTGCATATTCGGTTCATTAACACCTGTAAAAACACTAATAAGTTTCAACAGTTCTCAGCATGTTTCACAATAACTAAAACTGCAAACAAGCATCACTATGGTGCTTTTTTTCACAAGCAGATTATAATTAAAATGAACCAAAAATCATGAAATCAGTTGATTATTCTTTTGTTTTGATATGGTTAAGGTTAACCAACTAAAACTATTAAAAATTAATTTTGAGAGTTCAAATGAAGCTGAAATAAAATATAAATATTAGATGAAAAATTTAAAATAAAATGTTTGTTGAAATATGTTGAAGTAAAATTACTAAAACTAAAACTGAAATAAAAAAACAAAAGCAGATTGTAATTAAAATGAACCAAAAATCATGAAATCAGTTGATTATTCTTTTGTTTTGATATGGTTAAGGTTAAATTCAAATAAAACTATTAAAAATTAATTTTGAGAGTTCAAATGAAGCTGAAATAAAATATAAATATTAGATGAAAAATTTAAAATAAAATGTTTGTTGAAATATGTTGAAGTAAAATTACTAAAACTAAAACTGAAATAAAAAAACAAAAAAAAATAGAAATAAAGAAGAATAAAAATGAGAAAAGCGCATAATAAAATAACTGAAACCAAAACTAAAATTAAAACGAAAATATAAAATAAATATTTAATTATTTTTATTTAAATAATATGTAAATTTTAAATATTTATTTTGTGTGGGGCAACTGCTTGCTCGATTTTTTTAATACTATGAATGATACTTTGGTTCTAATCATAATGTAAATTATTTATACAATTATACAATATGTGTGGCTCTAATTCAGACCCTTATGAAATGATACTGCCATATCCAATGGTCCACAACAGTTATTTTGCTATTAAGGTTATTTACACAAATTCTTCTGTCAAATTATGATAATAATGGTTGTGTTTTCATGCGAATACTGGAGTTGAACTCAAAAGGAAATGGCCCTGTGTGTTTATCATTTAATGGTTGAAAACATTTTTGAAGTAGAGTGTAACATATTTCTCCCTCACACACGTGGTGGTCCCTCATCGCACTCTTCTTGCGCGTGTGTGTGAACACACATCTTTCCCATTAGAGCTACAGTGAGAGGAGTGCATGCAGTGTCTGTGATAATGAGTCTATCCTCTCTGTGCATTTCAACGGCAGCCCAACACATTCTTCCACACACACATGCATCTGTGTGATCAAATGTTAATACTTTTGTATGTTTCCCCCTGCAGCTCAGACCACGATCGTGGGACTTTTCTACCACAAAATGCACAACTACTACAAAAAAATCAGCCCTCTACAAACAAGGTAAAGTGTGTGTGTGTGTGTGTGTGTGTTTCCTGTTGTACATCATGTTCTTGCGAGCATGTCTTTATCACTGTGGTTCTCTCTCTTCTGGGCCTCTGCATCTGATACTCCCAGCCATTAAGGCGGCTGATAAAACTCTCTTTCCATCTTAACACAGCCATGATCAGTACTTATCTCAATTAATTTTTTTTTTTTTTTAGAACAGCTCTGGAACTCAGCTGGCCTTTTTTATGTAACTGAACTGGCCAGTAGTGCTGAGAGATGCTGCAGGGTAAATTCTTATTGGCATTTAAACATGAGAGCCCAAAATAAATACAATACAAAGGTTATATGCACCATGTACTATATAATGTACCAGACAGACTGTCAGTTTGTGCCCTAGTGGTGGCGACAAGAGACTGTCTTTATAAGTAAGTCAATTAATCATTCATTCATCTGATTTGTTCAAAAACACTGATTCGTTTAGCAAGGAAACAAGCGAGTCGTTGAATCAACCATTCAACCGATTTGTTCAAAAACTGATTCATTTAGTGTGTGAGTGAATGCAGCCGAAATTGCATAATTCCCTGAAATATAGTAGGTGAAAAACAGAATGTGGAAAGAGTATTACTTTCAAACTTCATTTATACTATATTAAACAATTTTTTTAGTGGTCGTGGATTGCTTACACAAAAGAAGTACCTACTCAGAGAATGTGATTTTTGATGCAGCCACTACGTCATTAAGCTACTCTCTCAAACAATTAATTCAAATTCTTTTACTCCCTGTTTAATACTGTAAAGCTGCTTTGAAGCAATCTCTACTGTATAAAGAGCTATAAAAATAAAGGTGACTTGACTTAAAAACACTGATTCTTTCATTAAGGAAACAAGTCAGTCAGTCACTCAGTCATTAGCTCAACAGATACATTTAGAAACATTGATTAACGCAGTAACAAAACAAATGCCACTACTGTTTCTCTGAGATGCTGAACAGTTGATACTGCTGTGACTTAGTTTGAAACTATTTTCATTGGCAGAGCAAAAACAGACAATGTAACTGAATAATGTAACTGCCAATAATTACCTCTTGTTTAATGAATTGTTCTATAAAAACAAAATCACAATCTTGCTGTATTTTTGTTTTGATATGATTATTATTGTCTTAATACTACCATTACTTGTTATTATTATTGGTACAATATTAGTTCTTTGCAGATAGCTGTCATTAGCATAAGTTTCTTTGCTCATTATGTAGAGATTGTACAGTAGTTTGACTGTCCTCAATAACTGACTGTCCGTCTCTGCAGGATAAATGAGGCAGTGGATTTTAAAGATCATAAGATCCAGATGGCCAGTCATCTTATTTCTCTAAAGGTGGAACCCTCTCCTGTCCTGTCGCTCAACCTGTCCACTGAGCCGCTCATCCGAATCGTCCTCACGCATCAGCTGGTAGGAGAACATCAGTCCTTGCATTATTTTGTTGATTTTGGCATTCAGTCAGGAGTGTGTGTGCGTTTGTGTATTACAGGTATTTAGTGTGTTTGGAAAATTATTATATATTAAAAGAATTTTATTTTGCTCGACAAAGGTGCTAAGAAAAAATTATGTATGACAAAGGCTTTAGGATCAAGCAGAAAATTCTACCAGCCATTTCATTTAGCAGTGAGCTGAACAAACTCACTCACACTGATCAGCCAACATCTGGCTTTCATTAAATCAGTCAGACCGAATGTAATTAACATAATAAATTCATATTTATGACCCAATCTGGCCTGGCAGATTCAGCACCAAGCAGGTGGCAGAAAGTAAATTTCACAAGGAGAGAAGACATAAACAACAGAAAAGAAGTTGTTTTTGATTTAAAAAAAACAAAAAACCTTTTTATAGTCATACCTGTCTCAATATTTTAGGCCTTATTTAAAGGGATAGTTCACCCAAAAATGAAAATTCTGTCATTAATTACTCACCCTCATATCGTTCAAAACCCGTAAGACCTTCGTTCATCTTCAGAACACAAATTAAGATATTTTTAATGAAATCCGAGAGCTTTCTGACCCTGCATAGACAGCAACGCAACTACCACGTTCAAGGCCCAGAAATGTAGTAAGGACATCATTAAAATAGTCAAAATGTGACATCAGTGGTTGAACTGTAATTTCATGAAGCTACAAGATTACTTTTTGTGCACAAAGAAAACAAAAATAAAGACTTTATTCAATAATGTATTCTCTTCTGTGTCATTCTTTGACATGTGTTGATAGTATCTGTACCATTTTCATTTTTGGGTGAACTATCCCTTTAAGTTATGATAAATATGCTAGAATGTCTTATAGTTTTGGAAATACCATTTTTAAGCTTTCAAATGGTATCTTGTGTTTCCATGGCAAGTGGTCACTTAAAACAGTGTCATGCATGTGAAGAGAGACTGATGAGATTTCTAATGTATCCCCAGACTTTTCAGGCCATTTGTGACAGTGTATTCTGAACACTGAGGTTTGATTGATACATAGATTTCTTTTGAGACTTTTGTCTAACCAGAATCATCCCTTTATATTTCTTAAATGGAACAGAAATGTTTCTTAATATGTTGGAGGAAAACGTTCAAAGACCACATTTTTTTTGCTGCTGTGTTTGTGGTTTTGTCTTTCGGTGAGCCGTGTTACACAAGAACCCCAGAGTTCAGAACTGCCAGGACTAACCATGGAAATCCATTTTGGTTTGCATCATCCCTTGCACTCTTTTTTTTTTTTTCAGCTCTGAAACATTGTGAGCTTTGCGCCAAAAGAAAAGTGGTTCTGAACGCTGGAACCATAAGCCTTGAGGTCTTTTGAGAAGGGAAAGATGATTTGGTTTAACAAGGAGCTTATTTGGCGTGTGTGCGCGGATGCTACGACTCAGTCGAGGATGTATCTGTCTGCCAAATTTCCATGGGAAACCCATCAAAAATGGATACAGATGGCATGTAGACAAGTTAACCAATACAGCATGTTTTTGGAGAGTATTTGCTGTTAAAAAAACAGCAAGGAGTTCACCGTAGCATTGGATTTCACACACCATGTTACACACGTTATTCATCAGCTAACCCACATTTGACAGCTCACCATGCTCTTCTCTTGACCATTACAAAAGATCTGCTAACCTTTGCAGTCTGTCATAATAACCCTCCAAAACAAAGACTTTTTCATTAAATAAACAAGAAACTCATATACAGCATAATTCCCTCAAAGAAAAAAAAAATATTTAAATGAGCAGTCATTTCTTTTTTCATTGTTCTTTTAAAGCATTTTTAGAGCCTTCCAAATCAAAACCATGCTGGCATGCATGTAACTATAGAGACTAACGTTTGTTTTGCTGACTTTTTATGGTTTTGTGAGAGATGTTTATTTCGGTGATGTTTGTTGATGGAAATGTGTCTTTGTACAAAGACCATTATGCTAAATGAAAGGAGCCTGGTAAAAGACTAAATCCAGAAACATGCTAAAAGGGGTAGTTTTCCAAAAATGAAACTTCTGTCATCATTTACTCACTCTCCACTTGTTCCAAACCTTGTATGAGTTTCTTTCTTCTGCTGAGACACAAAAGAAGATACTTTGAAGAATGCTGGTAACCAAACAGTTGACAGTAGTTGACAGACTTTAATTTTGCATCTCGCTGCTACACATTATTCAGACATTTTCATTTCCTTTGGTCATCGTTTGAGTGATTGTCCAATTAATCCTGGGACACAGGCTTCCTGTGTGTGGGACTGTCCAGAACAGAGGCATTAGTGTCAGGCCAGTGTTTCATGAGTAATGCGTGTGAGCTGAATCACTAGATCCATAATCTGTCACTGCATCTGTGATGGAGTACAGTGATAAGACTGTTTAAGATAATGGTCTCTGTGTTGAGTTTTATCCTATGTCTTGCTAGGTAGAATCATTCAACATGGTTAAACATTAGTGAATTAATTATAAGTTGTCTGTGGTTTTTTGGAGGATGCAACCACTTCTCACGGTAAATTCCCCCTGTGATCAGAGCGAGACTTGTGTTGGCTTATGCCACCTGGTCTCATGACAAAAACATACCTCTGGGAACTTTTTCGCAAAACGCAAAATACTTACCAATAAGTACATATCATTGCAGTTTCCAACAGAAATAACACTAGAGGCGGTAAAACAGCAAGCACTTGTAATCTTTTTCATACATAGTTATGATTACAGCTCCATATGTTTTGCTTTCCGACCGTAACAAGCTTGCTCAGTAGCTCAGCTGGCACGGAATTGGACTTAGGATGCAGAGATCAAAAAACAAGCTAAAACGGCATGCTTGCGACTGTGTTTTTACGTCACATTCGCTTTTGTTCATACTATCGGATAGGTTTTGGGTGTAGTGCAGATGATGCGTTATTTTAAAACGTCACGGAGCATTAGGCTTATAGCGCCACTCAATGGACATTTCAGGTCAGAACTGCAGTGATACCTACAAAACCAACGTCAACTAAAACGTACCATATGTACGTTCATCTGTTCCAGGGGGAAAAACATGAACACTCTTTTAGTGCCACCCAGTGGACATTTCACATCCAATATGTCACATGGCGGTACGTATTTTTCGTCTTGGGAAAAAGTTCCCAGAGGTATGTTTTCGTCATGAGACCAGGTTGGGTTTATTGCTTTTAAACTACACTGGACATTTGCAAATCTCCGCATTCCTAAACTACAAAGACAACAATCGAGCAAATAAGCAGCAATCACCTCATTACCTCATTTCATCTTTCCATCTCACTTCTCCTTTTCTTCCCTCTCCACTCCTCACCTGTCTGGTCTCTCACTGCTGGATCACATGGCACGAGGTGAACAAATGGAAAGAGTGATTTCATGAGGAATGCTGGCGATGCTCTGTGTCGAAATCAAGAGGATTAAAAAAAGATTTCTGACAAACTCTCGCTGCCTTTACAACCTAATAAAGCTTCAGCGGAGCAGACACGAAACAGAGACGCCACGCATACTGAACGTGAACACATGTCTATCGCGCTGTATGTGAGCGTGTATGTTTACACTAACCAAAGCCATTACTAGAGGCTGTTTATTAATTTTAATACAATGAACCTCCAAATCCGACATGTATATGAAGCAGCCTTGACTGGATTAATGTAATCATCCATTGTGCTGTGTTCATGTGAATGTGGTTTTGTGTCCAGTAAAGATGTTTATGGGTGAATTACTGAACCACAAGCAGTTTTTTGTCCAGAAAAGTATTTCCGCTGTGGTTCAAATATAATCACAGATTCACACAGCCCTAATGGCATTACAACTTATAAAAAATCTCACCAAGTCTGACACATTTTGATTGATGACTGAGGACTTTTGTTGTCTACATAGTACAGTTGAGATTTTTAAAGGTACATTAATGAGTAGTGCTCACCGCCAGACACTTTTTATAACTCGCACACCCAGTTCCTGTCTGAACTCACTCACTTAAGCGCCTGCTCCCACGCTCTCTCGCGCACACAATATTCAATACTAACTTAATGGCTCTCAGTCTCTCACCCATAGGTCTGGGAGTCATTCAAAAATGTTCGTTATCAATACTGATACCTTCTGAACAATACTTTTTTCAATACCAATTTTATGAAATCCGTTTTATCAAGATTACATTACGCATTACCTCAAAAAACTTTGGTTTTATTTTTTCAGCTTGTTGATGTTTTTACAGACTCAAAGACTCATCTCCTGAGCCACTGCACAAAGGAACAAAATGTAACCAAGACAATAAATCAGTGTAAATAGTTTTAATAAACTTCAAATAGTTTTCAGTTTCCACATCTTGTAGGCTACATTTACACAAGTACGTTTTCTGTTTTAAAATGCATAGTTTAGACAGAATCATCATTTCTATTCATTTTCCACTGATTTACTGATGAGCATTAACTGCTTCCAGTGGTGTCTGTCTGTGTTTTCTCTTCCACGATCACTGTTCTGAGAGGAAGCTCATTCGCTGCTCATATGTCAGTCACGCGTCAATCTCCGTTGACAAACTTCCATTACACTTCCACGTTCAGTTCTGTGCATAACAAACCCAGAAAAACATTTCTATGGATGAAACATGAAGCTAATAAACACACAATTATGATGATTTTCATGAGGTTCTGCCTATTTTTAGTAACAATACAGAGTGTATACTTGAGAAACACTAAGCAGGTGTAGCAATTAGCTTGATATAAGATGTTACAAATAACATATTTCAGCAACATTATATGGCCAAAACAGTTTAGATAACAATCGGACGTTATTATAAACTCTTGATGGTGGTTTAAAGTGAGTTATGAGTAAAAATGTATAAGTCTTATAAACTGTCTTATGTAGCATGATGCTGATTTTCTAAAATGCAATGGAAATCCAGTATGGACAAGGATGCCGTTTTCAAACGAAAACACACTAGTGTAAACATAGCTTTTATTGGAACGCTCGCACACTACGGCCTCACGTGCGAGCCACGTCTTTGGTTGTAAATGACATAAATTTGTGCTTTTCCTTGATGCCTCACCAGAGCCAATCACCGCCACTTGATTTTGGCACACCAAGCATGCTGCATGCTTATTGGCTCACTGACGCTGACAAGATTAACCCCTTAGGTATCAAAATTTGGTTCCGAACGACACCATTTTTTTTGATACTCAATGGCATCGAGGCAATTTAGTCGGTGTCTAAAAAGTATCAAAATCGATACCCAGCCCTACTCACCCATTCATTGACTTAATTCAGTCCTTCACTCGTTCAGTTATTTACACATTCATTCAAATTCACTTATTCACACACATTCTAACCCACTCATTGATTCCCTCATTCACTGCCTTCATTCAGTGGCAAAAATATCATAGCACAGTTTTTTTAATGCAAGATCACAATCCAAAATCATATCTCAATTCGTTTTAAAGACTATTTTGCAAGTTGCTGAGGAGTACAGTCAAACTAATTTCCCTATTTAAAAAATAGTACTATAAAAAAGAAAAAAGAATGAGAGACTATTTATCTTTGGGGTGGGTGATCAAAAGGTGACCAAAATCTTATTTCACAATATGAGTGAGTTTATTCTGTCAAAATTTTGAATAATTGGCAAGGCTGAATTTATGTGATCAAAAATACAGTAAAAAAGATTGTGGAATATGCCTGTTAGGTGCTTTCTTCGATTACTCCTTTATGTAACCGTAGCTTTCAGCCATAAGCAGATGTCATCAGGTGGTTACCAACCATTACCAAAACAGTATTATTGTGAAATATTAATACAATTTAAAAGAACTGTTTTCTATTTTAATAAATTTTAAAATGTAATTTATTCCTGTGATGGAAAGCTGAATTTTCAGCAGCCATTACTACAGTCTTCAGTGTCTCATGATCCTTTGGAAATCATTCTAATATGCTGATTTGGTGCTCATTATTATTATCAGTGTTTAAAACAGCTGTGCTGCTTCATGGTTTTGTGAAAATCACTCTTTTGCTCACTCATTGATTTACTTGCTGACTCATTCATTCAGTCTCACCTTTATTCACCTACTTAATCCCTGATTGTTCACCCACTCATTTATTCAAACACTCACTCATGGATTCACTCTATCACTATCGGTCAGCTACTCATTCATTGGCTTACTCACTCATTCTTCTCCAGTTTTTCTTTGAATGTGTCTTTGAGTTGGTCTGACGTCCCCCTCTGTCTTTATTTCCCCTCCCTCTCTCATGCTTTCTCAGATGAATCGTTATAATCTATAGCAGATGGTCTGGCTCAAGCGATCCTGTTGTAGCCAACGGCTGCGGATTGTGTGGCCTCCTCCTTTTCTCCCTCTCCATATCTCTCTCTTTCTTTCTTGTACTCTAAAATGCCTGCAAATTTAGCCTTTAAACTGTTAGTTCTGCCTTGCCTTGTTACTCCAGCAGTTATATCTTTAGACTTCTCTCATATTATGATTTACATGGAACAAATCCTCCAGCAAGCTTGTGTTTTCTTCAACATTATGATAGAAATACCACAAAGCTCTTAAAATGTCCCCACACGATCACCTGAGCACGTTCCACTGCATATTTAGCCTTGACTGGATCCAGGTTTTAGGGCTCCACAGAGGCTTCAACCATTTCCTAGCTTTTTCCATAGATCCGGAGGACGTCCGACAACTGGCTGACCCCCTGAGGACCTCTCTGGGTTTCTCCTCTCACCACGCACAGCTCCTAGGCAGATGTTATACAGCCTCAGTCTCACCAACGTCAGCCGAGTCTCACCGCATGGATGTGGGGATATTTATAAAGACACACATGCGCTTATTTAACTTTTAAAATGAGCTTTCTCTCTCAAAGTGTTTCTCATGCTAATGATTCTGATTCGGCTACTTGAAATCTTCAGATTTTAACTTTTTACTTGACCCAGATCCATTATGATTAAACATTTTGTGGGGAAAATTATTGAAAAGTGGGATAGACTGGTCAATATTATTGTTTTATCTCTGTTTATGCACAATAACACTGTTTATGGGCAGGAACTTTTCTCATGGTTTGGCCATGATCAAGAATAGCCTAAAGTATAAACCGATCACAGTTGCATATATTGAAGCTAAATTTAGTTTCGCGACATGGGCCTGATTGTGATTTTGTGAGAATCAGATTAAAGTTTGCGGTTAGCACTCTTCCATATTTACTTGGGGAACACTAATTCAGATCTGGCTTGCGATATTTCCTGTTCCTGTCTCATTTCCAGGTTTTTGATTGAACAGGTCTCTACTTTTTCATTGACTTTGCAAGTACATTATTCTTTGTCTACAGAAGCAGCTGCTCTAAATTACAGCCCAGCCTGTCCATAGACTATGTAATTACAGAGCCTGTGAATAGAACGGGAGAGACCGAAAACCTACATTTACTTTTCACCGTTTATCTTCTGTGTTAAGCTTGGACTACGCTCCTCTGTGTTCTTAAATTTAGCCCAGCCAGGCTTTATTTAGATTGAGCAGTTCTTTAAATATACCCATGTGCGGTGCCATTAACCAGCATACCTCAAGAAACCAGTGGCAGCATGTTTCATATGGTGTGTAACAGGGTTTGGTCTCAATCAGAGAGAATGTGTGAGGAGATGTTTAGCAGGCCATTCCCAACATGTGCTCTTGCATATGTGTGTGAGAGAGAAAGAGAGACATTATGGGAATAAGAAGTATTTAAAGGCACAGTCCATTAAATGAAATGTTACGCCAAACTTGAGTATTTACTAATTTATTTTACCCACCTAATATAAATCTTATTGATCCAGAAGTATTGTTATATGACATATGAGACATTTGAACAGCTTTTTAGCTTCTTTTTTCAGAGAACAGACCACTATTTAACTGCTCTTTTAACACTTGGGAAATTCTGTAGGCTTTTTCTTGTGTTGCAAAAATGAAATATAGTCTTCATTGTATTGCTAGCGCTAAGTTTTCCTTCAGTTAGTCAGTGGGTTAGTCATAAAAGTCAGGCATCAAGGGTACTGTCCCAAAAGTATAGACACAATACTCCCACTTCTCTATCACACTATCGGCCCTTTAGATACCCACTGCTGTTGCCTTTTTAAGATAAAGTTATAAACTGTTATGATATGTAGGCCTAAGTTAAAATATGTATATACTTTACTGCAGATGAGATCCCCAAACTTCTCATATTTAAAGCTGAAATGTTATGAAATTGGCAGATGTAGAAATCAATCAATTCAATCAAATTCATTAATAGTTTGAGTGCTTGAATAGGTCAGCAAGACTACTGCCTTTATTTTTTGTAAAAATATTCAATGTGCTATTGTTTCAATTATTTTTTTAAGTATTTGAAATATGATATTGTACTATGTACTGCTTGAATATTTCTAATAATATTATTACTTATTATACACCACAGTTTGGGATCAGTAAGGTTTTTTAAGAATAAATTAATACTTTTATTCGGCAACGATGCATTACATTAATTAAAAATTACTTTCTGTTCATCAAAGAATCCTGAAAAAAAAACCTGTATATACATAAAAATATTAAGCAGTAACATTGTGTTGTACTGTTTTCCACATTTATAGTAATAATTGTTCCTTGAGCAGAAATCATTCTGATGGTGTGTGCACACTAAAAGCAAAGCAAATATTTGCATCGTGTTACTCACCCTAGATTACTCGCGGGATGTTTTTTGCGTCACTAGCACAAATAAAAACATAAAAACAGTAATAACCATTTTCTGATACGACCGGACGTGTCAATAAGCTCTTTGCTGATTGGCTTGCGCAATAATGCATCATGCAAATTTTCTGCCGGTGTTTAAATTTTTCAACTTGTGCAGAAGACACGATTGAGGCAAACATTGCGCATTCGTGACAAATGCGCTGCCCAATTCACGTCATTCACATCACCCGGTGTGAATTTGCATCTGTTTGCGTCTTTGCATTGACTTTTCTGGAATAAATTACATATTAAAATTCACAATATTACTGTTTTTACTGTATTTTTTGATCAAATAAATGCAGCCGTGGTGAGCATAAAAACGTAAAAAATCTTACCAACCCTAAACTTTTGAATGGTAGTGTTAATGGTTGTTATTAATGATATATCTTAATGTTAAATTGCCCGTGCTTGTTTTAAATAATATTCATGAGCTAAGCCTTTGCCATGTTATGATGTTGCAGCCAGCACATCTGTGTATCTCTCGCCCCCTCAAACAGTCCCCAACAAACGGTGACGCGGATGGAGAAATCACTCACTCGGGTGTGAAGTGTGAGGAAGTTTGGCACCCACGTGAAGCTTTCAGGGGAACTTTGAATAAGACCCAAATAGAGCAAAGCTGTGAAGTTGTTTTCTATTAACTTCTGGCACATTCTGATGGAAGAAGTCTCATATTTTGACAAAAGAGATGAGAGGCAGGCTAAATAAGAAACTATTTTACTCAGTTGTTGTGACTTTTGATGCTTTAGAAAAAAATCAACCATATTAAACCAAATCCGCAGGGCTCAACCCAGCTTACATGCCTAACGGTCCTCCAATGTTGTCCAAAACCGTCAGTTTCATCCAGAATGTTGATCCATGTTCACATTATTGACATTCTCCACATTCCTCTGAGCGGCAATACAGAGGCTTGCATACGCTTGGAATTACACATCGTCCAATCAGGAGAGAAACTGACGCACCAGTTGGCGAAGTTGACTGTGTAAACCATTCCATCGGCATGACAGGGATGAGTGTTTTCTGCTTAATTATGAACACATGTCACTCAGGCTCTCTGAATAGACCTGATGTGTGATTACACAACCTGCTGCCATCTGATAGGCCAGTGAGAATGATATCATAGCAGCTGCCAAATACCCCAAGCACCCCCCCAAAATCGAAGGTTACATAACATCTAGCCAATGTTTAACCCCTGCGATGAGTACAGTTCTCAATGGCTATAAAAGTTATAACTCGAGGACTCCTTCCAAACCTGTACAAGCTTGTGGTTTATTTCTCATAAAAGCCTCTACTTAATCACCAACCTGTGTTTTTGCATGTATTTTAAGTGTAATTTCACTCTCTGTATCTTTAGATAGTTTAGAAAGGGAGCTCCTCCAATACTGCAGGCTCTTTTGCAAGCCCTTTGTTGTTAATAAAGTGTTGGAGTGCTTTCACGCTTCTCTGGCAAGTGCAGAGCGCTGTGGGGCAGGGGGGAGCCGCAAACACCAAGCCAACCCCATCTGTGTTCATTTGACTGGTGAGAGAAAAAGAGACTTGCTGATGGAGCTGTAAAAATTACCTGCTTTTTTTAGTAATGAGATTTTGGCCTAGAGAGAGAGTAGGACGACAATAGTCTCTGAAAGAAAAGCTCAAACGAGTGAAAGTGAGAAACTTTGGGGAGCACTGAGGAGAACCGCACCCATAGCTGCTCCTCTCTGCTCATCGCACACTCTGTCTTGTCCCTGTCAGTATGGCTCAAACTTTCCATCTACTTGTGCTTAGACTGACTTTTGACTTGTGGAATATTGTATTCTGACACAAAATCGACCACAACATTTCAAATCAGAAATTGCTAATTAATTGGTGTTTTGAAAATACATTTATATATATATGGGAGCGTTCATTAATTTATTTTATTTATTTATTTTATTTTTTTTACTGTATTATAAGGTATTTTAAACTTGTATTTTTACT